>VZRF01007825.1:567-41683 GCA_013396875.1 Vireo altiloquus | reverse complement strand
AGGGAGCAGCCCTGCTTTGCTCTGGCCCTCGGGGAGCTCTCCTGGGAGCTTTCCCGTGCTGCCGTGGGCTGCACTCGGGGATGGAGAGGTCTCCCCTCATAACGGGGCAGGAAGGACCGGAGGGCAATCTCCACCCCCTCCTCAGCCCCCTGCCCGCACGGGACTGGGCACCAGGGCTGGGGCCGGCACTGGGCTGGGGAGGGATGGCCGTGCCAGTGCTGACCCCCGCCCAGGGCTCCCTGGACGGACAGGATTGTGCCCAGGGGCTGGAGGTCACACACAGCCACTGAGGGGCTTCAGACCCCTCGACTCTGTCGCCATCCTGCTCCTGGCAAGCCCCAGATCACCTCTGCGTGCCACCTCTGCATGTCACCTTGTGCCCTTTGGGATGGGAGTGTTGGTGTTTTGGGAAAAGGGGAGGAAAGGGGAAAAGGGAAAAGGGAAAAGGGAAAAGGGAAAAGGGAAAAGGGAAAAGGGAAAAGGGAAAAGGAAAGAAAAGGTGGATAAGGATAAGGATAAGGATAAGGATAAGGATAAGGATAAGGATAAGGATAAGGATAAGGATAAGGATAAGGATAAGGATAAGGATAAGGATAAGGATAAGGATAGTGAAAGGGAAAAAAGGGGAAAGGGAAAAGGAAGGAAAAAGAAAAGGAGGAAGGAGAATAGGAGAATAGGAGAGGGGAAAACAAAGGAGATTAAGAATGAAAAGCGTAGGAATTAAGTAGAAGAATAATCACAGAATAGAATCACAGAACTATTTAGATTGGAAAAGATCTCCAAGACCAAGTCCAGCCTTTGACTGATCACCACCTTGTCACCTTGAGGTGGCCTGACCGTGGCACATGGCATCCACATGGGTGCAGAGTGCCAGGTCAGATGAACACAAACATCCACCAGGAACAGGAGAACAAAAGACCAGGGGGAAAATTCCTCAGGGCTGAGCACCTGGGATGTGTTTGCAGCACCTTAACTAAGACCTCGAGTGCTGGCAGAGCAAAGGGCCGTCCAGAGGGACGACTCTAACTCAGTTTTTATGCCTTTATGAGAATTCCACCAAACTCCCATCAGGGCTGTGCCTGTGCTGTGTCCCCCCAGCCCCTCAGCGCCTCCTGGACCATTGTCTCCCGAAATGCAGAGGCACAGCCAGCGCTGCTCTTTGTCCAGCATCCAGTTCGTCTGGCATCTGACATTCGCAGCGCCCAGGGCTCCCTGCCCCGCTCGGTGCCACCGCGTCCCTCGTCCTGACCAGCCGCCAAAAACCCGAGCAGGGCCTGCCAAGAGGGGCGAGCGGCTGCGGAGCCAGGGGCTGCTGCTGGAGAAATGGAATATGCTAATCCAGAGGCTTTAGAAATGGGAATGCTAAGGAGAAGAGTTCTGGAGAGGCTCAGATATAAAGCAGAAGATTTGAGGCTTGTCCCAGCCTGGCTCCCTGATGCCAGCAGTGTGGACTCTGCGCTGAGCTGCACCTGGGAAAGGGAGAAATTACACCTGAGATGTGGCACTCAGGGCAGGACACAGCACAGCACCAATGCCACGGGACTGCGGCACTCACGTGTGATCACTCCTACACGTATTTTAAAGTACATTATGCAATACATAAAAAATAATGATTTTGAGACAAATTAAGCCGTAACAGCATCAAATCAGTTTGTCTACACAGTTAATATGTTGATTAATGTCCTGTTAGGACTGAGACTCTCATTTTTATCTCATTATTCAACTCAGTGTTTTCCCATAGCTATTGAATAAAAATGTAATTATTGCTCTAAATTATCACAGAACCATGGAATGGTTTGCGTTGGAAGGCACCTTAAAGCCCATCCAGTGCCATTCCTGCCATGGGCAGGGATACTTTCCACTGTCCCAGGCTGCTCCAAGTCCCATCCAACCTGTCCAGGGAACACTTCCAGGGATCCAGGGGCAGCCACAGCTTCTCTGGGCACCCTGTGCCGAGATCTCCCCACCCTCCCAGCCAGGAATTCCCAATTCCCAATATCCCACCCATCCCTGCCCTCTGGCACTGGGATCCATTCCCTGTGTCCTGTCCCTCCATCCCTTGGCCCCAGTCCCTCTCCAGCTCTCCTGGAGCTCCTTTAGGCCCTGCAAGGGCTCTGAGCTCTCCCTGGATCCTTCCCTTCTCCAGGTGAACATTCCCAGCTCTCTCAGTCTGCCCAGGTCCCTCTGGATGCCATCCCTTCCCTCTGGATGCCATCCCTTCTCTCCAGCATGGTGACTGCCCCACACACTTTGGTGTCACCAGCCGAGAGCTGCCGGTGCCCTCCCACACTCAGCAGAGTTCCCAGGAGGATCTCATACCTGATTTTATCTTATTTATTCACTGAAGTTGTGACTGGCCTCTGAATGTCAAATTGTTACTCAGAAACAATAGCTGTTGACATTAAAAATAATTATGGCCTATTTCAAGATTCATTCTCTTTTTAGACTTAATTGCTAATTTAATTGCTAAGTTGAAAGGTAGAGACCCTTAAAAACAGAATGAAAGAAAACTTGACAATTCTGGGTCAATGGCTGGACTCGATTTTTAGGGATATTCCACTCATTTCCTGAATAAGCTGTGATTCTGTGACAAATTTTTTTAGCACTCTTGTGTGGGAGGAAAGGTAAGGTGGTTTAAATTTTTTGATTGTTTTTGATATTTTTTCAGAGTCTTTTAATTTAATCAAAGTAAAATGAAATATATAACAGCCCTGGTTCTTTTTGATGCTTCTCTCCAGACAGAGTTTTTTATGAGGAATTAAAGGTTGACTCAATGGTCTTGGAGGTCTTTTCCAGCCTTAACGATTCTACGATTCCGTGAGTTGCACAAAGAGTGCACGTTCAAACCACCTGCAGGAGCATCTTCGGATGCTCTTTTGAAGAACCATAAAAAAGGGGGAAAACCTTTGGGTATTCCCCGAAGCAAAGTGTATCCTGTGGGGGACCCAAGCTCCTCAAGAACTTCCCAGGTGTCCTGACCATTCCCAGCATTTTCCTGCCTGGCCTCTGCCAGATGCTTTCCAGGGCTCAGGATGTCTCCAAGGAGAGTGGGGGGTACAGGCACCCATCCCACCCTGGGGCTGGGACTTCACCAGCACCGGGAAAAACCTGCCCTGCCACTGCCTCCTGCCTCTCATCCTGGCGCAGGCAGAGCTGTGGGTCCACAGACGCTGTGGAAGAGGTATCAGGTCTGCTTAGCTTGATTGAGAAAGGTTAATTACATGTGAAATGAGACTGGGATTCAGACTGTGTTTGCTCTAGATTTTGTGTAATGTTATATCAACACTGGGATTCTCTGTTATTCTATTAACAAAATAAATTCATTTTGTTTGGTTTCATTTTACTGTTGTTTTAATCCCACTGAACATTTATACTGTTATTTAATTTTACTAAACATGTGTGGATAGTAAAATACCTACAGAATTAAACTACCCAAGGATATTAAAGTGATCCAGTTCTCATGGAGATTTGATCTGCTAATTAGCCACACCAATTTTATGGATCATTGCAGCGCACTTAAAATGTATTGTTATATGTTCATAATCTTTCCTTAATGAGCTTTTATTGAGAGCACGGGCCAGCCGCGGCACCGGGGCTGCCTCAGAGAGGTGCCCGTGCCCACCTCGCCAGCTCCAGAGAGGGTGAGGGGAGGTGACCCCGCCGGGTCTGGGGTCGGGCCGGGGGGAGAGGGGTCCCTGTCCCCCGGGGTGCCCGGGCGGAGGGTCCGCATCGGGCCGTGCTCGCGGGAGGGAGAAAACCGCTTTTAAACACAGTAAATCAGGAGCGCCCGGGAAGGAGAGGAGCTCTGCCCCTTCCCACCCGCCCAGCCCCGGGGCCAGCGCGCAGCAGCCGCAGGGAAGGGCTCGGAGCATCCTCCGGGCTCTGTCAGCCCCCGCGGAACCCCACGCGTGGGGTCCAGCAGCGGAGCGGATCCACCTGCGGACCTCCTTCGGCTCAGCCAGCGCTGCGGCTCCGCAGCTGCGGCACAGGAGGGGTGGCTGGGGCTCGGGAGAGCCGGGAACGCTTCCATCCCGGGGCTAGGCTGCTCCGGGAATGCTTCCATCCCGGGGCGAGCTCCGGAGAGCCGGGAACGCTTCCATCCCGGGGCGAGCTCCGGAGAGCCGGGAAGGCTTCCATCCCGGGGCGAGCTCCGGAGAGCCGGGAAGGCTCCCATCCCGGGGCGAGGCTGCTCTGGAATCACGGATCTGCACCCCGGGGCGTGGGCCCCTCTCCACGGCCGGGACCCTCCGCCGGCAGCAGTGGAGCAGGAATCCAGCCCCGCACCCTCAGCAGGAAGAACTGGAACCAGGTTTAACCTTTGTTAGGCCCACAGGTTATCTCTGGCCTAAACACGCACAAATTAGGATGGGGAGGATGCTGAAGGTTTAACAGTTCCCCTCCAAGGAGGGAGAGGAGAGAACGGGGGAGTCCCAGCACCAGGGGGATCATTTTTGGCTGGCACAACTCGCAGTTCCCTTGTCCTGCAGCCCTCTGGGTGTCAGGCCATGGCCCACGTGGGTGCCCAGCACCTTCTACAGTTGGGGAATGTATCCTAAAGCCAGAGCTAATGGGGGCACTTTTTGACACATGGGGTTCTGACAAATGTGGGGATCCCTGAGCAAGCTGGGGGGAGAATCCCCTGTCCGATGAGCTGTTGGTGTGTCCTCTGCTCCCCGCGGGTCTGCCTTGTTTGAGTGGTCTGCAGTTTTCCTCCAGGGCAGGAGGGACCAGGGGCAGTGGTGCCTTGGCAGGAGATCATTGAATCATGGAATGGTTGAGGTTGGAAAATCCGTCTCAAACCGTGGAGTCCAACCATTCCCCAGCACTGCCCAGGCCACCACCAGCACACATCCACACAGCTTTGAAATCCCTTCAGGCCTGGGGACGCCACTACTGCCCCAGGCAGCTGTGCCAGGGCTGGACGAACATTTTCTTGAAGAAATATTCCCAATATCCAACCTAACCCTCCCCTGCCAGGCCCAGGGCTGAGAGTTGTGCCGGGGTGGACACGGGGATGCAAACTCACCAGGGAGCTGTGCCATCGGGGTGAGCACAGCCCACAGCTGCTCCCGGGACCCCACCCCACCCCATCCCCGGCGCTTCCGCGGTCCTGGTCCCCGCTGCCCTTGTGGGGTTGCTACTTCATTAATTAGGGAGGAAAACCTGGCGAGCCGAGAGCGAATCGCGGATCAGAGTGTGCTGTTTGGCGCTGGCACGGGCTCATTTAACAATTCAAGGGTCACTACCTGCAAAAGTGAGGACACCGCTTACAAGCGCGCGGATCCCGCCAGCTACAATGTGCGCGTCGGGATAATGAACTTAAAACAATCGTAATTAGCAGGCCGAGACAAAGGATTAAAATTAAACCTGAATGGTGCGGTGCGTGCAGCTTGCTTGTAGAACAGCGCTAAGCCAACTTAATCCATTTTAATTCTGCGCGGGCCGGGCGGCGGCAGCGCGGGGCCGGGGTCGGCGGCTGCGGAGCCGCGATACATCCTCCGGCCGCGCTCCGCCGGCGCGATAAGGGCCGGGGCGTCCCGGGGGACCCTGCCCGCCCCGCGTCCCCGGGGAGCCGTGCCAGCGTGTCCCCGGGCTGGCGGGGCGCGGCGAGCGGCGAGCGGGGCGCCCCGGCTTTGTGCCGCCGTTGTCATTGACTGATCAGGCCCTTTGAGCGCGCTTTCAGAGTCAATGGACCCACCTGAATAGATGAAAGGCAGACGGCTCCTGACAAACAAGGGGCTGCGGAATATTCATTGTGCATCTGCGAGGGAAAGATTAATGTATTAGAAATTAAAATGGGCCCAGGCTGTATGATCTTGCTCTAACACTTGGCCAGACCTGTGTCACCCACCGCAAGCGCCTGAAGTCGGCAGACAATCCTGCCAAGGTAGTGGGAATCATTAAGCATCCGGCTATTGTGCACGGTGAATAATAAAACTTTCCCCCTATTCTTTGCCCGGAGCTGACAATGAATAATTCCGGAGCTATTTGCAATGTTAACAGCACCTATCTTGCCCATCCATTCCTTCACGATAAGGATGGAAATATGCATTTCAACAGTCTGCACAGATAGTGATTCACAGGCGCTTCAAAGGACACCTGCCACTCAAGCGAAGGGCTGTCAGTCTCCTGCCGCCGCCGCTGCCAGCAAAATGGCGAAAAAGATTATCTGCATTTTATTCCTTTTCTCCTCCGATTATAACACCGGTACGTTTGCCATCGACTGACAAGTGATTTACACTCGCTACTGTAATGTGGTTAAGCTAGGAAAAGCTATTCTCTTAGGCAGCCCTTATTCCTTCAAGGTTTACAACTGTATCCAATATCCTATCGGGGTGTGATCGCGGCCCTACAGAACGCCATTAGGGGAGATATTAGGAGCGTTTAATCTGTTTGCTGACATAAAGGTGACAGTGATAAAGTCCTGTCTCTGACATCAGGGCCTGGCCAGCTCAGCCGACTTTTACACAGCAGGAGGGTGGCCGAAGTTTGGGGGGGTTCTGACTGGAGGGGCTCCAGGTTCCCCACAGCGGGTCCTGGGAACGCACTCTGCTCACAGGGACACTTTTTAACTGGCAGAAGGGTGAGCTGTGGACATCCCAAACCCGGTTGTGTCCAAGGGCAGGTTGGACAGGGCTTGGAGCAGCTCTAATGGAAGGTGGCCCAGCCACCAGCTTCGAGGTCCCTTCTAACCAAAACCAGTCTGGGATTCTCTGATTCTCTGAGCCTGGAGCCTGTCACCATGATCTCCTGCAAGCAAGCAAGCAGGCGGAGAACACCCCTGGCCTTGCACCCTTCACCCCTGGCAGCTGTTCTGAGCAGGCTGTGCCCGTGATTCCTGCAGCCCGGAGCCAAGCAGCTCCCAGGCAGCCACCGGCCCTGCCAGCAGCACAGCAGCTGCTGCTGCTCCGTTCTGAGGGCTCACAGGGCAAAAACACAAGCAAAAATCCTTCTGCAATGTTCCTACTTATCTGAAATATTTTCCAGATTATTTACTTGAAATTCTTCCATCACAATCTTCTCATTGTGCTTGTCAGGAGGACTCCCCGACCAGCCAGGCTTTTCTCCATCAATGTCCACTTTCTTTTGGCACCAGTGGCAGGAATACCCGGAGTGACTCAGAGCAGCAGCTCCAGCTCTTTCCATTGAGAACAGTTTTAGCTGGAGAGGAAGAGGCACCGTGGTTCTGTGTGCCCCGGTGGCACCATTTTCCCCACACTGACCCTCACCATGCACGCTGGGCGAGGGGCTGGGGACCCTGAACTCCCCCAGCTGTGCCCTGCTCTGCGTGCTGGCAGAGCCTGGGTGTGCCCAACACCGACAGCTCCTTTGGTGCCAGCACCAGCGCTGGGCACCAAGGCTGGGCAGGGCCCTGGGTCCCGCCAGAGCACTCTGGTGGAACTCAGCAGTGCTGACCAGGAGCTGGGAGCCCAGGGATAATGAGTCATGGATTAATTAATGGGCTACTCTGATCCTAGTAAATGAGACAATTTGGAAACAGGATCCCACAGATCCCTGAAGGTCACAAGAGCTGAAGGGATGCAGGAGCTGTGCCAGTGCCCTGGGAGATCTGCCTGAGACCAGGAACCAGGAACTCGGGATGCAGCAGAGGGACCAGGGCCCCCCAGAAATCCCTGCAGGCCTTCCTCTGCCCATGGGCACCATCCCTGTGTGGGCCCCAGCTGTCCCTGGGCCGGACAAAGCGGGCATTCTCTGCCTGGCTCCGCAGCACGCTGGCAGTGCTGCCCTGGAAATCCTGACTCACAGGGACATTCGTGCCTTGCCACCCTGCCGGGCACTGGGGTCACCCCCAGCAGCGCCCACATGGCCCCACAGCCCCCAAATTGGGGTAGCCTCCAAACCCCATTAATATCCTGCCTCCATCCAGCAACTTCACATGCAGATTTTCACAGGTTCCTTCCAATGTGGAAGAGAAGGTCTCTGGAGCTGGGGGTGCAGCAAGGCCAGGTGGAAATCTCTCCCTGAAGGGGAGCTATTGTGTGAAAACACAGTGTCTGTTGTGGTTTTTTGAGAGAAAAGCAGTGCCCAAGTCAAGGGCTGACAATCTGTGTGCAATAACTGCTCCAGAACAGGAGTGAGCCCATGTGTGCTAAGGGATGTGGGGTCAGGGCCATGCTGGGGTGGGTGCTCCAGCACTTCCCCAGCCCCAGCTCCAGCCCTCCCAGCTCATCCACTCTCATGTCAGGACCACCATTCTCATTGGGAATGGTGCCCTGTCCTTGTCACGGCACAGCCTGAGCAGCTCCACGAGGCCTCACGAGTGAAAGGACACTGTTGGTCACTTGGGCCGTGGTCCCACGTCCCTTCCTCAGAGCAGACAATAATCAGTGCTGCGTTCAGCAGAACCAACAGGGAAGAAACCACAGCCCAGGAGCTCTGCCCTCAGGGGTGGATAACACAGGTTTGTGCCACAGAAGTGGTGTTTTCAAGACCAACTCTTTGCACAGAGACATCCTGGTCCCCAGAGGGGGCTTTTGCAGCCCCTCGGCACTGGCCAGGGGCCTGTGGGCTGTGGAAGGCTCCGGTGTCCCCTGGCACATTCCCAGCACTGGTCCCTGTGGGTGCTGCACTGCACCAGCAGCTGCAGTCAGCCCTCAGCAGCACCTGCTTGTACATAAACATTTGGACCAATGTGTTGCTGGTTGTAGAATCACACAGAATCCCTGTTCCAGCCGATGGATTCCCTGGAGCGAGGGTGGAAGTGATCTGGTTTATGCCAGCAGGTCTTAAGCTTAATACGAGAGTGAATTCAGCCTCCATCCCACTAAATTATCCAGCAAGGGCTGAACCCTATTTTTCTTTTGAAGAAGAACAAGGGCGCTGAAATAATTTGTGAATCTGGGTTCCTAATCTTAAATAATTCTTACCATTTAAAACAGTTTTTGCAGGAAATATTTTATAGTTAGAGAAATAGTTTTTGACATTTTGGGGGGGAAAAGAACAATGGACCGTTTACAGGTCTACACAGTAGATTAATGAATCTAATTGAGTCTGTAGGGAAATGCTTCAGTTTAACTACTGGAACTAATTTATACATTCACTACATCGTAATAAGTCAATTTAAGTTTCTGGAAATAAAACTGGATATCCTGGGTATAGATTTGAACTATAAATTTCTGCAAGAAAGGAGTCTGTGTGTTCATTATACATTGTAAAATTACCATATGGACCTGTCAACACTTCTTAGCACAGCTTTGTAATAATGTCATTTAGTTTAACATTGTAATGTGCCAGCTGAATTAATGTGTGTGGCACAATGAACGCCTCCCACCGCCGGTTTGGGATGGGGGGGCAACTTTTAAAGGGATTTCTTATGCAGAAGAGTTTTGTCTGTATTTGCATGGCCAATATCTGGCCTCTGATCGAGTGTTATCAGCACAAGTGAGTGTCCAGGACTGCTCAACTCCCAGCAGCTGCTGCCGGAGTCCCAGGGATGGGGATCGGAGCTCCCAGCCAGCAGAACCTGGATTGCCGTGGGCAGGACACGGAGCAGAGCCCTCAGCCAGGCTGCATCAGAGATCACCCTGTTCTCCTCTCGCTGCCGCTGCCGAATTTCTCCTCCTCCCTCTGTTATTTACAGCCCTGGGGCCGCTGCCGCTGCTCTGCTGCCCACGCGGGCTGAGGAACAGACATCCCTTGTTCCAAACCCTTCCATCCGTGCTACGTTTCCAGCTCCCCGCTTTCTATGATGTGCTCAGAACTCTTTTTTCACTCATCCAGCCGAAAAATAAAAGTCTTGAGTGGTAAATGGAGTCAGAGACAGAAGTAGAACATTCTCACTCATTCCCTTCTGGTGAGTTACTGGGGGCACTGGTGTCAAGACACCTCTCAGACTGGACCCAGACTTGCTGCCCAGACCTGCATCCAGCTCACAGCTCACTTGAGAGCACCTGAGCCACATCCCCATGGCAGAGCAGCTGGCTGAGCCCCCTTTTGTCTGTGTCCCCTTTGGCCATGTCCTGCAGGAGCCCCCCAGCCCAGCCTGGCGGGCAAGAGGAGCCCCAGCTCCGAAGGGTCAGGGGTCACAGCTCGCTGACAGCAGCACGGGGTGCAGGGGGGGTTCCTCAGCACATCAGTACCTGTCTCCCACTTTTTCTGCCGTAGGACACCCCAGGACCACGCTCAGCTCCTGGAGGCTCGGGAAGAGCAGCACCAGCCTGCAGGTGCCACCAGGTCTGCCACAGCAAAAACAGGCACAGCAAAAGGCTGAGATTCCCTGTTGTGTCCCAGACCTGAGTCCAGCTCGGCCTGGACAGAGCATTCCAGTGGCAGAAGTTACAGTGGGAATGCACACACAAAATCCATAATCATCCCTACAGGCTGCACTTGTGCAAGGATCTGAGGAAAAACTCCCTTTGCAACCCAAAAACCATCCTGCAGCACCGACCATTCTCGCTGCCAGAGTCAAGGGGAGCTCCTCCCGAGAATGCTCCACATAAATCCACTAGCATTTTTCCCTTTGTCCCTTACTCGTCTAATTCTTTGCTTTCCTCCCCTTTCCCTCCTCTCTCAGCAGACTTGGGAAGTGACACGGGAGATGTCATAAAACTCTAATGTGTGTGGTCAGAGGAGGGGAGGCGAGGTGGACTTCTTGCAGGAGGGAAAATGCACTTGCTAATCTCCCTGTAACTGAACCACGGGCAGCCAAGTGTGCAGCTTTCCCCTCTCTCTGCTTGCGCTGTGTGCCCGAGCAGCAGCAGGAGCAGGGCAGGAGCAGGAGCAGGAGCAGGAGCAGGAGCAGGAGCAGGAGCAGGAGCAGAGCAGGAGCAGAGCAGCAGCAGCAGCAGCAGCAGCAGCAGCAGCAGCAGCAGCCTGTACCTGCCGGTGCAGCCGTGCCGGAGCCGGCTGCTGGCACGCACAAGCTGCGGAGATGCTGCCTGATTTCCCCCAGGATGCAGGGAAGACTAGTCGAATAGCTAAAATTCCTACCTCAGTGAGTTAGCAGAACAGGCTAATCCCCGCAAAGAGAGAGGATTTAGGATTTCATTCTCGGGTTCTTGATCCAATTGCACAAATGTGCTCAGCCCCGGCCGTGCCGGAGCCCCCAAGCGCGGGGAGGGCTCTGGATGCCAGGCCAAGGCTCCCGGGATGGGTGTGGGGAAATAGCCCCGGTTTGGGTAATTAAATATTGTAACTGAGACTCAGCATCGCTAATTACGTATTAAACTCCAGCAGTTATTTACATTGCTGCGCCTGGATTTCTACTGGAAGCTGACGGTTAATGTCACCACTTATGCAAACCTGATGGCATTTGCCTATAAAAGGGTGATTGTAAAAGCTGAGCGCTTTACCTATAAATTCATCTCTCTAATAAGCAATACGCTCGTGACTGAAAGTCAAAGAGACTTTGGAAAGTAGTTGGGCGTTTTACTTCCTTTAACAAAATGTATCTGATGGCAGTGAGGCGAGTTCTGGAGAGCAGCACGAGTGTCACAAGTGCCAGTGCCGTGCTCTCACTGATCCTGGGCAGGGTGATAAATAGCAGCTCCTCAATTACATCTTTGCCTTATTCCCCAAGTGACTTGTATTCGGGTTGATATACAGGCGGTGTGATTGCACTTGTTTCCCAATGCAAGGGAAATGCCCTTCATGAAAACGTTATTAATTAGGCGGAGCTGTAATTGTGGGAATGCTGTGGGAGTGGCGGGCAGCTCTGTTGTGCCCAGGTAGCACATCCCTGGCACTGCCACACGTCCTGTGGGACAGCTTGGCTGGAGCCCAGGGGGCACAGCCCCTTCCAAAACCACTTTGGCTGTCTCTGGAAACGCCGGTTCACTGTGTCCCTGGAACACTTTTCCCATTTACTGTGCAGCCCTTGTTTCCCTTTAATAAACCTGTGATTGTACATGCTCACGGGTATTTGCCGTGCTTCACGCCCTGACATCTCCTGCCTGAACCTTATCCAGGTTAAGAGAGGTCACGAGTCAGTAATGATTTCCCAAGAGCCCCAACCCAGAATCTATTTTTTTTATTTGGAATATCTTTTATTTAATTAACCACAGAACCAGGCGGATGGTGTTTCCTGCACAACCTCCCAGTACAAGGAATATCTCAGTGAATTTCCAGCGGGAGGATTTCTCCCTCCCGCTGCGCAAGGCGAGCAGTGCCCACAGAACCCCGCTCTGGGCTCCTGATTCCTTTCCCTCTCTTTCCTTCTCTCTCTTTTTAATTATGAAAATCAAGGAACCCATAATTCCCGTGACAGCTGTGACTACATACAGACTTAACCATAAACTGTGCAGCAAATGCTTGGTTTGAGGAAAATCATGTTCTCTGACATATGTTTCTCATTATGGGGTAGATTTGCAAAGGAACAAGGCTGGTTCCTCCTGCAGGTGCAAAGTAGAGCCCTGCATTTCCTGTGGCCTGCTCTGCACCTGCAGCCCAGCATGCGGAGGGACAAGGAGCTAGGCTATGCCTCACCTTTGCAGGGCAAGCAGAGGAGCAGTCCCTGTGTCCCTGTGTCCCTGTGTGCCTGTGTCTCTGTGTCCCTGTGTCCCTGTGTCCCTGTCACATGCACCCGAGGGATGTGTGGGATTGCACTGGGAGTGCAGCAGCACCATGGCTGTGCTGGGAATAACCTGGGATAGTGGAAGGTGTCCCCGCCCATGGCAGAGGGTGAAACAGGATGAGTTTTAAGGTCCCTCCCAACCCAAACCATCCTGGAATTCCTCCCGAGGGGCAGGGAAAGAGCAGGTACCCATCTCTTCCCTCCTGTGACTGGTGACAGGGCTCGAGGAAATGGCTGGACCTGAGTTAGGAGAGGTTTAGGTTGGATCTCAGGGAAAGGTTCTTCCCCCAGAAGGTGCTGGGCACTGCCCAGGCTCCCCAGGGAACGGTCATGGCCCCAAGGCTGCCAGAGCTCCCGGAGTTTGGATAACACCCTCGGACACAGGGTGGGATTGCTGGGCTGTCCTGGGCAGGGCCAGGAGCTGGATCAGTGATCATATGGGTCCCTTTCAACTCAGCATATTCTGTGGTTCTAAGGCTCTCCAGGTCTCTGAGGTCTCTCCATCCCAGGACTGTACTGTGAGGTCTGGGTGGCTGCAGTGGTACCTGTCCCTTGATGTGTCACTGCAGAACAGGGGCTGAGCAGTGACAGCCCTGCAGCGGCCGAGCAGCATCCCAGAGGGCAGGAGTGGGACCAGGGGAGGTTCACCTTCATCTGAACAGCCAGATGGTGACGGCCCTGGGGAGCTGATGAGTCACTGGGTGCCCCCACTGATCCTGATTCCGATCCCTGAGCAGGAGCAGCCCATCCCTCGGCCCCAGACCCATAGATCCTGCTGCTCCCTCTGTGCTGGGCTCAGCCACTGAGTCCTCCTCTGTCTCCATCCCCTAGTAAAGAACACTTCCTCCCCCTCCTGGCTGCTCTAATTCCATCCTTCCCTGGCATTAACTGTGCATTCCTGCTCTCCTGTCGTCAAACATTTTCATTTCAGCTCCTTTCCTTACCCCATGTCCACCTGTCTCCATCCAAAATTCCTCACATCATGAAAAGTTCAAAAACTTTAGCAGCAGCAGCAGGTTGCAAACAGAACAGAGAATTTCATGTGAATCCAGAGGGGGCTGGCAAATCCTCCGGCCAGGAAAAGGAAAGTTTCTGTTTCATGCAGAACCATCGATCTCACTGAAGGAAGCCCTGCGTGGAGACTGATTCCACAGCCCAGCCCGGACCTGTCCTGCGGGGGGTGCAGCCCTGCCTTCATCCCCAGCCATCCTCTCCCTCACCCTTCTCCACGCTGACCAGCAGCCAGGCGCCTGCGCTGCCAGGGGAGGCAGCTGGGGGAGCATTGGCTGTGCCAGCATCACCCCCTCCCAAAATCAGAGTGTCCTGGACCTCAGAGCACTGCTGACCTTCCTCCTCCTGCAGGACACTCTCACTGGCAGGGTGCTTTTGGGGACATGGAAACCTTGCCTCCCCTTTCAGTGTTGATGCAGATAATTTTGTGGAGAAATTTGTCACAAAAAATGAATTGCCCAATGCGATGATCCTGCCTCCGGCATCACCAGCAGAGCAAGCCCAACCTCAACCTCCCTGGCAAGAGCCTCTTGGGTCAGCAGAGCTGATCCTCATCCCTCCATTTTGTCAGCTGAGACCTGTGCAAATTTGGATTAGAAATAAAGAAAAAGACAAGAAAGCTTTAGATGTACAGAGGAATGTCTTCTGGTGTTTATTACACAACTGCTCCTGAGCTGGGAGAGTGCAGGTGCCATTAAGTATTAACTAGGCAGGTATTAGCAATAGCCCATGTCACTGCTTTAAAGGAAATCAATAGACAACATAAATGCAAAATCAAAAGGTTCTTCCCCTGACAGTGTCATCTTGCCAGCACTGAGCAAATAAACCCCACAGCACCTTTCACTGCTCTCCAGTCCCTTCAGCAGGCTGGAATTGCCTGGATGTCCTGGGACATGCAGGTCAGAGATCTGAGAAGGTCAGAGACCTGTGAGGGTCAGAGACCTGTGAGGGTCAGAGATCTGTGAGAGTCGGGGACCCATGTGGGTCAGGGATCTGTGTGGGTCAGGGATCCATGTGGGTCAGGGATCCATGCGGGTCAGGGATCTGTGAGAGTCAGAGATCTGTGAGGGGCAGAGATCTGTGAGAGTTGGGGACCCATGTGGGTCAGGGATCCATGCGGGTCAGGGATCCGTGTGGGTCAGGGATCTGTGCAGGTCAGGGATCCGTGTGGGTCAGGGATCCGTGTGGGTCAGGGATCCATGCGGGTCAGGGATCCATGCAGGTCAGGGATCCGTGTGGGTCAGGGATCCGTGTGGGTCAGGGATCCATGCAGGACAGGGATCTGTGTGGGTCAGGGATCTGTGCGGGTCAGGGATCTGTGTGGGTCAGGGATCTGTGTGGGTCAGGGATCTGTGCAGGACAGGGATCTGTGCAGGTCAGGGATCTGTGCAGGACAGGGATCTGTGCAGGACAGAGATCCATGTGGGTCAGGGATCTGTGCATGTCAGGGATCTGTGCGGGTCAGGGTTCTGTGCAGGACAGGGATCCATGCGGGTCAGGGATCCATGCGGGTCAGGATCCGTGTGGAGAGCAGGCGGTGAAGCCCAGCCCGTGCTCCGGGGCTGGCTGGGCTCAGGCAGAGCCTGCTGTACCCAGTGGAGCCAGCCGTGCCTGCTGCCCGTGGGCTTGGGCACACAAAACAGCACGAGCACTTCGGTCTGCTCCCCTGGCACCACCCGGGAGGCTGTGCTGAGCTCATCCCTGAGGATATCCCTGAGGATGAGCCCTTTCCCGGCCCCGCAGGACACACGGGAGCAGGGCAGCTCTTTCCCTGCCTCTCGGAGGGGTCACGGTGTAACCCCAGGAGCAGGAGGAGCCGAGCCCTTACCTCCTGCACGTTCCGCAGCAGCTCCGGGTGTGGCAGGGTGTGGGCTCTGACAAGTTAGTCAAAGGGAAAATATTCGGCTTTCGGCTCTGGCTGTGGGAAATCTTCACAGCCTGAGCTGTGAGAGTTGAGCTATGAGAGTCAGAGAAACATATCCTTCTCACAGCCAGAAGATGGGAAACTGAAGAAAGTTATTGAAAACAATTGGAAATTGTTTTGGGAAACTTCCGTCTCACCAGAGTGTTTGTTACCTTTGTTATACTAATGAGTTTCTGTGTGATTGACCAAAGGTGTGAGAGAGGTGTTCATGCTGGGGCCAATGTCTGTGTCCTGTGTGCCTCTAGCGATCTGGGTTATAAAAATGGAGGATTTCCCTTAATAAATGGGTTTTTTCTCTGAAAAGTCCATGCCGCTTTTTGCTGTTTCTCAGACTCAACAACGACAGGGGAGCACATCCATGGGCAGCATCCCCACGGGGCACATCCATGGGAACCACACCCTTGGGAAGCAAATCCATCAGGGGCACATCCATGGGCAGCATCCCCACGGAGCACATCCTTGGGGAGCACATCCATGGGAAGCACATCCATGGGAAGCACATCCATGGGGAGCAGCAGCCAGGACGAGCCCCAGCAGGAGACAAGGGGTGCAAGGCGCAGTGCTGGCCGTGCCCAGGTGCAGCCCCGAGTGTGGGCAGACCCTGGGGGGCTGTGTGGCCCCACTGCAGTGCCTGAGCCCCGGGGCTGTGCTGCCTCCCCACGAGCAGCTCCATATGTTTCATTATGCTCACTGCTAGGAAATCACATTTCCTTTCAAGGCTGAATTTCTCCAGCCTCCACTTCCAGGCATGACTTCAAGTGAAGAATGAAGATTATATTTTTAGGAAGTGTGATCGTTTGCTGGGAAAAAGCACACAGAACACATAACATATAGAGAGAAGTTGCCTCATTAGATTAATTAACTCGTGCAGGCAAAGCCTTACCCGCCAGCTCTGGAAGGAGCAGAGCCTCAGCTGCCCCTGCTCCCCGAGGAAGGGAAGGTGCCCAGTGCCACAGGAATGTCCTGCTTTCGCAAGGGCAGACTCCAAAACCTGTGGCCCTTGTCGGCAGTATGAATGAAAATATCACTTATCCTTCACTCCTCCTGGAACACCCTTGGAAAAAATGGGGGGGAAATATGTATAATTAAGAAAATATATAGAAAATAAAAGAGTGTGGGCAGTGGCTGAGGGCAGGGGGGGTGCTTTTCTGCCCACCTGCCCTGTTCAAGTGAGACCCCATCTGCAGAGCTGCCTCCAGCCCTGGGGTCCAACAGCAGCAGCATGTGGAGCTGCTGGAGCCAGCCCAGAGAAGGCCACAGAGATGCTCCAAGATGTTCTGCTCTGGAGTCAGGCTGGGAGAGCTGGGAATGTTCCCCTGGAGAAGGGAGGGATCCAGGGAGAGCTCAGAGCCCTTTGCAGGGCCTAAAGGGGCTCCAGGAGAGCTGGAGAGGGACTGGGGACAAGGGATGGAGGGACAGGACACAGGGAATGGCTTCCCAGTGCCAGAGGGCAGGGATGGGTGGGATATTGGGAATTGGGAATTCCTGGCTGGGAGGGAGGTGAGGCCCTGGCACAGGGTGCCCCTGGCAGTGTCCCAGGCCAGGCTGGACGTGGCTTGGAGCACCCTGGGATAGTGGAAGGTGTCCCTGCCCATGGCAGGGGGTGGAACAGGATGAGCTTTAAGATCCTTTCCAACCCAAACCATTCTAGGACTGTGATTCTACAAACACACATCCTTAAGGAACAGGAGAAAAGGACTCCCCTGTGACTCCCAGCTGTGCCCCAGCCCACCCTGGAGCTGGGAGAACAAGGTGTGCCCAGGCTGTCCCCTCAGGACAATGACTGCCAGGGCAGCAGGGGTGCAGCACCTCCTGTGCCGTGGCTGCCAAGGTGGGACCCCCTTGCCCGGCTCTGTCCCACCTTCCCACGCCGCACAGCCTGCTCCCTTCCACCACCAGCCCTATAATTCAATGTCATGGGAGCTTATGTAATATTTAGGTGTGTATTACACTAAATTAATCTTAACATGAAAAATCTTTTGATTACATAGTGTGTTTTTGTCATTGATTGATTAATTCATTTATTCATATAGTAATGCTATGTCCAAATTCTATTTATATTCAGTTGTAAGAGAAAGTTTCTATTCATGTCAGAGGAGATGAATTAAAATAGTTATCACTGGTATTTGCCAGCCGACTCTTTGAGAAGGTCCCTTTACAATGTGTACTCTCATTCCTGCACAAGCTGCCTGCCGGGAATCCTCACAATTCTCATCCTCCCCGTGGAAGCTGCAGAGTCTGGAGAGGCTTATCCCTTCCAGCGCAGAGGGCTGGGGAGCCAGGGCAGCCCCCACACCCAGGGCAGCCCTCACACCCAGGGGAGCCCCCACACCCAGGGCAGCCCCCACACCCAGGGGAGCCCCCACACCCAGGGCAGCCCCCACACCCAGGGCAGCCCCCACCGTGCCCAGGGAGCAGGGGCTGGGACATCCCCAGGGAGAGGAAAGGCCAAAGGTAACGTGGCACCATGTGGCACCATGGCAGCATCACCGTGCCACCCATCGTTGGAACTGCGATGGTCATTCCTGGGAAGCAGCACTGCAGGACTGGGCCGTGGGAAAGGCTTGGTTGCCATGGTGTGAGGCTGCCCTGATGCAGGAAAGATTCCTTTTTAATCTGAAAATAATGCTTCTTTAATTGTGATTCTTTTATGGGCTCAGTGATGCCACCAAGGCAGCGCGTCCAAGGGCCCCGCAGCAGTCACCTCTGTGACTTGTGTCCCCTCAGCCCACAGCCCCTCACCCTCCTTCCAGCCACAGAGAGTGTGGAGGGAGTGATTGGCTCCTGAGGCATCTCCCACCCTCTGTCCACAGGAAAAGCTGGGAGCCTGGCCCCAGCCTCTGTCCCTCGTCCCCAGCCGCTGTCCCTTGCCTCTGTGTGCGCAGCCCCAAGGCTCAGCAGCCACAGCAGCTCTTGCCTTGTTCCCCAAGGATCCAACAGGCTGGAATTACCACCAATACATTCTGTTCCTCTCACACACAACAACAAAGCCACCGGGAAGTGGTTGTGTACACACGGAATGTACCTTCTGCTATTTATATGTGTTTTCCTAAATTAAAGGGAATATAAAACCTGTGAGAAATCTACTTGGAAACATTCCCCTTTTGGGTAGAAAAACACTTCAATCCAAGCAGTATTAGCAGGGAGAGGAGAGCCACCATGGTGCAGCTCCATGCACTTGGCAGCTCAGCGTGGCAGCGTGGGAGCAGGACCAGCCCCCGGGCACATGGGGTCCATGGCTGCCCTCCGGGCACTGGAACGTCCTGGAAAGCAGCACCCAAATCAGCTGGGATGCTGGGAAAAGAGTGAAGGTGTTGTAGGGCTGGAAACTCAGAGGGATGGGGGGGTTGTGTAACCCAGAATACTCGGGCAGCATCAGGGAATTCCAAAGGGACTTTAGCATCTCTAAAAGTGAAACGTCTCTTTCTTCCACCATACCGAGGGCCCTGGAAGAGCAGCAATTGCCAGACCAGGCCGGTGGCACATGCACGAGTTCATTATGTGGAGATAATTAAAGATAATTAACATCTGGAACAACATCCCTGGGCGTGTGAACGAGCTTGGTTGGGAAGGGCAGAGGTTTCCTCCAGGGCAGTCCCACGGTGCGGCAAAGCTCTGCTGCCGTGGGTGCTCGCTCGGGACGGGGGTGCCCAGCGGAGCCCCGGCACAGAGGAACGCGCGTCCAGCTACCGGCGAGGTGTGGATGGAGCCGGCCCGTGCCCGGCCAGGGGCTCCGGGGACGCCGACTGTCAACTGCTCATTAGCACCTGGTGATTAATTAGCCCCCACAATTAAAGCCTCCCAGGGCTGGCTCTCCTGCCTGCCGTGCTGGTCTCTGCCAGCTCCCCGGGCTGGGGGGCCCAGACCCCGCTTCTCCTCAGTGCCAGCCCAGGGGCCGGTGCCCAGCTGTGCCCTGTGCCCGGGGCTGTGCTCCTACACAGACACGCAGCTCCCTCGGGTGGGGAGGCCTTGGAAAGGCTGTCCACACTCAGGCCATTGCTGCCTGACCCGCAGGGACCCCGGAGTGCGCTGGGCTCGGAGCCGGGCACGGAGGACCTGCAGTGGAGCAGCACTCGCTCCTGGGACCCAGCATCGAGAGAGAGCAGCACTCCCGGGAGTTGGAGTCGGGGCCCCGCAGGGCTCCCGGGACGCGGTGTTGCTCCCGGATTCCTGCACTGCCCTCTCCTGCCCTGGGCATCCTGCTCCTCAGCTCTCCCACAGCCTTCGGGATGCGGCGCGGAAGAGAAGCAGGATTAGAGCACTTACCAGCCCCATCCCGATCCGACTGAGCGGCGAGAGCTGAACTTTCCAGCGGATTTCTGTGCCAGGAAAAGGAACCGGTGCCGCGGGCCTGGACACCGGCTTCTCCTGCGGCTCTGTTCCCGTGGAGGGAGAGCCGGGTTTGGAACAGCTCTGCACTGCTCCTTCAGGAAGCCGCCGCAGTGGGGTTTGCACTCATACACTCGATCCTGTTCATCAATATTTCACAAACGCAGGTGTACGGAATCTTCATTTTCATGCAAATCCCCCTGCAGCCAGGCAGGTGCATTTCCTGATCTCTATTCATCATCCGGAAATCCAATAACTTGGCTTGTGTGCTTGCAGCTGGTTAGGGGCTGACCCGATGTGCACTTGAGCATGGATTCCAGGTCTGGGCAGCAGAGAAATAGCTTATTGCCCCCCTGGCCTTTATAAAATTAAATGCAAGCGCCTCTGTGTTGGTGCAATGTTCAGGTTGCAAGATCAAGCATTTAGAAGTCAGGAAATTCCATAACTTGAGGTTACTCCAGCAATGCCAAGTTGAGGCATCACCCATTCGACGTGTCTTTTCCATATACCTAATTGTAAATATTAATAACTGAGCAATAAAATAAACAATATTAAAATATGGTAGTATTTCAGACTACTGACAAAGGGAATTGTGGCAGGAAATCCCATGTGTGTGCTCGGAGCCCTTGGAGATGTCCTTGCTTAGCCCATTCCCTTAGGCTGGGAATGGGTCGACAGAGCAGCATGGTTGGGGCTGAGGTGTCTCCTCACAGGGTGATTTTGCAGTTTTATTGCAGGAAAACAGCTCAAACCCAGAGGTTTTGGGAAGGGGTTGGAGGCTGCTGCCACCAGTGCAGCCAAGGCACCCCGGGAACTTTGCCATCCCCAGGCAGAGCATCCCTGTCACCTGGGTGGGGACACCAGCTGCAGAGGGATTCCAGTGCAGTAACTCTCTTCCCTCCTATTCATGGGGAAAAAATAAACCCCAAAGTTTTCCATGGGGGAAAAGCTATTTTCCTGATGCCAGGAGCTACTGTGGCTCTGAGCTGGCAGGGTGGGCACCCACTCTCTGGGCTGTGATGGGGGCTGTGAACCAAACCTGCTCCAGGCAGGGAAAGGCTCTGTCCTCCCTCTTGCAGCCCTCAAACATCAGGATGATTCTGCTGCTGCTGCTCCTTCAGAGATTCTGATTTGTGTTTGTTTGTTTCATTCAAGGAGGAAAAAAAATTTGTTTCCTTTATTATCTGCAAAACAAACAAAAAAAGTAATTATTTTCTTTTTTTTTCCCCCTGGAACAAGAAGGCATGTGACCTTTGGGAAGGGGCCAGGCACGAACTGGATTGACCAAAGAGACTTGGAGCAACCTGGTCTAATGGAAGGTGTCCCTGCCCATGGCAGGGGGCTGGACTAGATGATCCTTAAGGTCCCTTTCAACCCAGCCATTCCATGATTCTGTGCTTTTGGCCACTTGCTGACTCTTCAGCACAAAAAGGAGGAAAATCTCTTTCTAAGGGGATAAAACAAAATCCTGCTGGGATGAATTCCCCTCCCCAAGCCAGGACCTGCTGCCTCCCATGGCTGTGGAGCTGGCTGCTGGCTGGGGAGCTGCCAAGGATGCAGCCCCTGTGCTCAGATTCCAGAGCAGAGGTACACACGTTATTCCTGTCCAGCTGCTGCTGCGCTTTCATCCCAAAATAATATTTTTTCAAATGAAGTAGCAGAAAACAGCTTTACATTTTCGTTATCCCTTCTAGCACAAAATAAAAAATGTCTGTACTGCCAGTACCTGATTCAATCAAGTGGAGCACGTTGGATACCCACGGGCTACACGCGCTGGAAAGAGCTGACTTGTATTTTAATTAATAATGCGATCCAGCGTCTCCAGACCCCGGCCTCTGGCAACACTCTTGCCTTGCTTCATTATTTGCTGTAAACAATTTCCCAGCGATGTGTGGACAACCCTATTCTTTAATTTCTGCTAATTCATAACACCAGCAAAATGCAGGATTTTTCTTGTGCAATAAAGCAAGGGATTCGACCTCCTTCCCACCTCATAGGACAGCCACAGTTTCCGTGGGCAGCCTGCTCCCCATCTGCCCCAAGGTGGGTGAGACAGCTCTCGCTGCTCTCCTCAGACACCTGTGGTTTTGTATTCCACATCCCTGCGGGACAGGCTTCCAGCAAAATGGCTGGGCAAGCCCTGCTGTCACCAGGACTCGATTCCTGAGGGTGGGATAGCTCTTCCTGTTGTCCACACCACCAACAGACGGTGACCAGGGCAGGTGTCCCCTTGTCCTGTGCCCGGCCACCTTCCCACAGCAGCACTGGAGGTGCTGCAGGCGCTCCAGAGGAGCGGAATGCCCTCGGAGCAGCACGGAGGTGCTGGGGAGGATTGGCTCTCAGAGCTGTGCCGTGTGCCTGCTGTCTGGCTGTGCCGGGCACTGCCCGTGCCAGCCGCACGGCTGCAGGCTGGCAGCTCCCTCCTGGCAGCATTCCCTCTGGAACACGACCCTGTGCGACTGAGGGGCAGCAGCAGGAGCACCTCTTCTCTCCCTGGCTCTCAGCACCAGGTGAGGCACACTCACAGCCCGGGACAGGTGCCAGAGACAGCTCTGACTGCTCTGCTCAACACGTGAAAATATCACTGAAAGCCAGAGAGGAAAATGGACCAGAAACAAGAATGGATACTCTGGAATAGCACACCATCTGCCTCAGGAACAAACCTTCCACAAGCACAGTGAGCCCACTGGTAGGTGGGGATGGAGCCAGATGCCTGAGGCCTGCAGCAGGCTCCTCTCTACTGCCCTGGGAAGAACCACGGCTTCTGCAAGAGCTGGAGACAGCACAGGGTCCTGCTCTCCTCGTCTCAGCTGGGATGGAGTTAGTGCTCCTCCCAGGAGCTGGTACAGGGATGGATTTGGGATTTAGCATGAGAAGAATGTTGATGACACAGTGATAGTTTCAGTTTTGGTTAAGGAATATTTATACCAAGCAAAGGAATTTCGGGTTCTTGTGACCTCCAGCAAAGGGCTGGGGGGCACAAGGAGCTGGGAGGGGGCCCAGCTGGGACAGCCAACCCCAGCTGGCAAAGGGATGTTTCATACCATAGAGCATCATGCTTAGTGCATAAACTGGGAGGAAAACAGGCTGGGAGCCACTGCTCTGAAACTGCTGGGCATCACTCAGAGAACGGTGAGCAATTGTGCTGTGCATCATTTGTTTCATTTATTTTAATTCTTTCAACATTATCATGATTATTTTCATCCTTTTTTGTCCCATTAAACTGCTTTTTATCTCAACCCAGAGTTTTCTCACTTTTACTCTCCCAGTTCTCTGCCCATGCCACTGGGAGATGAGTGAGTGGTTGGGTGGGCTCAGTTGCCAGCCAGAGTTAAACCCCTCACCTGCCACTCACGTTGGCTTTGCTCTGTGCTGTCCTGTCCTTCACCTGACAAGCAACCACCTGGCCCTGCCCAAATCCCATTTCTGTGGCCATGCTGAGTAGGAAGGCAGCGTGCACAGGCAGAGTGCAGGGCAGTGTGTACAGCTTGCACATCGATGGGCACAGGCAGCATTGTTCTGCCTGTGATCTCCCTGCTGTTTTCACAGAATCATCAGGGTTGGAAGAGCTGTGAGATCATCTAGTCCAACCACCAACGATTTTGCTGCATTAATACACCCGATCCTTTCATCTGGTGTATTGAGTTCTGGCAGCTCCAGGATCAGTTTTCCAAATACCCACACAACCGCCCACAGAAAGAGCTGTGCTTTCTGTTTCCCTGCTCAGTGCATTAAGGAGCCTGCATCCCTTTAGGTGCCTTGCCTGACTCCTCTGGAATGTACCTCAGCCTCCCAGCTCGTTTGATGAGCAGCGGTTTGATCCCAGCTCCTGATGAGAGCCCTGACACCACAAACACAGGAAATTAGGGTGATACAGAACACGCAGCCCTGCACGGCTGTGCTGTAATTACACAACTTCGAACAATTAAGTGCTCCCTGATTATGTGTTGAAAGGAAGCCGAACACCATCAGATCACATCATTGCTGATTTATTGAGTTATTATTGGCCACATCCTGAAGCTCTGACTGTCCTTCCTTTATCAAAACTCCTCATTTAACTGGATAAAGATGAAAAATTTTGCCCTGTAGTCTTTCAGGCCAGAGTGTGTAATCTCCAAACCTTTTCAAATGCTATTTATAATCCTGAAGCATATTGTTTTATGCTTGTTGAGTTCTATAAACAACTATTTTTCCTGCAAGGATAAAAATAAAGTCAAGCAATGGCTTCTGCATTGAAGTCGGGTCACCACAAAGTGCAATAGGCAGGATTTTAAAAGGTCTGGTTTTACAATTTATTGAAGGCAAAAGAAAAGACTCCTGAAAGCTTCCCGATTCCGTGTGCTCTGCAGTACATTATGTATAAAATAAGGTCATAGATGAATTATCTCCATGCTAGACATCAGGCACAGGATGAAACAAAGCTGACAAGCCATTTACCAAGTGTTTTCTTTATTAATATCACAAACTTAATTCAGCTGCAAAGAAGACTCTTTGCATAGAGCATGCCATTGACAAAAAGGTACTAGACAATCGTAAAGAGAACAAGGTAAGCGATCTTCATCATTATTATTATTTATTCCGTCTCTTCTCTTTTCCCCCATTAAGCATTTCATTTGGAAAGTCACTGGGGAAAAAGAACAGGGAGGAAATGCATTCTGCTTTCCCATCTGAATATCCTTAAGTCACATATGTTATAATATATTTGCATTTTTAAATAAATACCCCTCGCAAAAACAAATTAGAAATGGTTATTTATGTCTTCCAAAGCTCTGTTAGCCCGCAGTGCTGTCCAAAGGTCAACCATTGCCTCCAACTCTGCTGTGCACACCATGACCTGGAAGTGCCGTCGATAACGACCCCATGGCTGCAAGTCTTGAAGACTTAATCATCTGACATCCCAGGGCCCCGCGGCGCCCGTGCCTGGCATTTGCCTTATTGAAACGTACACAGACAATATGCATTTTAAACAATTCCGAGCTGCCTGCCTAAAATAGTCGTCGGGCCACCGATCCCTGTCTGGAGCAGCTCCCTGCTCTCCCAGCTCCCTCGCCTTGATGAGCAAGGCAGCTAACCAAACGAGCTGATGCATCTGGAGCTCGGAACTGGCTGCATTTATTATTGGCATTTGCTCCATATTGCAAGGGAAAGTTATCATCTGCGTCATCTGGAACTTAATTACGATCTGCCACCAGCCAAATTCGATTTTAAGCCTCTCTTAGAGTTCGTAAAACAACAACAAACCAGGGGGAAATTCTGCGTTCCAAACGAAACCCACCCGAACGCAGGAGCCCCTGCAGGAGCAGCTGTCGCTGGGAGCCCTGTGTGGCTGTGCTGCTGGGTCAGCAGGGGCTGCCTGCAATGGGCACCCCACAACCAGCCTAAAATACTCCCAAAAAGCCCATTCCTGCAAGTCTTCCTCTGGTCTCATGGAGCAAACCCAAACCTTGGAGGGTGATGAGAACTGCCTGGAGCAGGAAAGCCAAATGCTAATGATAATGAAGGACAGGATTTAACCACAGCTGGCTCAGGGGTACTCTTGGAAGACCGTGTGTTCCCAGCTGGCAGCACACACCCACGGCTTCCCACGGGCCAGGGGGAGAAGCCAGAGCTGGCCAGGCCCCAGAGCCAGGCTGGGACAGGGCAGTGGGCACAGCCAGGCCGCCCTGGCAGCCCCAGTGCCAGAGCTCTGCTCCCCGGAGTGCTGGCACAGCCTGCAGAGGCACTGGCTGCTGGCGAGGGGAGGCAGCTTCTGCTCCTGGGGCTGTGGCTGTTTCCTCAGCCTGTTTGCCCTCCCACATATCTTCTCAGAGGCTCAAAGGAATTATGCTCCGTACAAAAAAGGGAAAAAGGCTCAGAAAAAAAATTTTCCCTTTTCTTGCTACCCTTGAAAAATATGCCCAAGTGAGGTCTTTTTTTGGTATTTCACAGAGCTGGGAGTCAAGAACACCAGCCTGTGCACTTTCCTTCTGCTCTAATGAAGTGCCCATGGGTTCCAGCACCAGCCCCTGGCTATCCGAGGGTTCCTTTTAAACACACTTTACCTGCAATAACACCGGGCACGGAGCTGTGCCTCCGGTGAAGGAATGGGTAGGATTGCTTTACATCTGCACTTTCATTGAAAACATTTATTCAATCAAAGGGAAAAATAAATGTGGTCCCTCTGCTCTGTCAAGTATAAACTGTTATTGATCCCCTAAATGAAATTTGTCCATGCTGATCGATCAAACACATTATCCTTTTTCCCCAGTCCATTACCAGCAATTGGAAACTCTCAAGCATCAATAGCAGCTTGACCACACACAGCTACATGTTCAGCCTCTGTTCCCCGAATCCGAATCATTCCTGTCCCCCTCCTTCCCCTCCAAACACTGGGATCTCAGCATTATGGCCACATTTTTCCCAAGCTGACGGGTGGAAAATCTAAATTTCATAAAATGCTGGGAATCAGTTTTGTTGTGTCAAACGCCAGCGCTGTGGTAACAGCCTTGGAACAGCTCAGAGACTGCACCAGTGCCCACCTGGGCTCCCCAGCAGGGTCCTGGGGACGTGTCCTCACATCAGCCCACGGCATCCTGGCTGCCCACACCCACCGGAGCAAACCAGTGGATTTCAGCATTTCCTAGAAGGGCATTTTGACAAACCTGGTGTTTTTCAGGAGCACTCCTGCTGTCGGAGCTGCCTGGCACAGCCCCCACTGCTGGGGACATGGGTCAGTGGTGGCCTTGGCAGTGCTGGGGGAGTGCTTGGGCTCACTGCTCTTGCTGGGCTTTCCCAGCCCAAACCACTCCCTGGCTCTGTGGCCCTGTGGAGCTGCCTGATGACACCAAACCCGAGCCCAAATGAGGAGCCACTCTGCAGGTCCCCTGCCAGCACCACAGGCACCTCACCCCGCTGCTCTTCTCGTTCCCAGCACAGGATATCCCTTCCCATGGGCTGCCCACACCAGCACAGCCCCGGCAGGATGTGGCCATCCCTCCCCACCCCGTCCTCGCCCCACTCTCCTGGAGAGACCAGTCTGCAGGACAGGGACAAACCCAGGGACAAACCTGGGGACAAACCTGGGGATAAACCTGGGGACAAATCTGGGGATAAACCTGGGGACAAATCTGGGGACAAACCTGGGGACAAACCCGGGGACAAACCTGGGGACAAACCCAGCTTGTGCTGGTTGGAGAAAGCCCTGCAGTGGTTCCGGGCATGAGTCACTGGCTCCACACAGGCACTCGTGTTACTGGTGCTGGTGTGGGATTCCCAGTGCTGGTGTGGGATTCCCAGTGCTGGTGTGGGATTCCCATCGTCACAAAGTGCCCAGAGCAAGGGAAATGTTCCAGGTCAGGCTGGACGGAGCTTGGAGCAACCTGGGCTAGTGGAAGATGACTCTGCCCATGGCAGGGGGGTGAAACTGGATGATCTTTAGAGTCTCCTCCATCCCAAACCATTCTGTTATTCTAAGGTCTGATGTGAGCTCACAGGGCTTGGCAGAGCACTGATCCTCAAAAAGAACCTAACTTCAGGTAGGCAGTGGAAAAAAGGCAACGCTTGTCTCTTAACAGCCGTCACGAGGGGCTCGCTCTGCTGCTGTCAATAGCTCGTATGTTTGTCTTTTGTCTTGCTGATGGGTAATAATTTTCCAAGCAAGCTTAGGGAGCAGTGACTCTTTATTAAAACTAATAAGGGAGGGAGTCACGGGCCTTTAAAAATCACTCAGGAAATTATTGCTGACAAGTCTTTCTTGCCTCACCCCTCAGAAGGAAAGCGGTGAGGAGTTAGGATGCGCTGCATGCCATCAGCTGATGGATTTGCTGCCATGTATGCTGAGGACCCCCAGGTTTTACAATGTCCTGCAGCTTCACTGGAGGTGATACAAGCTCCAAGTGTGCACTCTTTCAAATGTCTGATTTTGTCTAAATATAGGTAAAATCCCATACCAGGGAAATAAACAACTTTGAAACATTTTGGGTGATTTTTAGCACCTGCTCAAGTACTGAAAATACAAATCATGAGAAAAAGTGGTGAAAGGCAGCCCTCTTCCCCTGTAAAGAGGGAAGAGCCAGGTGCTGGCCCTGCTCCTGGACACATCACCTGGAGGTCACAGGGTCCCTCTTCTTCCAGCAGTATGACAAGGACAGAGCACAGGGGAGCCAGAGACCCTCCTGCCCCGGGGCAAACCTCCCCTGCTGGGGCTGCTGCTCTGCCCCAGGCAGCTGCACCACACAGGAGAGCAGGTATCTGCAGCCCTGTGCTCCCAGCCGGCTCCTGGGCCGTGGGGAGCCACAGCCTGACAGAGACAGAGCTTTTGCACAACCAGAGCACAAACATCACCCACCCGTATCAACACTGGGTCTCCTGATCTCACATATCTCTCGAAAAATACCTTATCTTGGCATAGCACAGAGCCAGCCCTGTCCCTGGATGGATTGACCTGATGGTTCATTCCCTGCAGAAATCTGGACCCCATTCTGTTGGAGTCAGAAAAAGCTGGGGAGCTTTTCCTGCTCCTCTGGCTGTTTGCTTTACTCTCAGAGCTCCACAAAAAAGGCTTAGCCTGTGAACCAAGCTCGTGAGAGCATTTGTCTCAACTTCTGGATGAGCTGAGAACACCAAAGAAATGAAAAGATGGTTGTTTAGTGTACCACAGAATGTGTAGTTGTAGTTTTTAGGTTTTGCTATATATGTTATATGGAGCCAACATGGAGATTCTAGGGTGTTGGCTTCTTCTTCTTCATCTTCTCCTCTCTTCTCCTTCTCTTCCTTTTTCCCTCTGACATGAGTTCCTGTGACTTGTTAATTGGTAGATAGAATTTAGTGTAAAGGACACATATCAATAAGGCTGATATTCACTGGTTTTGGGAACAAAATAAGATAGGTAAAGTTTTCTAACTGGTTGATAATAGATATAAAAGCTACCTGCTTTGGGTAGCCATTGCCATTCTGTCCTCGTGTTCCTGGAGGTCACAGCACAGTCTGTGCCTCTGAAACTCTGATGAGAACCGGAGATGGACAAGCTCTGAAACAGCGGAGGGAAGCCTCGTCTCATCTTTTCGGGACATGGGACGCTGGGGCGGGGAGCACAGCCGGGCCAGATGTCGGGGCGGAAACACCTCCCCCCTGGCACCATTCCAGTCTGAATTCATCGAGTTTCTGCTCCCTGCTGCTGCTCTTCAAGCCCCTTCCCAATGGGCAGACAACACCTTTCCCCTCCTAATCCCCAATATTCCTCCCACCCCATCCCACTGATGGGTCCCCGGCAGGGAGCTGCCCTGCTGGGGGCTCATTTGGGGCCATATTTAGCCCGAGGTTGCCTGGTGCTGTTGCAGAGGTCAGGGCGAGCCCGGAGGCTCCGTTCGCAGCCCCGTTTGCACCAGGGCTAATCGCAGCCCTGACCCTGCCGGCAGCCCAGACCAGGAGGGAAGCTGCTTGTATCCATCACGGTTTAACCTAATAAAGGAGACGATGGGGAAATGACAGAAAGACCGGTTTTTTGCCAATATTGTTGCATTTTGCACTATTAGAACAATCTTCCGTGGGAGAAAGAGCACAGCCGTGTGTGGCCACATCCATTTCCATCGTGAGACGCCAGCGGGAGCGCTGCCCTGCTTCCCCAGGGGTATTCCCGGCTGTGAGGAGCCATCCCTCTCACTGCCAGGGCTCGCTCCATCCTCTGCCCACCTCCTCCTGGCTTTCCCCGTCCTGGGATTTTCCTCCCGTGCTGCTTCACAGCTGGGTTGGCACAAAGGCAGTGATGCGTCTTCTACTTCATCACCCGGGAAAAGGGGAAAATGGAGCCATTATTCCAGAAAATTTAGAAATATTGGTGGTGTTGTGGGAGAGGAGGTCGGAAACCGGCCGCGGTGAGAGCAGAGCGTGAGCACCGCTGGAAATGGTGGCAGTGCTCTCTGCACCATGTCCTGGCAGGGCCCTCCGGGGTGGCAGGCAGGGCGAGGGGACAGCCAGGCTCCTGCAGGACTATGGCAGCAGGAGGGGTCTCGCCCTGGCACAGGCTGCTCAGAGACAGGAAATTCCTCTGCACTCACTCGGAACCGAAAGCCTGTTACTTGTTTGGCGAAGTAATCGGAATTTCGGGTGTCAAAATTAAGAGTGAGGTCAGGCCAGGCCGGGCAAGGCTGCACTGGATGAGGAGCCACCCTGGGCTACACCAGGATCCCCTTTGGCCTCCAGGCACGAGGTCCCACCAGTGACACGAGTGGCAGCAGGTCTCAGCCTCCCCAAGCCACCTCCTTCCCAGCAGGACAGCAGCTGGCTCTGTTCTAATGCCCAGGGACACAGTGGCACCAACGGATAGAATGGAGAGAGAAAGAGGAGGAGGAAGAAGAGGAGAAGGAGAAAAGAAAAAAAAAAACGGGATAAAATAGAATAGACCAGAATAAAAACTAAGAAATAGAATAAAAACTAAGAAATAATATAAAAAACAATAAAAAACAATAAACCCCAATAAAATAGAATGAAAAATAAGATAATAAAAACTAAGGGATCAAATAAAAACTGAGGAATAGAATAAGGACTCCTGATCTTGAAGTTAGACTTAAAACCAAAAAGTTAGGATTTAATATGCCTCCATTTTCTCCTATCTTCTCCATCTAGCTAAATTGAACTGATTTCATTATGCTCCAGTGCCTCTTCTCCCATGACCCCTTTGGCTCTCAAACAAATGGTATCAAAATATGAATGTTCTTCCCCAAAACTCCGATTTTCTCCTTTACCTGTATTTTTATGGCCAAGTGCCTATGCCAGTCTCTGCGTGAGTTATAAATTCTCTTACTCTAAAGAATCTGGCAGAAGGAGAAACCCTCTTCACCCAAGGCCACAGACACTCCTTCCCCCTCAGGCCCTGCTGGGTGTAATTCGCAGAGGGAATAAGTTTAAACTTCTTTTTTTCAATTCTAAGCGTGGAAGAGCAGGGAGTGCCCTGTGAGCACCCAGCAGCCCCCAGGGCTCACCCCTGGCAGGTGCTGATGGTGGGAGGGCCGACAATGTTCCACCTCTGCTCCACCTCGGAGCCCTGGAAAACCAAACTCACTCCCGAGGGATGGAGCTTCGGGAGGCTCCTGCACCTCCTCGTTCAATAAGTGTAATTACACCCGTGGATTTTTCTCTTTAATCACAGGAGGAGCTTTTAGAAGGAAAACAACTGAGTCCAGCAGGTTCTCGCTATGATATTTGCTGGGAGATAATTCAATTATTGTAGAAAATTATTTTAAACATTAAGATGCACAAAGTTCAGTTCCCCCTGTTTCTGCGACTATCACCCAAGCTATTGATAAGATGTCTAAATTTATTGCAGAATAATTCTGCAGGAAAAGAGATAAAAGGTTCCTGAATAAAATATGAGGCAAGAGCTGTAAATTGTAGCAATGCATATCATTTCATTCAAATGTAGGAAGCAATTACCATCTGCTATACTCATCAGTTCCCTCCTTTATGACTTAATTATATGTTTAATGCTATCAGATCAAGGAAAGGGCACAATAGATGAATGAGTGAAAGAAACAGAAAAGATTCAGCAACAAGACAAAAGGCAGATGAAAAGTAACCCAAGAACAGAATTGATTTCATTTGTTGGGAGAGGAGTTAATTTAAATAGTATATTCTATCATCTCCTGTGCTGTACTGAGATAATATAAATCATGTGTTTGTGAATTTGCTTCATACAATTTTAACAAAAGCATTCAAGTTTCTGAAAACGCAGGGTCTGCAGGTTTTGATTTATTTATGAAATGAGTAACATTTACAAAGAAAGAGCAGTGACTGACACCGAAGCATTTAAATGATTATTAACAGCACTTTGCAGTACAAGTATGAGATGACAGAGGGGAAGCTGCCGAGCTCAGCTTGGGCCCCTCCTGTCTGGCTTCCCAGAGCTGCCAGGATCACCTCTCATGGACATGGGGCCACCACGGCCACCCCATCACAGCCACGGCCACAGCCACAGGCACAGCCACGGTCACAGGCACGGCCACGGCCACGGCCACAGCACGGCCACAGCACAGCCACGGCCNCACAGCCACGGCCACGGCCACGGCCACGGCCACAGCCACGGCCACGGCCACAGCACGACCACAGCACAGCCACGGCCACAGCCACGGCCACAGCCACAGCCACGGCCACAGCCACGGCCACAGCCACGGCCACGGCCACAGCCACGGCCACCACACCTGCACCAGAGGGCCAGGGAGGGCACAGGGGGTGGTGGCCTTAAGCAGGATTGAGCAGCTGCCCTCCCCTAGCTGCTCTGGTTTGATGATTCTGGGTGTGTCCTGGTAGAGCTGCTGACCACCTGCACCCTGTGGCTGCACCCTGCACCCACATCCTGCCCCCTCCATCCAAAATCCTGCAGCCCTGGAATCTGAACCTTGTATTCTGCACTCCTGTGCCCTGCATGCTGCACCCTGTACCCTTGCATCTTGCACCCCCTATATCCCTGCATCCCCATACCCCTGCATCCTGCACCCCCATAGCCCTGCATCCTTCACCCTATATCCCTGCATCCTGCCCCCTGTATCCCTACATCCCTACATTCTGCATCCTGCCCCTTCTGACCACATGTGCCCGTGGAGGAAAATCAGCACGGGATAATGCAATTTGCTTAAATATCACATGGTGGGGTTAGAGCACAAAAAAGTCTGTGATCTCATGACAGACCTCGGGTGCTTTTAACTCCCCCAGGATCAGCAGTGTGCACACCCAGGAACAGTGGGGCTGGAGCAAATCAAGTGGGATGCCTTCCCAGAGACCTGGGGACAGCTGGAGTTAGAGGCACAGCCAAGTGACACCCCCAGTAAGAACTGCACAGGGAGAGTTATACACAACGGGCACTGAGTGCTCCTTGAAAAGAGTAAAACACATCAAGACTTGACACTTCACACTCGGGGTCTGAATCCAGATTTAGATTAGATATTAGGAGGAAATATTTTCTGTGAGCATGGGCAGGCCCTGGCACAGGGTGCCCAGAGCAGCTGTGGCTGCCCCTGGATCCCTGGCAGTGCCCAAGGCCAGGCTGGACATTGGGGCTGGGAGCAGCCTGGCACAGTGGGAGGTGTCCCTGCTTCAAGGTGGATGGGCTTCAAGATCCCACCCAAACCATCCTGTGCATCCATGATTCCCACTGCTCAGCAGGGACTTACTGAGGCCTTTGCCCCCACTGAGGTGCATGGGTATCATCCTCTTCCAGCAGTGGAGCTGCCTGAGGGCTGGATCTGCATCCCTTTGTGGGCACACCGACACTGGTGCCTGCTCCCACCCTCAGCGACTGTGTGTGCAGGCAGAGATGTGCTGGGAAGCTACAGAGAAAGCAAGCAGTTTTGTACTAATTCCCTTAATTTATTCACATCAAATGTCAGTGCAGTGTGATATAAAAGTCTTTAATGATTTTAAAACAAATGGTCCCTGAGGCAGGAAAATAGTTATAGTGCCATTTCTAAAATTAATTTAATTCCTGAGGAATAGAAATTAAAAAAAGTGCCTGCTCGGTTGCACATGCATTACAAATAGCACTGGAAGATTTCTGGAGAGGCTTTTCAGCTCTCACCCAGGGTTTCCCAGCGTTTTTGCCAACCCTTGGCACTGGGAGCCCCACGCTGGGCAGTGCTGAGGGCAGTGCTGTCCCTCCTCATCCCCCTGTGCTGCAGAGCCCCCGCACTGATTGGCACCTCCTGCTCCCTTCACACCGCGGCAGAACTTGGTTTTGTTACCTTTCTCTGTGACTCAACACTCTGTCTGCTGCTGGCCACGTGCAGGACAGCCCTGCACTGACACTGCCGGCCTGGAATCCTTCTCCTGGGATCATCACACCCGGTCCTGTCCGGCTGCCCTCTGCCCCACTCTGACCTGTCCCTGCTCACCTGCACCTCGGCTGCATGCTGGGACAGGGCTGGGACAGGGCTGGGACAGGGCTGAGAGAGCTGGGACTGGGCTAGGGCACAGCTGGGACAGAGCTGGGACAGGGCTGAGACAGAGCTAGGACAGGGCTAGGGCACAGCTGGGACCGGGCTGGGACAGAGCTGGGACTGGGCTGGGACATGGCTGGGACAGGCAGAGACACCTTCCACTATCCCAGGGTGCTCCAAGCCCCATCCAACCTGGCCTCGAACACTTCCAGGGATCCAGGGGCAGCCACAGCTTGTCTGGGCACTCTGTGCCAGCGCCTCACCTCCCTCACAGCCAGGAATTTCTCCCTAATATCTAACCAAAATCTCTCCTCCTTCGTTTCAAAGCCATTCTCCCTTGTCCTGCTAAAGGTTTGTAACCATCTATTTTATCCTGTCTCCATGGACACTGGTGCCCATGCTGGTGCCCAAGGGTAGTGCTGGGGACGCACCAAGGTGTGAGATTTCCTGAAAACTGCCGGTGTGGATAATTAAAATAAACCCCACACACATTAAACTCTGTACAGTGACTCAGTCCACACACTCCCCCGCTGCTCCCACATGCCTGCTGATACTCAGGCAGAAATTAGGCACTCATGGATTTTTTATGCTTTGTATTTAGGGCTCCACATTTTCTCCTTCCTTCTGCTCATCCAAGGCCACCCCAGCCTGACGGGCTTTGTGAACCTGCCAGCGATGCCCCTGGCTGCCCTGGCCAGCCTGGATCACGGAAGGCTCGGTGAGCGATGAGGCAAAGGCACTGCCCTGCAGTGGGGAACGCGGCTTTGCTCCCCACCGGGCAGGGAGCCCTCCTCGCTTTCCCCTCCAAGGCGGGGTGCCCCAGGCTGCACAGGGACCCCTGCACCCCCCAAACCCTGAGATCCTCCCCCAAACCCTGAGATCCTCCCCCAAGCTCCTCCGTGTCCTGCAGGGCAGCCGGGCTGGTGCGTTCCAGCCGTGCGGGAGAAGCGATGTGTGCAGCCCGGCCCTTGCCCAGGGCTGGGAGGCTCGGCCTAACGGGGGGTGAAACAGCTCAAAGCTCGCCCTATTTACCAAAGCCATCAGCGATGAATGACAAGGAGGGTCCTGCTGCTCTTGGTGTGGAATGACGCTGAGGCTGCCTGAGTGACTGATCCCAAAGGTAAACATCCTGAGCGAGCTCGTGGAGGACAACATTCCCCAGCAGGATCTGGCACCAGTGAAGATGCAGTGAGGCTCCTGGCAAAGGAACCAACGAGTCATTGTGCTGATGACTTACTTCCCTGCACAGCCCTGGGGACACGTGTCCAGGAGATGCCAGAATGATTTTTTGCTTTTTCTTTTATATACTCTTTTATAGTATATTCTTTTATATTCTCTTATATACTNATTAGGGGATCTTTGATAAATATGTTAATTTTGCAAGGCCTATAATTGTGTGTATTTCGGTGTGATGGTGTACATGCATTTTCAGGACATTCCACCTGGACCAAGTGCTGCACCCAAGGATCCTGAAATGTTTTGGTTTGAATTTTAAGACCAGGGAAAGGCAACACAGGAACAGCGAGGCCGAGTGGGAAATGAGGAGGAGGAGGAGAAGGAATATGAGGCTGACCTGGGATGCAGGTGAGAGAGACAAGATCAAGGTCTACAGGAGGTCCTGGCACCAGAGCCAGGGGATGATGCCCAGAGGGTCCCTGCACCCCGTGGGGAGCTGGGGTCAGGGGCAATCCCTGCTCCAAACATCCCAGTGCTCAGCCAACAACTTGACAAATTTGGTTTAACTGTTTTGATGTAATAATGTAATTAGGTAAAAGGGTTCAGCAACCAATTGCATTTCACTAATTTCTACCATCTGCTTCAACACTTGTTATATGTGTGCCAGACTTCAGTGTCTTTGCTCTAATAGTAATTAATGAAACTGTTAATAAGCTACATATATCATATTATGCTGCAATAATTTATCAAAGGATAATGTTATGAGACAAATTCTATATAACAATTACAGAAAATGGCTTACATTACTAATGCTGCACACTGCTCACTAGTTTCTTTACTCTTCCCTTCTTAATGAATTCCCTAATTAATTTAATGCATACGTTATGCATAATTTGAAATTTAAAAACATCACTGGGTCAGGTTTTAACCATCCTCTTTTACATGCTGTCTGCTTCTACAAGACACATATTAGCAAAACATGACCTCTATGCAAATCAGAGTGCCCGCTGCTATTCCCATTGCCGGAGAGGCTCCCCCTGCCACGGCGCACGGAGTGCCAGCAGAGGAACCAGGCCATGGTCAGTTGGAGGCACTATTTACAAAACCCAAACACGAGCAGCTATTCCAGTCTTTGATTATGTAACCAGCCCTGTTTTGGGGAGAGTTGCCCTCAATCACACATCATGCAAACAGCCATCGCACACCAGGGCCTCGCTGCCATCGCCCAGCCTGGGGTAGCAAGGTCAGCTTAACAATCCAGAAATCTTCCAAAATAGAAATGCAAACTTTAGTTTCTTCATCTTGAGATTTTTAAGCATCCAGCACACAATTGCCTGGTATTTGCCAGCTTTCTACCTCTACAGCTTTGGGGATTTCCTGCAGGACATGACCACAAACTCTTCTTGCAATGTTTCCATTCCCATTCCCATCTGTCTGGGTGGAGACTTCCAGAACATCACCAAATACCCCAGCAGGACAGGGTACTCCATCTTCAGTTGTTTCAGTTGAAACACAGTTTCCTAGTGTTTTACTGGCTGAATTTCCATGGTAAGAGGAACCAGATATCCCCTGTAGGTGTTAGAGTCAGCAACCAACACCCAGCGGAGGTGAAACTCCTCTCCCTGAGAGCTACACAAGAACCAAATCTTGAAATAAGTTTTGAGGCTCATCCACAATTTTCCACCATGCTGTAGGACATCCATGTTTGCACAGTGCACAGCTCACTCCTTACAGAGTGTACTCACCTGCTCCCTCATCCTGTGTGTATCTGGGAAGTGATTTAAGGGAAGCGGTGAGGGGTGTAGAGGAGCAGGCTGACAGTCTCATGGCAGGCAGGTGCTGGATTCTGTAGCACAGACACTTGCTGCCACACAAATAATGGATCTGCCCACGCTGCTGGGCTAGCAGAACACGGGGAAACTTGAGAGACTCAGGTTCCTGGTGCCTGCAGTGCTGCCTCAGAGGCAAATCCGTGCCCTGACAGCCGGGACGCTGATGATGACTTCACGCTGGACAAGGGCTGTGATGCCAGACACCTTCTGTGGTGCTGCCTATAAACACAACCCCATCTCCAGCACCAAATGGGCAAAGAAAACCCTTCCCAGCTGTAATAAATACCTGGTAAGGAGAGCTAAGAAAATACACTGTGGAGCAATATGATGGAGAGGTAATTAAATAACCAGGCAACTAAAATACAGCAGATCCTGCCTTGTGGCAAGTCGAAGAAGGGGATGGCTTTGGTACTTTTTGTTTGCTCCATTATCTGCTGTTTTCAGCCAAAAGGGCCCTTGTATTTGGCATGGTGGGATCAGCCACACGTCTGATTCTGCCGTTTGTGGACCACAGCATTGTCTTCAATTCTGCCTGGTCTCTCATTCTGGGAACAGGGTGCCCAGAGAAGCTGTGGCTGCCCCATCTCTGGAAATGTCCCAGACCAGGTTGGACGGAGCTTGGAGCCACCTTGGGATAGTGGAAGGTGTCCCTGCCCATAGCATGGGGTGGAACTGGATGAGTTTTAAGGTTCCTTCCAACCCAAACCATTCTGGGATTCTTATGCTCCATAGAAGAAATACAATTTACCAAGCCAGCCAGGCTTTAACAAGAGATCTTTCCTCCACAAATTGTCTTTGGGCAATATGTTNCTTCCCAGCTGTAATAAATACCTGGTAAGGAGAGCTAAGAAAATACACTGTGGAGCAATATGATGGAGAGGTAATTAAATAACCAAGCAACTAAAATACAGCAGATCCTGCCTTGTGGCAAGCCGAAGAAGGGGATGGCTTTGGTACTTTTGTTTGCTCCATTATCTGCTATTTTCAGCCAAAAGGGCCCTTGTATTTGGCATGGTGGGATCAGCCACACGTCTGATCCCGCCTTTTGTGGACCACAGCATTGTCTTCAATTCTGCCTGGTCTCTCATTCTGGGAACAGGGTGCCCAGAGAAGCTGTGGCTGCCCCATCTCTGGAAATGTCCCAGACCAGGTTGAACAGAGCTTGGAGCCACCTGGGATAGTGGAAGGTGTCCCTGCCCATAGCATGGGGTGGAACTGGATGAGTTTTAAGGTTCCTTCCAACCCAAACCATCCTGGGATTCTTATGCTCCATAGAAGAAATACAATTTACCAAGCCAGCCAGGCTTTAACAAGAGATCTTTCCTCCACAAATTGTCTTTGGGCAATATGTTATTTACATTGCTAAAATATTATATAGAGACCCAGAGTGAGTTATATTAACATTGCCTTATCTTCTGGGACACTTCTGGCTGAAAAAGTGTTGAGTTTTCATCTTCAAGCAAGCTTGCTGCCATGCTTTTCCATCTGACACGTCAGATTATTTTAATGATGGAGTACTTGATTAAATTAATTCCTCCCTACAAAAGCAGCTGTCTTGTGTCATGGAATCTGTTCAGCTATCTGGAACATTTGTACTTGCCAGGGAGGAGAGCCAAAGCGCAGAGTGAGCGGAGGGAGTGCCTGACCACACCGAGACGGCGACGGCTTTGTCACAACGCGTAAGTGTGAAGCCGGAGCTCAGTGGGACGTCTCAGGTCTCTCCCTGCCCCGGCAGGGCTGGATCTTTTGCCCAGGGATGAGGGAAGAGGCTACTGGCGGAGGAGCACACTCCCAGCAGCTGCAGGGGACCCACGATGTGCTGCCGCGTCCCTGTGCCGGTGCTGAGCCCTGTCACACCCGGGCTGGCTCGGGGCTGAGCCCTGAAGTGCAGCCCCAGGTGGGCTGGGACACGCCAGCAGTGGGGATTCAACCACGCCTGAGGGAGAGTCAGCATCAGAAAGGAAAGAAACAGGACGAAAATGGAAAAGCTGTACCAGCGTGGTGAATGAAGCACAAACTGTGTGCGTCAAACTTTTATTTCTAAATAAACAGAACTGTTCCATTTAAGTTCATCTCTTGCTTACTCTCAGAATGCTGCTCTTTTTTTTCCCCTTTAGATGGTTTTTGCAATCTTATCCTTCACTCCCTCTTACTAAGAGTCCTCAAGCACCATCCACGCATGCAAATCCTCCGAAATCAGAACTGCCTGCCATGTCTCAGGGAGTTTGCTTGGCAAAGAAAAGCCTTGGAAAAACAACAGAATGGTCATTTCCTTTGTTTTCCATCACACAATGTAACCATAGACTGGGGTTTGCTATTACTAATTTTTTAAAGTATGAATATTGATGTAATTTTTTCCACTTATTTATTTTCCACATTCATATGCATTGCAGTGGGTTGGAGCCCTTTATTTAACAAAATCTCCTGCTTTGGGATTTGGGATACAGTGCATTGCTATTAAATTTACTAATATCAGAGAACTTTAAGAGAGTTTAAGCTAAGTTTAATAAAGCTGCAAAATACCAGCTCAGCCTTTTTTTCTTTCACTTCAGTGCCTGTATCCTGAGTTCTCAGAACTGCTGCCCACACCCTGCACCTGATCCCACAGCTCCTTCACCTGACCATGCCTCCTGGTGCCTGGGCTGCACTGCAGCTGTGCCAGGTGTCCCCCAGGCAGGCTGACAGCTGACAGGGGAGCTGCTGGCTGGTCACTCTGGCGTGGGCAGTCGAGTCCCTGGAAGGTCAGTGTGCCAGTGCCTGCCAGGGGCAGGGTCCTCGCTCCTGGGCGTGGTGGGATGGCAGACACGTGGTGTTGCCCACTCTGTGCCATCCACTCACAGGGGTCTGCTCACTCATGAAGAGCTCACCCTGCACGGAGTTACCCCCGCAGAGAGCATCTCCCAAATATCTCGACCCCACACAGGCTCTCCTACACGACCATGTCTGCAGGAACAGCTTCTGCTGGTGGTTCACTGGGTGCCACCCACACCCAACACCAGCCAAGGCCGGGGAACACCGTGGGCCCTGTACCTGTGTGTCACTACAGTTCTAAAGCCACACAGGCCAGGCTCCGTGGGGCTGCCTGGGGTGTTCTGACAATGCCCTGCACAGCCCAACCGAGCGCTCCCAGGCTGGAGCACCCGGTGCCTGCAGGCAGCCCCAGCCCTCAGCTGCCAGCATGGCCAGGACAGCCAGCACAGCTGGCACTGCCAGGACAGCCAGGACAGCCAGGACAGCCAGGACAGCCAGCACAGCTGGCACTGCCAGGACAGCCATCACTGCCAGGACAGCCAGGACAGTCAGCACATATGGCACAGCTGGCACTGCCAGGACAGCCAGCACTGCCAGCATGGCCAGGACAGCCAGCACAGCCAGGACAGCCAGCACTGCCAGCACTGCCAGGACAGCCAGCACAGCTGGCACTGCCAGGACAGCCAGCACTGCCAGCACTGCCAGGACAGCCAGCACAGCCGGCACTNGCCGGCACTGCCAGGACAGCCAGCATTGCCAGCATGGCCAGGACAGTCAGCACATATGGCACAGCTGGCACTGCCAGGACAGGTGACACAGTCAGCACATCCAGAACAACAGGCACAGCCGACACTGACAGCAAAGCCTGCCACGTCCCAGCCTGCGGTCCAGGGCCGGAGCAGGAGCGGGAGGGTGGTTCCTCGCTGGTTCCTTTCCTAGAGTTCTCCGGCTCAGCCCACCGGAGGCTGCCGTGCTTCGCCAGCGTGGCTCCCGTGACCTGTAATTGAGCGGGATGTGGAACACACCCACGTCCTCAGCAGCCGCTAACCACCGCCTGCCGCGCCAGCTGCCACGTGGAGCACGGACACGCACATCCCCCGAGCCTCGGCCCCTCTGCCCCTGTGGGGACCCCCGAGCCACAGCCCCGCTCCCTCCCACTCCCCCGGCAGAGGCGCGCCGAGACACGTCACTGGTCCCCCCAAACCGCATCACTGGTCCCTAGGGATGTCCCCCCCAAGCTACACCACCCATCCCGCAGGATGTGTCCCCCGAGCCGCAGCCCCGCTCCTCCCGGGAGCTCCCGCCGGGGCCGGGCGGGTCCCCGGCTCGGGTTCCAGCGCGGGCGGGTCCAGGCGCGGGGTGGGGCGGGGGCAGCCGCGTTCCGGCCCCGTCCCCATCCCCATCCCTGTCCCCGTCCCCGTCCCCGTCCCGCCTCCCCTCCGCTGGCTCCCGCGCCCGCCCGGGATGAGCGGGCTGCGGCGGCTGTTCCGCGGCAGCGGGCGGGCCCTGGCCTTCGTGTTTGCCGCCTCGGTGGCCTGGGTGCTGCTCGACATGGCCGCGCTCCGCCTCTCCCTCGGCGAGGCGAGCGGGCGGCTGCTGCGGGAGGCGGCGGGGCGCGGGCCGGGGCCGGGGCCGGGGCCGGGGCCGGGGCCGGGGC
>VZRF01007821.1:0-315964 GCA_013396875.1 Vireo altiloquus | reverse complement strand
CGCAGGACCGCGGCCCCGCCGCTGTCCCCTCCCCTCCCGTGGGTGGCAGCGCGGGGAGGCGGCAGCAGCGGCGCCTCCGCCCCGGGGCCGCCCCTGAAGGCGCCGCGGGGCCGAGGCGGCCCCAGGAGCCCCTCGGGATCCCCGGTGCCCGCGCGCCGCGTCACGTGCGTGACGGGGCGGGGGGGGGGGGCGGCACGAGCCCGCNCCCTCGGGATCCCCGGTGCCCGCGCGCCGCGTCACGTGCGTGACGGGGCGAGGGGGGGGAGCGGCACGAGCCCGCGGGGACACCCGACACCTACTCCCATCCCCCGGGCCCCGGCGCTGCCCCGCTCACCGGAGACGCCGAGCAGCAGCAGCGGCAGGAGTAGGCGGCGGCAGGAGGAGGCGGCGGAGCGGCGCGGGCCCATGGCGGCGGCGGTGCTGCTGCTGCCGGCGGCGGAGATACCGGGGTACGGCGACCGGCCGGGGCGAGCGGGCGCGACAAAAACCTCGCCAGCGGTCATGTGAGGGGCAGGGCGGGGCCGCCCGCGCGCCGCCAATCGCCGCTCAGCGCCGGCGCTCGATTCCATGGATCGCGGACGGGCCGCTCGTTGCGCGCCGCCTCGGGCGGGCGGGTCTGGTCCGCTCCCGTCGCAGTTCCCGTCCCGCGGCAGCAGCGGGCGCCGAACCGGGGCTGTGCCGCGGTGACCTCTGCAGGTGCAGGGTAGCGGCGGTATGTTCTGGCCCTCGGCAGTGTTTGCGGTTTGCACTGGGGCTGCTCTAGCCTGGGAAGGGATAGCTTAGAAGAGATGCACATCCAGAGAAGTTTAATACAGAGACTTTCACTGAGAAAAAAAAGAAAAAAAGAATAAAGATAGTGACCATGTTTGCAATAAATATAAAGGGGGAGAAATGGGTTAGTTTGTTCTCAGTGCTCCTCTCCTGACATGGCTGTCGGTGTCCCTGAGCTGTCCATCCATCCTCCCACCAGGGACGGTCCCAGGCTCTCCGGTGACTGGGCAGAAAGCGCTCCAGGCACGGCCTCTGCAGCGCGGAGGGGATTGACTCCAGCACTCGGAGCTTTCATGCGTCCTTTGCTGGTGCTGAAACGCAGAAAGTGGGGCAGAAAACGGTGGGAGAAGACAGGAGCTTGGTGCAAATGAGGGAGAAAAGAGCCTGCGGTATGAAGCGGAGAGAAGATGAGTGGACAAAAAACTTGGTGGATTTGGGTCTGAAAGGAGGTATAAAATGTGATGGATATTGGATTGCACCCTGGACACTACTGATAAGGGGGGGAAAATACACCAAAACCCCCACACCTAAGCAAAACAAGTCAGAAAGTGTGGCTGGGCAGAGAAAGAGAAAATGGGGAAGAAGACATTGAGGCTGGGAGACAGCAAGGAAAATGGCCTGACCAGATAGGAGCTCTGCACTCAGCAAGGAACGGCCTTCTGGAATGACATATTCCAGTTTCTGATGCTGTGAAAGAACTGAGGATTTTGAATGATCATGCTCTAAGAGACATCCCCAGTCATGGGGGAAGAAGATGGAGTCTGAAGAAGACAGTAAGACACATTGACCTGATATATTGGACTGTAGATGGTGTTGATAGGAAAGCAGTTATGCAGTCTTGAAGAAGTGAAAATAATGCAATTTGTTATCAAAGGGCAGTTAATTTCTCTCAGTTGTATGTTTGCAATCCCATACTTTCCCATAGAGTGTCACAAAACCAAAGCTGGCATGTCAGGGCCTCCATGGAAACCACGGCATTGAACAAATGAGGGTCTTGCACACGAGGGCTTTTGTGGTCAGACAAGTTCACTGCTTCTTTGCATTTCTTTTTGTGCTTAATAACCACACCTAGAGCTCACTCACAGTGCATGTTACTTACCTGCACAGGCATTTATCTAAGCATGGTTGCATGTGACTCTCAAAATTAATGTAATTTCAAAACACTTAAGTAAATTTATATTTATCCTTTGGGCTTAATTATGAAACAATGGTTTAAAGAAATAAACTTTATATTTAATAACTAACTTGCTGTATGCTGTGGGGAAATGTCTGTGACAGCAGCACAGATGAAACCACTTCTTCTGAAAGCAGCAAGTCTTTCTCAGCACCACCACAACGAATGGGGCATTTCAGAGGCTAGGGAGAGTCCTGTTCTGGGAATTTTGTATTTCCTCAGGCTTCACTGCTTTACTGCAAAGTCCTTTTTAAAAAAAGTGATCTCACAAGGAGTTAGGAGCAATTACATTAGGAGGATTTGACTATTGACATTGAGTTAAGCTTTAATTAATTGGAAGAGGAGAAAATGATCGGTGTTCAGGTAGTTCATGCAGTGTAATGGCCTCTTTTATATCTGCTTGAATATTTACTTCAGGATTTATGTACAAACATTGATATGTTCCAACACTTCCTTGTTTTGAGTGAAGAATCCTGAATATCTGGGTCTCTTGCTTGCACATAGGAAATGGGCTCTGAACCAAGTGGATGTTCTGCAGACATAAAGGGAAGGCTGATTAACTTATTTCCTTTATGCCAATGAAGTGAAGCTTGAAATGAAGTCTATTGGTAGCAATCATAACAAGCAAATCCTTTTCTGTTTAATAACACAAGAAAAACAGCAACTGGTATGGGATTAAAAGAATGGTATAGTTTATATAATTTGGCAGAATGGAAAATATCTTGCTTTGCACCAGAAATATCATCATTAATATCAGAAAACAGATTATTCTTTCTCTGTTTGCATCTGCTTACTTCACCCTGCCTGTACTTCATCCCTGCCCTTCATCCTTGCCGTGTATCAGCCTGTCACAGGCATGTGGTGGTGTGACATCATTTTACACAATCTCGGTGGACTGAGCCGGTGGTTTATTGTCGTTGTCACACAGTCACAGAGGGACTGATGCACCTGCAGGTGCAGGAAACGATGGAACAACCACAAAGGCTGCCCAAGGGGTTTCTGCCCTTGCATGGAATCCCTGGGAAGAGTAAAGGATCAAATTCCATCTCCAAGGAGTTGATACAAATACCTCGTGTTCATGTACAGGAAGACGTTTGTCCAACAAAGCTCACACGCTCCAGCCATCTGGATGTGATAAATGGTTGTTAAAAGCAATGTACTCTGGCGTTTTCACAGTGATATTCTCCTCTTGCCCAGACAACTGACAGAAGCTTGATTTTGGCACTGTTCTCCCTCAAAAAGAGAATTTTTTGGCAGTTCCCAAAGCTTATCTCATTTTTGTAGCTCTGAAGAGAGCAAAATGAAGCTCTGTTCCTCTCATGTTTAACAAATCCTTCAGGTGTCCTTAGAAAAAAGTTTACTAGTTGGGATCAGATGTTGTCTGATTCCTCTTTAATTCCATAAGTTATTATATTCAGTACTTGTAGGATTCAACCTCTAACAAATATTCACTGCATATTATTTATCATGAGTAATTTATTTATCGATTGTGGCAGTCTTAACAATAAAGTTTACGTGATAATTGGACTTCAGTAACATAAGCCCAAACTCACATTCTCAGCTGTTTTCCTTTAATGAGAGAAGAGTGAATGATTGTTACCATAATGCAGAGAAAATGTCTTACCCTCTTGCTTAATAGAGAGAAATGATTTTGCAGTTGGCATGATTTTGGGAGCCACTGATGGATGGCAAACTGATCCTGGTTTTCTAAGACATTCACATCCCTTATGTTTATTTCTGGATGTGAGAAGGAGGACTGTAATGTTTCTGTACAGCATTACAGTTTTACTGCATGTTATACTGTCTGACATCAGTTGTTTTGAGAAGGTATTGACGTACTGAGAGCAAATATGTAAAACCTTGTAATTTCTTTTTAAAGCTTTAGTTCATTAAGGAATATAATTTCATGCCTATTTTTATTTGCATAATATGCTTAACCCTTTGTGAATCCTTTAGCAGCTTCAGCAGTTTGGATACTATATCTGTAATCAAACTTTTCTTAGCCCTTGTTGGACTTGCCAAAATTGATGGATGTGTGTGGTCAGAAGCAAAGTGTCCACTCTCTACTGAAGCACTGAGTAACTTCATGTTTCTGATTCCTGGTGCAGAAGAGTAGAGGTTGTGATAAAAAGAAAGAGATAATCCGTAGGACATGCAGTAATCATAACTTTATTCTAATGTATTTTTATTTATTCTTTTCTATATCTCTAAACAAAAGGACAATTCCTGTATTTTTTCCAGGGAAAAGATTATGACAGAACTGATTATTCCTTCCCAGGAGGCAGAGAAAAGATTTGGTTCCATTTCATGTGGAAAGGATGGAAAGAGGAATGTATTAATGCTGGTCAGAGAGGTCCCAGATTCACTCGGCAGAGGGGGATGAACCACAGGGACCTTCTTGGGACTGTGCCAGCAACTGAGAGTTACAGCTATTCATGAGTTTTCCTTCTCGCAGAGGCCCAGTTTGTGGCCTGTGGATTGAGGATTTGGGATCCGGACAGCGCAATGAGGACTATGGACTGTCCCAGCACAGAGTGACATCGGCAGTGCCTCAGCTGCGTGTGTGTCTGCTCGGTGGCAGGGCAGGGCGGGCTCCTGGCAGCTCTGCGCTGATAGCTCCGAAAAAACACTTCTTATCTAATCCTTGCGAAGGCTCCGAGCAGATGGCAGCATTTCTGAGCTGTCGGGTTTCTGGGGGAGGTGGTGGTAGGAAACCAAACCAATAAACGCTGCTGCGAGAAACTGCTGAGTCAAGATTGGGGAAATCACGTGAAAAGCCAAAAAAAGAAAGCTTGGTGGGGAGGTGAAGGGATCAGAGAGCAGGTTGCAGCAGAGAACTGCGAAACTTCCTGTAAAACCGTTCGTGTCGTGACACAGCTGGAAAAACATTCCCAGCGCAGGCGGCCGGAGCAGAGGCGCTGCCGCTTCGTCACAGCCTCTTACACAAACACGGCTCGCACACAGCTCGGGTTAGTCGTGTGCTGGAGGCTCAGGGTGAAAGCAAGGCAGGAGCTGGGCCTTGGCCCTGTGCTGGGGCAGCATCTGTCCCTTTGCTGTCCCACTGCTGCCCCTCGGTGCTGCGGGGTGCAGGGTGAGGGGTGCCGATGGCGTTGGAATGCCTGGTGGTGCTCAGAAGCATTTCCAGCTGCTGCTGGATGTGGTGTGTGCTACAGCACGCAGCAGCTGGGTTAGCATGTGGCAGCAGATGAGATTTATGCATTTTGTAAGTCAGACCAAGCTGCTTCTAGATGTAGCTCTATTTAATGTGAAAAAAAGAACTTGTTTGACTGACAACGTGTTCTTTGGGCTTGTTACAGCAAAGTAGAGAAGTGTCAATACTCTCACTTTTGTAGTATGATTGACATACAGTGCTAACTTGCTGGAGATACATCTGTCAGCTTCAGAGCAGAAATTACTGCGTGAAAATGGCTCTGCACAGGAGGCACCTCCCACTTCCAGCTCTTACGAAAGATGTGTTGGCTGTAACATTTTCTGAGAGATTTCAGCAGGAAAAGAAGTTACATCTAAGATACAGGGCTGGGAGGGAAACTGGATATTATACAGTTGTTTTCATAACTGGATATTTTAACTGCAGGACTTCAGTGCTACAGGATCCCTCGTGACCCAGAATAACATTACATCCCTTTTACAGAGAATTTAGTGATATTTGTAGTTAGTCTGTAGTTTCCAGTTCTGACAGAGATCAGAAACCAGGTCTGGCAAACACCAGTCTAATGCCTGTTCACTGGATTATCCTGAAACTTGGGATCTTTGGGGGAAATGACCTCTTCGAAGTTTGAGGTTGTGGGTTTGTTTCATGCTTTTGGAGCTAGAATTTGAAGCAGCAACTGCTGCTGTAGGAATAAAAAGGGAGAAACTGAAGGGATATGCACATGGTGCCAGTTCTGTGAGCGACAGAATCACAGCCCTGTGGCTGCAGAACCAGCTCAGACCGAGTCCCCAGCCACATCCTACAAACAAGCTTTACCTGTGCAGCGACAAGGTTTCAGCTCACCTCTGCAGAGACTGTGTTTTGTAATTTTTGTTCCTGTCTCATGCCAGAAAGCTGCACTTTCTCCCCGGCACGCGTGTGGCAGAACTTGGCCTGTGCAGTGCCGTGCCCGGCCTTCACCGAAAATTAATTGAGCAGCTTTGACTTGCGCCTCAAACTAGTACCAGCTGAAGGACTTTGTGGATGTAATTAAGGGCCTGCTTTTGACAAAGGTATCTGATTTTGGCCATGGTAATGAATTTTTTTCAGCTATACCTCAAGCTTCAGAGACTACACAAGGGTAAAACAGAACATGCAGTGTGATAATTTCATAGGAAGTTCAGTCCAGAAGGGGAAAATAAAGCTATATATTAAGTGAACATGTTGCTAATAATCCAGCACTGGTATTTCACACTGTATTAAAACTACTTACTGCTCCAAATAGTTACAAGCAATCTATCCCATATCACTTCAGATGCAATTTACTTGCATGCTCGCCCCTCTCTGGGAGCTCCGGTGGTGTAGTGGTTAAGCATACAGCACAGTAATTGCCGGGACCTGGGTTCGAATCCCGGTCGGATGCTCCCCGGGCAGGCAGAGCTTGTTAGCCCTGCAAAGGGGCAATCCGCCTACGTCCTGAGGAGGACCTCACTGCCACTGTCCAGAATCGCTTTGGCCCGGCAGATTGAACCTCGGGATTAAAGGGTGGGCTCAGATCTGCGCGCCCTGTGTCTCACCTAAAAAATCCAGTGCGCAGGCTGGAAGGTCTGAAAGGAAAAGAGGCCTTCCCCGGATCTTCGTACGCGAAGGCTGGCCAGCAAAAAAAAAAAGCCCCTCTCTACAAAGTCATAATGACTAAGCTTTGCAAAGAAGCATAGGAGCCCTTGAGCCCTGCAATGGCCTGGGCAGTGACCCTCTGCATTCCTTAACTGCATAACATATCTAAATGCTGGATCTACTGGAAAGCAGTTACGGCAACTTCCTTGTTACTGCAAATATCATTAGATGGAACAGAATCTGTAGACTTACTTTTTTGAAAAGACAAAATTTCATAGCAAGTTATGATTACTCAGGCATTTTAACACAGAAGTACCTAGTGACATCCCTATTTTTCTCCAGCTCTAAAATACAGCTGCAAGCTGGCAACTGATTGTTTTAAGGAGTAAGATAAAGAGCTATCAGCAGTTACAGAGAAAATTAGGTTAACTGTATTCCCGTCTGAATAGTCTTCTTAGGCTGCAAGAGCTGACCGAACTTTTGTTCTAACAAATACAACAATGCTGGAAACAAAAGAACTCTTGGAATTCAGCAGATACAAGCAGAAGGGAGATGATAAGAATCAAGGAGACAACTCCAATAGAAAAAGTAACATCAGAAGGTGGCTAGCCCAGCAACAATGGAACCCAGCAAGAGATCAAGAGTCCACTGACCAGAATTTAATGATTGACTTGGATTGGGTGACGAGTGTCAGAGGTATAACTGAGAGGTTTGAATTGGGGTAGGGGTCCCTCTGCAGAGGCACCAGTTCAAGCTGTAACCAAAGAACTAACAAAAGACTAATTGGAAACATTCACTTGGACTTGGCATTCTTAGTGGGGTCCTAGGATCAGACACAGTTACTGTGGCTGGTCTCTGTAAATCTCTAGCAATCAATAAAAATTTAGTGTGAACTACTTTTCCTCAGCTTAAGGGGTTTATTTGCAAAGTGCAGTGTCCTACTGATTTTAGAAAATTCACTTTCAAAGTTAATTTTTTTTCATTTATATCCTAATGCTAATTTTCCATAAGCAGCAGCAAGACAAGCTTGACAATGGGTCATTTGAAAGGTGACCTTGTACCAGGAAACAATTACTTAACCAGAAGAAAAACCTGCTCCTTTGTAGGTTAACCAACATCCATTGTTTCTCTTCCCACTTAACTCCATGTATTACAGGATACCCTTTGCACAAAGTTCAGTGTCTCTCAATCACTCCAGTAAGTTTTGAGAGGTTCATTGTTTAAATGCCACAGTATGTCCACAGGCCCTGGCCTCTTTAAGAGGGGGAAAAAAAGACAAATACAAAGCTACCATCTTAAATTTAATTTGTCATCAGTTTTTCTCAATCAGGAGAAAGTACAGTGGCATATATTGCACTTCACACAGAAAAAGGAATGAAATAATTTACTGTGTTGTTTTTTTTCCTCAGACTAGACAATCTATCAGTCTCCAAACAGTTACCTGTTTCTAGGATTTTTTTTTTTTTTTAAGAATGTAGGAAATACTCTCTTTAAGGAGAAAGTGTTGGTGGAAAAAACCATTCCATGCATTTAGATGCCTCCAAGCTGTAAGACAGGAAGGAAGCACCTGAGCAGGATTCGTGGCAGACGCTTCCAGACCTGTCTAAGCCCACCTGCCCCAGGACTGTTGTGTGCTTCTGGCAGTGCATGGTCAGCCCCCCTGCAGCCCACAAAAGCCTTCCACAGAGTTCACAGGATCAGCACTTTCTCTGCTACAGCTATCCCAGTTTCCAGAATTCAAAAAGGAAATTCAAAAACACTCCATCTCCCCCCTCCCTCAAGTTCTTGATGCTCCTGCACTGGGAAGGACCAGGCTGGCCAGCAGTCCTTCTGCTCAGATTTAATCCAGCAGTTCAGGGTGAAGAAGAAAAATCAAAAAATGACCAGCTGGCCATTCTTAGTAAGAGAAGCAAATTCCCTGTCTAGCTCTATCCTTCATACTTCAATAATCATTCCAGCATCATTAAAAAAATTATAAACTGGGGGACAAGGAATATTCACACAGCAGGAGAGGTGCCTTCTCTAGGAACAAGAAGCCACCACCTCCAGTATTTTTGTGTCTTTCTGCCGGTTGTACACATTCTAATCCTAATTCAGAGTCTATGAGGATGCTTACTTCCTTCCCCTCCAAGAACCATAGAAGACTTAGCAAAAAACCTAAAATAATAAAAATTCAGGAATGGAAGCCACTTAGAAAACTTAAGGGATTTTAATGACTGAATGAATAAGGAACTACTTATTATATTTAAGTAGCAAACAAGTATTTTGCTATCAGAGCACAAGCTAAAGAATTTAAAGAAGCCATAAAGATTAGTAAGCCCAACATACAGAACTTGGAGTAAGAAGGCATTTTACACACAAGAGTTTATCAACACAAAACTGTTTAATATTTATTAAATGACACAAAATACCTAGATAACAGACTCACTCTCTGAAAGGACATGTATTTACATTATTTACCAACTTAAGAAAGACTCTCTGTACCCATATCAGACTTATGAAACATAAAAAAGGTTTTGCTGCTTTTTGCATCGAAGGATGCAACGGTGATACATGCCCTGTTTGCAAGTCTGCATAAACTATAAGTTTTTGATGCTGTGAAAAAGCACAATTTCATATTCTGGTAGCTGAGGGAAGAGGTTTCTGAAAAGTAACAGGGTTAGTTTTTTTCCCCCCACTCCAGACACACTCTCAAGACTGTTATACAAAAAGTATATTACATTTTTGAATGCTGCTGTACTCTTACAATTTTAGTGTAACATTTCAAAGAAAATGTTCTTCCTACTATATGAGAGCACTAAAAAAAAATGTGGTATTTGAACATTTTTTTAGATGCACTTTTTTTGTTTTGTTTTAAAAGAAAGCATTAGGGCAAATGATATGTCTAGGAAAAAATGAAAGGCTGACAAAAAAAAAAAAAGAAAAAAAAAAAGCTGAGACCAAAATATGAGGAAAAGTAAAAGCAACTAACCAATTTCCTAGGTTTTTTTTTTTTTTTTAATTAACTATTTACTTTGGCACCTTTGTGTAAACTATAGAACAAAACAACGTTTACAACACATTTGCAATTACAGCATTTAAACAAAATGGTCACTTTTGAAACCAGCCAAGACAAAAAAATAGTCCATTTATGGGTATAAAGATTAAAAAACCTAAAATATATATTTCTAAGAATAAACTGCAATTTCTTATGAACAAGGTGCTATAAACTGCATGCAAGAGTCAAGATTAAAAATGTGTGGCCAAACAGACAAGCTGTGTTCTAGCCAGATGAGTTGTGGTCCAAGCCCACTTCAGTTTTTTCTTACAGAGATATTTATGGCTCAATAAGCAGGCACATGATCCCAGCAAGAATTTGCGGAGTTGTACGACGACAAATCTTGGCTGCAGCTTTGTCATTAACCAGGAATGAGCGAGACCTTAGCAGACGAGATGAATAAGTTCTTGGGGAAAACCCATGAAGTTACAAGGAGAAGCCTTCTCCCCTCCCCTCGCTCACCCTTCTCCTGGCCTACCCAGGGTTCTCTAAGTCCATTCTTTGGGTTGCTTTAACTGGATTGCGCTTAGGGTCTGCCTCAGATTGTGAATTCTGATGAGATTTGAGGACATTTTCTGTATAATATTTTCTGCATTTAAGTTACTGAAATAGACAGGATAAAAATGAAATAAACCTACAGACCTTTGCAATTTGTTTGACTGAATGTGACACTTGTGTAATGAGGGAGGGTTTTACCACAACAGGTGTTCACACATGTAGTGGTGTTAGATTTATATGCTTCAACAGACTGAATGGAACCAGCTCAAAATATCATCTCCTGTCTCCCACAGAGTTAAGTCTTATGCTTCTTCTCCAATTCTCTTTAAAAGGAATCTTTTATTGGCTGAAGATACAAAACACATACAAGAAAAAGGAACATTGAATGCAAAACACAGAAGTTTGATTTTTTTTTTTATGGTGGGGCATTCTTTCCTCCCCAGTGGATCTCTATTTGGACTAATACTCAGAGATTTGCAGGAGGAGTCTTCAAGGTTCTCACCACGTAACTCTACTGTCAGTATTTGTCTCACAGAGGCAGGGGTGGCCCTGGATGTCTACCAGTGGTTATGCTGCAATAGTGTCAAGGGGCAAGGTGGATTTTCTGCAGATCACAAAGAGCTGTATGACAGTTAGTTGAGGATGACTGCAAATAATTTAGCAGGAAAAAAACCACTCACATTTGCTTCATCTGTCAGCTGAGAACTGCATACAAAAGCTTGAGGGAAAACACAGCTGGAGAATATATGGAATTAAACAGTAGATAAAAAAAAGCACTAAGGATGGGATGTATCTGATAGAAAACACACACACACACACACTCTCTCACACGTGCGCACCCCTGAATGTGGGATCACAGTGATAGAAGTTATAGGTCATAGAGAGCTAAGTTACACTGCCATTAAACAAAAGTAACATCTTGCTTCCAAGAGATATCTGGTATTTCCCAGGACTATCAGTGCCTGAAAGAGGATGAGGTTTTTCTTTGTGCTCTGCAACACAGCTGATCGTAGGTCTAAAGCCTGGCTGGGTAAGGAAGAACTGGTACGTGGAGGAGTTCCTTTTCTGCTGACACCTTTTTTTTCCCATATATTCCTGGCACATGCTATAAGCAATTAAAAATGTATTTTTGTTGAAACAAAGCTCTACATTCAAGTGACTTACTCTCCCATGTCTTATAAAGATGCAAAGAATGCTCTCTGGTCATCTAAGAAAATGTATTTTAGATGCCTTGTAGCAATACTTAACTTTCTATATGAGAGGTAGGCTTCTGGGTTCTAGGAGGCCTGCTAGGCTCTAGGGCTGAGTTCTTAAAGCTTTAAGTTAAAGCAATCCAAAGCAGAGCAGTCTTAGAAGAGCTGCCCTGTCTAAACCTTGAGGTTAGTTCAAGTTTAGAATGTTGCAAAGCAAAACAAGTATTAAAATCCATTTGCAATTTTTGTTCTTACAGCTTTACCACAAAAACAGTGTGGCTTTTCATCTGTAAATAGATTCTCTTTATTCTAGAGTATTGCTGCCAAGAGGTGAAGGCCTCCTACCCACAACTAGTAAAAACTGTCACTTCTTCCATTATGGCTGTTTTATGCTTAAAATTCCCAAAGGTGAACACCAAGTCTCACAGGCAAGCCATATAAATCTAATCTGAACTTGTTTTGTTGTAGCAGTTATTTAAGAATGGTGTTTGTATATACATTATATATGCCCACACTGCAAACTTTGTACATTGTTTTATACTGGTACCATTTTGTCTTAATTGCAACCAAGAATATTTTCCATTAGATCAGCAATAAGCATAGCTTGGCTTATTTCCCATTTCCCCCCTCAAGAGAAAAAAATCCAAGCGTGGGCATCAACCAAACCAATGGTATGTATAACTGAAATGCATTCTGTACAGTAAATTAAAAGTTTGCATGCAGTTTAAGCATTTTAAAGGCTATTTTCTTATATTAATTAACCTTCTGTTTCCATTTAAAGATGTGAAAGATATCTGTCATATATCAAGGGACTCCTCTTCAGACCCAGAGACAAATGGAATCAGAAAGACCAGGTACTTTCTTTCAGCTTTCTGCACATCTTACTAAATAACATGCAAAGAGTTCAACAGCATTCTTCTTAAAATGTAAATAGTACTCTTTAAAATGGGCATGTTAACCACTGAAAGAAGTCCACTCTACTATACTTTTCCATTACACTGCTTTCATTCAATCATCGGTAGTATAAAAAGTCAATTAACAGGATCAACAGGCTAGTTTATCCACTGGCAACTGTGTAGGACACCAAGTGTGCAGTAAAACAAAGGCCAACATATGTTTATGCAATATAGTTGTACTGATTCGGGTTTTCTTTATCTCTTTCCATGTAGTCCCTGTCAATTAAGGATTCTATTCTCTTCTTAAGGTCAGCAGGCTGTAAAATAAAGCATATGTCAGCATTATTACTTTGCAGTCAATGCTTCTTGGTTCTTTCTTTCCACTTGAGCTAAATATCTATATTGTTCAAGATGGCTGAAGAAACAGAAATCCCAGTTAAAAAAAAATCCTTTTAAGTATCAGAGCTTCTAAAGTCTGTAATGTATAACTGATGGAAGAGAAAGTTACAAAATTAGCTCATCACCTGCAGCTAAACAGACTTTTTACAGAAAGGAAAGATATTTGCTGGTGTTTGAAATGAACTCTAAAGAAATGCAGTTTGTGCATCATGTACCAAAGTATTACTATTTCTGACTTTTAGCCAGTAAAAGATGGTTTCATTTCCTCTTGAAGCAAATGAGTTTTGCAACAGTTTGGGTGCCCTGTGATTTTGTTGGGTGAGGAACTTTATAAAAATGCCTCATGATAATGGGTGAGGAAAATTATTTAAATAATCTGCCGTAATCTTACAAAGCCCAGCTGCAGTTTATGCAATACTTACAGGTCTGCAGGCACTCAATGTGGTAATACAATGGAATGAGATAGCAGGATCTTTTATTTTACATTCCCATTGATAGAAAGCACCATATATTTGAATTCCAACAATGCATCGCTGCCTATTTGAAAACCCATTTCCATTTGTACACAATAAGCCAGTCATTTTATATTGCAACTGTGGGCTTCTTCAGCTTTGAGACATTCACCAATATTTTATCTTTATTCCTACATATGTGTATATATATTAACCAGTATAATTCATCCAGAAAAACCACTGTACTTCAAAAGTACCAACCAAGTTAAGCTTGTAATGCAAAATTGGTTTTGAGATCTGAAGCATTTTCTCCTTTGCCCAAGAATGCCTTGCCAGAACACTGGAAACAATGGAACAGCAGCATAAAAGGAGAGCCAGCTGCTTCCTTACTGCTAACAAACTCCAGGGCTGAAATCCCTTGGAAATTGGTTTTAGTAACAACTGGCACTTTAAAAAATCCTGAAAGTGAGTATTTGCCCTTTCTAATACTAAAAAGATGCCTATTTTAGACAGAAGCACCGTTTAACTGAGGGCAGACCAGGGAAGATAAAAAGAACTAATAAAGTTTTAGAAGTAGAAAAATCAGTACACCACCTTGACTGGGAATTTCAGCTGGTTGTAGACCTCTGACACGAGCAGGTTATGACTCAGTGTCTTGCGCATCTTCATGATCCGCACAATGGCAGCGTCGATCTGGTACTGCCGGTCCTGGAATACTCTCTCTGTAGTGCTTGCCTGTTCCTCCACCTGAAGGATCCATTTAGACAAGTTTTAATGAGAATACCAACACTGTCAAAACAATTCTTTCTATCTCTATGACAATTCTCAGTGTAAGACAGTGAAATGCCTGTTGTCAAATACCTGACATAAACCCTTTAGAAATACGAAGACTGATTGTCTATTAAAAAACCCACTTGTACAAAGAATTAAAACCTTTGCACAGATTTTACATTGGATGGCTGTCAGAAACAAGTCCACAGTGAATTTTCCATGTTCACAAACAGTCAGTAAAGCTCCATGGAATGATAAAGGAAGAAAAGAGCATTTCATAATTGGAACTTCTCTTAACCTTACTTAGAGACATCCTGCACCACTTAGTGTCTTAGTACAGAGGCGCACATTTAAATCACCACTGTCAGGTATGTGCTGTCATCCAAATTACACGTGTAACTCTGACAGAGATATCACTGTGTACATGACAACCAGGAGGAAAAAAGCTTGTAAAAGGGCACGCAACAAGGTTCTTAACCCAAGGATCTAAACCCCAGAGGATTAAAAAAAATATACCGTTTCTTTCATCTGAATTTGGTTGATTTTTATCCTGAAGAGCTTATGTCTGAAATCATCATTACATGTGAATTTATCACCATCTTCCACATCTTTGCCTTTGGGGATTTTAGTCAGTACTCTGGCTTTGCCACAAGCCAGAGATTGAAGTGTCCTTCTCAGCTCTCCATCCTCTAAAGCAGAAACAAGTTGTTTAGGTTTTTTAGTAAGAACACTTGGAAGTACTTGGTTGTTTTCATTACCAACCTATCCCAGTGGCTTGCTTTATCTCCTCTAAACTGAACTCCTCTCCTTCATTAAACATGAGCAGCACCAGTGTCTGGAACAAGGAGACCTGAAGTTCTTTTTTGCCCTGTCACAAGGGAAATAAACAGACATCACCAGGCTGTTTCTTCTGGGGGATGGAGGGAAAGGGATGAGAGGGACATGAGAAACAACTCACTCTTGCATGTCAATTATTTCACTAACAGGATGTTATTTTATTCTCTTGAGAATATGAAAGAAGAGAAGCTACTGGTTCCTTGTGTTTACTATTAAATGCAGCACAAGCTTGAGGCCACAAGGCTCAACTATTCTATCCAGTGGCAAACCTCACCCAAGACATGCATCAGATTACTCCAGACAAGTCTCAAAGCACTGAGTGCTTAAAATTACAGTTTGGAAGACCTTTAAGTCAAAATCTAACACAAACATTAGTTTAAGAAATACAGTATAAAGAACTATACAATCATTAAAACAATCAAGTTTGATAATAGTGTTTTACCATTAACATTTTTCTTAAAATTGAAGTGGTAAGCATTCATATTTCATGAGAAAATTTTGTGTCCATAGAGAAATGCTGAAGGGGAATAACTGGAAACCCTTTTAAAACAATTGTGTTCTTGTACAATCCAGAATTTTTCTTTATTTCAGTAGTGAAAAGCTTACTGTAAAGATGCTTAATGCTATCAGATGAAGTAAGGCCATCGAAGAAACATGGTCCCTTTTCTTTCCTCCCCTCTATAAAAACGAGGGCCATTTTTAATCTGGAGCTAAACCCACTGGATATTTTCCCCAACAGGCTTTTCTTTCCCCACCAATACAGAAATTCGGTGCATGTCCTTAGAGATTAACAAATCTGTTTCAGAAACTACCAACTCAGAAAAAAATAGCAGGAGGTTAAAAGTAATTGCAAAAACAGTGTTAAGTTTTCCATCACAGCACAAAAAACACTTCCCCATATACTCCTAAGGTACAACCCAGACTTGGAATTGACAAAACAACAGGCATAATAGAAACAATAGACTCACCTCTTTAAATTCTGCTTTTAGTACACAGTGTCCTAGTGTTGACTGCCACTGAAGTTTCCTACCACTGTGTTTTCCTAAATAAAAGGTCTTGAAAATCTCCTGCAGTTTTACCATCTAAAGAAAGAAAAATCCCAAAACACTAAAACACAATTTCTACTTCAAAAGCATCCTTCCCTCCTCCACAATCAATTAAGCCTTAAATCAAGGCTTAGAATGATAAAAGGAATTGCAAGAAAACAAATTTCATTTTAAAAAGATAGTTCTACATTTCTTTCTCTATGCATATTGAAAACCAAGTGTCAGTGGATCCCAAGATGCACTTCCTACAAGCCAATACTTGTATAACCCATGATGTTCATTACCTCTGGGGGCAGGTGGACCTCCATAGGCACGTAGGTTGGCCAATAACCCATAGTCAGAATATTCACTGTTAGTTCAATGTTGCCAGGGACATTCTGATTTTGCATATACTGCAAAGAGAAACAAAATAAATGGAAATAGAGCTATGTTTATTATACATATTTCAGGTAGAACAGAAAAGTTAGAACAGGCACTGTGAGAGCAGAGAAGACAAGTGACCACATTTTATGTTTGTTGTATAAACTGCAAGTTACATACAAAAAAATTAAGGTAAGAAAAAGTACTTTTCTGAAGTTCAAAAGGCACTTCCCAACAGGAAGAAAACAGCAAAAGTAGTGTTTTAGCAGGCTGAGGTGAAGATCTAATTAAGGGTGAATGCAGGAAAGAATGTTAAAAATTGTTTGTAATCAAAAAATCACAAAATCACCAGAACTAAAGGTGCAAAAACTTCTAAGCCAGTCATCAGAATATAGTGGTGTTAAAAATGTCTTAGAGCTGGTGTTAAAATGTTTTGTAAGTTTACAATTCTCTTATTGCTATGGGTGATGTTTTGTTTGTTTCAATCAGCTTGTCTCAGTTTTTTTGCTGTGTTGCTCAGGAAAAGCCTTTAATAAATTTAGTAAAATTTTCAGAAGCACAGACAGGACAGACAACAGACTTTCCCTCATTACCTGTTTAAATTGTATCATTATGTCTTTTGAAAGCTCCATATCCTTAAACATTCCTTCAAGTTTGCTGGTGAAAGCAGCTCCACATTCTATAAAAGAAAAAATGTAAATATTAGAAATTTATCTGTTTACTTTCAACACCTCAGAGTAGTTATTCTAAGTGTCAGAATGTACTTTTTACGCAAGATGACCTTTTTCAGCAGATTTTCTCACATAAAGACCTGGATTCTAACTAAGGTACAGAATAAGGTTATAAACAAGAAAGAGGAAAATGTTTTAATGTGGTAGCTATTTTGCAACCCAGTTGTTTTTCCACATGGATCTGACTGGTTATCCTTTGACTATGGTGGTCACCAGTCACTCAGATGACAATTCTAATGCCTATCAGCTGCCTTACAAACTGTCTCCTGATGGCAGAACAAGTTCAAGCTCTAAAAATCTTACCCTTACAACCCAAAGGCTACATCCAATGAAACAATGAAGACCAGACTAGAGAACCACTAGCTGGCAGTGAATAACATGAGGAAGTCATCCTTAAGTTCTCTGAGCACATCACTGATTTATTCAGCAGGGAACTTCAACTCTGTCCCACAGGCCAAGATATACTGTGCACTTTAAATTCCTAGGGTTTTGCTTTTCCTGTTATAATTACAAAACTAAAAGCAAAGGAATCTCCTCAAAATCCACCAGTCATTCAGGACTTGCACAGAGGCTTTTGTCCTCACAGTAAGGGGAAATACCAACACTGCTTCTGTGAAGGCCTGTTAAAATAACAACTTTTAAAAGAAAGTTGATAGATAGAAATGATAGTAGATAGACAGACAGATAGACATTTACTTACCATGTTTGAGTTTGGAAAGCATAGATTTTTCAGCATCTACTGATGCACTCTTCCCAACTAATAGTCTCTTTGCTAGATCTTTTTTATAAAAGGCCTCAAAGACATCTTTTCCTGTAAGAGATGAGATTTGAACGTGATCACAAAGCACTGTTGGTTTTAAACAAATATTACTGACAAGAGGCCCAATTCAAAGCTCAGGAAAGCAAAAATGGCCTTTATATGAAGATTTCCACAGGTTTTGTTATTTGCAATTTGACAGGCAAAGTAGTTAAACAGCACTACAACAACAAACCACATCCACAGAAAACAAATACCTGAAAATGTAGCCAGACTGTGAAAATAATTTCAAAGTACCTTTATGCTACTGGTTAAACAACTCCACAAAAAAACCCCAACACTTACCATATATGAATCTAAATATGATCATAATTTTATCCAGCATTTTTTCAAGTTCTTCATCAGTAGCTTCTTTGTTGCCTGCACGAAGCTTTGAATCTACATATTTAGCTAAAAGAGTGTTGAAGAATAAAGTTTAGCACATGCTTATTATCACAGTGAAACAAAAACTTCTAAATCTAGTATTATGAAATCTTGGAAATGTCAAGGATCCTGAAATCACTTTCTGTCAGCCTCATAACAGCTACCTTGATACATTTTCATAGAAGCTATAAAGTTATAAAAACATTATAGCCTAGTATCTTTTTTCAGATAAACAATGACTGCATCTTAACTTTATTATCATACACAATGTTAAAAACATTTTGCCTACGAAAAAAATATCTTGTTGTGATCTCAAAGTAAGAAGTCACTGCTGTTGCAGACTGACACGGCTGTAATAGAAGCAAAATGATCAGAAGAAAAATATGTAAATCAGTTATTTAAATGTGTTGACTATACTGCTGAATTTCTCTAGCAGACCACTATTTTGTTTTAATTTCTAGTTTCAGTCAAGCTCGATTGTTTGTTTTAATTTCAAATGGTCTGGTAAGCACATTACAGTTAGGGAATTAATGTAAAAAATGGAGGGCAGAAAGCATCACTCCACAAGCCTAACAGCACAACCAATTGCAAAGCAGGTATTACTCACTGTGTGGGGAAATGTTTCAAAAGCGCAGAGTGGCAGGCATGTAATGCACAAACCTATAAATAATGTTCTTTGCAAACCAGAGACTGTCCCCACACCATGAGAGGTTCAGTGCATCCTCAGCTCTCTTCACTTTCACATATTAAACCACAGATATCTCTGTATAGCCCCTAACTGCTCTGTGCACATGTGCTGGTGGCACAGTTACCCCCAGTTTGATGTGCACTGTGCATGTACTAACACACAATTCCAGCATATCCCATCTGTAAGGGCATCAGCAACTCAGCACCCAAATTCTCACATGAAAGAAATTGAAGAAAAATACCTATGAGTTCAGCTGGCTTATTTGGTCTTTTGTTAATGAATGTTTCAAAGGCTTCTTTCATGGCATTTACAAACTTCTCATTCTTGAGAAAGCAAACATCAATAATATGATCAACTTTGTCTTTAAAATCAAGAAGTTCTTGGACCATGGTTTTGTCTTTTTCAGGATTAATTACTATGGTGCTACCAAATGCCTGCAAAATAAAACATATATTTCAATTAGCCTGAATAATTAATTTAAATGACAAGACTTCTAAAACCTTCAAGTTACCTTTGTAATGTGTTGTTTCTGGTACTCGTATTAATTCCACTAACAACAAAAGTATTACTTTATTATGTATTACTGTATTATGAAGTATTTACTATGTAATCATCCCTAGGCCTTGTATTTTGATTCAAAACCAACTGATGAAAAAGTGAACAGATTCAGAACTTCAATAAATAAAGTTCTGCATGACAAAATTAACACACCCTTTTTAATAACCTGTATCCTCAGGTTTTACACAGGTAATGCTCTCACTAAACTCAGTTTTATTTAACAGTACTCCTATGCCATTCCAAAGCCTTCCTTCACAACAACCATATTTTCTGTGACATTTTCACTGAGAAATAAAATGAATCATTCTAACTGATATTCAAGTGCTTTTTGAACTTCAACTGGTTGGTAACTTAAACTACCACTCATTCTCACAGGAAATTTTATTCTGCCATTACTAAAATAACTACTGAATAAATATAGTTGACCCCCAAACTAACTATAAGCAAGATTATAAACTCCAAATCTATTTGGAGTTCAATAATTGAACTGAATGTTCAATGTTTTCTTCAATAGAGCTAGAACAGTTACTGTACCTTTCCTGGGATGTTTCAAAAGCTGTCTATTAAATACATGTTTGTAAGCAAATATCTTCAACTTTTAGAAAAATGCAATAGTTTAGAGAAATGAGTCAAGTATCTGTGTATAAACCCCAGTGATACAACAGTGGCATTTGTTCCAGAGTTCTAGGAACAGTACCTTTATGTATTCAATCCAGTGTTGCAAGAGAACCTGTACTCCACCTCTCACACGACTGAATAACTGATACAGAAGAGACAGGTCTTGAATTCGGTTTTCATCAAGAAGGTGATTTAAACCTGAAGATGTGAGAATTTCAATAGAAATTAAAACCAGAGTAACCCAAAGAAAGCACAGCTTATTACTACATTAAGAGGCCTCTTCAAAACAAGTATTTTTTAATCAAACTATTAGTGGTGCTTTTTGGTATGGTTTTGGTTTTTTTTTTTAATTTTAAGGTACCTAATTTAACAGTGAAACACAAAATATCTGCCTGAACTGGCTGAAACCTTAAAAATCTTATTATTGCACATGATTTTATTGCACTTAGGCTACATGTACTTTACATAACAACCTTATCACAACATCTTTGCTTACTTCTGCTTCACTATTCCCTAAAGATTTGAAAAGTTTACACTACTGATCTGTAAGAAAAGTTCCTTGGCAAGACAGCTCTGAGTCTCAACTCCAGCTGTAAAATAAGTATTACAGATGCTTCAAGGCAAGCAGCTTCAAGAAATATCTTCACCATTCACTTTTTAACTTTCTGGAGAAGGCCTGATGCTCTACAGCAAGGTTCTAAGTAAGTAAATGGTAAAGACCAATACTCCCTTCAATGAAGAGCTTGTTACAGATGTGCAGGAAGATGCTCACCTACCTGTTTCATTCAGAATCTGGCTATTAAGGACTTGTTTTATTATTCAACTCTTGCTGCACCCGTTTCTATTTCCAGATTATCTCTCAGATCAACAGAACGTCTCTTCACTCCACAGAGACCACTGTAGAACTGAGGCAGTGTATTCCATAGCTCAAATTATACCATATTTTTAAAATAAGCTGCTTTTTGTTAGCAGCAAGTACTCAGTTATCACCCTTTTCTGTTACAGCCATAATTCAAAAGCTACTTCCTTTTTTTACCTCCAAGTCTTCAAAATGCCACTAGACACACTGAACTTGAGTCCTCTGTTCTAACTTTCCTTTTGCTTTGCTGTGTATCACAAGACAGCACAGTGTCCCCTTATCTCCAACAAGGAGAATGCTCGGTGCTATTTTGGGAACTGAGGAGCAAAGGGAGTTAAAGAATGATGTAGTTTGTCCTCCCCCAGCATCCCAATCCATTGCTTTCTTTCAGCACAGGAACTGAAAGCCCCAAAGCAGTAATTAGAAACATTTCTATAAAGAAGAAAGATTACCTTTCTGAAGAATGGCTGTTAAATGTTCACCTAGAAGTTGCTTTTCTACAGTAGCAATTAGTGGCTTCCTACAGAAGAAATGTTTAGAATTACTTTTCCTTTTTCCACTACTGACAATTTTAAATCCTTCTTTTGTGATTATGTTAATTACATTATCATTGGGAGTGCTCTAATTATCTGTGGCCAAAGACCTAAAATGATTATACACATATTTATCCTTTTTCTCCACAGTAAACAATCTTTTTTTTCTGTTTGCTGACTGATGATTTTAATTCACACAATAAGCCTGTTGTACATGACCTGTAGGCAGCTGGACAATGATTCCATCAGTGAAGAAGTTGGGGAGAATTCATCAAATCATATGCCTAATCCTGTGTTGGGATGTCCTAATCATGTCTTGGGAGACAAACTAAGGAGAAATAAAACCAGACCTCAAGTCAAGAGGTATTAAAACAAAAGAGGGAATTGGCCACTAATACTGGCGTGGAAGATGGAAGCCACTAAACAAGCTAAAAACTTTTAACAGCTGAAGGAGGAAGGAATTTAAAATGTATGACAGTAACGATGAAACATCTCTCAGAAGGGTCTTGATATTAGTGACCTACATTTTCTCTCAGACACAACAGTTGTAGCTTTATATTAGAAGACCTTCACCTAACTGTGGAGGAAATCCTGCCTCTAAGTAGAAAAGATTGAAGAATTACATTATTCAATAATTTCCCAGACTCCATATGCAAATATTTTTTGTAAATATTCAGAAGCTTTAGAATTTTCTATGACGAGTCCTATCTTTTTCAGGTAGGACAACAGTTGATTAATTACATTTAAGCAGGAAAGAGACATCTGGGCTGGGAGTGGCAGCCTATTTTTCTTCAAGTAACATTTTTCTTCTTAACAACATTTATGCCAAAATAACTAGTGACTTAGAAGAAAAGGCTATTAGCTGTGTGAGCCAAGACAGTGCTTCATTGTAAACATGGAACCATGGGAAGTGAAAAGCATTTGATGGTCAGTCAATAACAGAAATAAATTGCAGCTACTTAAATACCTCTCAACAGAAGAGGAGCCAAACAGCTCATACCAACGGGCAAAGAGAGATTGCACTTACTGAGTGCTCTGATCTAAATAAGTGATTATTCTGTCTGCTTCTTCTTCCAAGCGCTTGTTGACATGGTGAAGATATTCTGGAACCTGAAAATGCCAGAGTAGTTTTGTATGTTAAAAACAACAAGAAGGGAAAAAGAGATAACAGTACTGGTCTGACAGAAGTAGCAGCTCCAGTTTTAAGCAGAAATCATCAGCACTGTGACTGAAGGCAACCACACGTTCACTTCCTTTTTCAGAGTACTATAAAACAAAGGTCACATTATTGCCTTGTATGCTATGGCAGCAGAATATTTCTACTCCCTGACACATCCTTTGACATTAGGCACAACAAATATTATTAAACATCTAAAATACCTCTCGTTCCTGCATAAGCCTCTGTCCCTCTGCTGCATACAGGCGATTAGTCTCTTCCAAGAATCTATGTTCGAAAGAGTCCTGATAAATCTGGGGAAACAACATGACAGCAATCCAGGGTAAAGCTTACTGAGCACTAAGTAAGAATTTGAGCTATTTAGTGGTTTAAAGGTGCAACAAGTTTACTCACCTGCAAGTCAGAAAGCATGCTCAGAAGGCTTCGCAGTAAACTCCTGTCAATAGCCTCACCATTTCTTTCCCTCTCGATCAGCAGAAGAATGCCATCAATAGTTTTGTTCTGAACCTTCTGATCACTGATTATATGAGTTCTGAACAATTCTAGCCCCATATCCCTAAAAAGAAAACAAAGACTGCTCAATAAATTGTTTAAGAATAAATCCCAGATATCTCTTATTAAAACATGATCTAGAGCTAATAAAGAGGCCAATACTAGCATTCTTCCAATTTCTCATTCCTCTGCCTCCAAGTCACTCAAGCAGAACAAATACATTAACACTAAAATAAACCATGACACTGCACCAACATGAAGCGACAGATTTTAAACATCAATGCAGATATTTTTTCCTAAATAACCATGTAACTTTTGTAACATCTTTATTTTTCAGTTGGTTGACAGGATGTTGGAACACCAACCTTCATGAGAAAAGAAAAATATCATCCTGGGTTCCAATTCCATGGTTATAGTGTTGGACAGTACTCCTTTTTTGTCTATCACTTACTAATCTCTTATTCTTAGGCATGGCTTGGAAGAACCCAGTGATGTGAACAACAAGGATCTCTGCTTTGACTGTCCCAGTTAAAACCTTCAGTGAATTTGAAACTATGGGTATGGTCACTCTTATGAAAAGTCAGGCCCTGCACCAATCTCTGGCAAAGTAATTCAGGTACCAAAGAACAACAGGGCATATACTAATTGTTAATAATACAAGGAACAGAAGTCCAAAAAAGCGTATTTGCTTTTAAGTAACTCTTTCCTCTAAAGTACTTACAGAACTTGAAATATTGTGCATGCTGAGGCAGTTACTGGGCACCCCAAACCCTTGCACTTCAGTTGTTGACCAGACCCCTGCTTTAACTGTGCAAACTGGAGTCTAGTATCTACTTCACTGAGATTTGGGATCAGAGCTATCTAGAACAATCGTATAATTTATGGCAAATAAATTGAAAGTCTCCTTTTGCAACAAGCACTCGCGCATTCACCATGTAATTTACAGGTCACTATGAGGTTTGCATTAAAAAAATCCACCTGAAAATCAGCAAGATATAAGCAGTAGTTTGAAATGCACCCTCAAATAATTTTATTTCTGCACCCCCAAATAATTGAATTCTTTGTGCCCTTACCAAATAGATGGCAGCATTGAATTCTGAAGTACGTAAGTTCGATCCAAGAACAAAAAGATACTTCTAATCATAATCTGTTACGAGAAGGAATAAAACAGCCACAATCATTTTACTCTTAAAACTGAAGAGCAACAACAATTACGTTCAACAACAACAAGAAATCCCACCAAAGAGTTTCGGGCAGTGCTTTCTTGGACTTGATTTATTTAACATCTTCTGCCAATCCCTGCAAGGTGATCAATGTGTCACTTTGCATATTTCTGTATAACAGAATGGCTCCTTTAAAAATAGGTATAAAGGAGAAAGGCTTGCCCAAAACTGCCAATGAGAAGTTAGGGGTGTGTGTGTCCAAGATCAGACCCATAAGAAACACACTACAGGCAAGTATTGATTTCTAACAAATTAGATACAGCTGTGTATCACAAAAAAATCTCACATAAATTTAAGACATTTCAGAAGTTTGAAAAGGAATGAAGTTAAGCAAAACAGCCTGACAAAGCAACTGGTTTTCCTTAAAAAGATAAACTTACCATTTGTCTGCAGTGATCTTGCCAACATTTGTCTATTTTCTTTAGAAAAAGGACACTATCCAATGAATCCATGAATAAATCATTAAGAAAATCATGAATAGGTGGTGTAAGCAATGAAATGAACCGACTTTATTATTTTTTAAAGACACTTAACCGATAGCACAACAACTCAACCTACTCTCAGAAAGAAACAGTTAATTTCTTGCAACACATTTATTTTTATTTTTTAATGAGGGTCTTTGTGTTAATAATGAGAAAATTATAATTATTTGAACAAGTTTTAAAAAAAATATCTGTATAGTTTTGAATGTTTTGTTTAATCCCCCATCCCTGAGGAATGGAACAAATGTACATATCCCCATACCTCAAAAACCAACAATACCCAATACATTTAAGAGCTCACGACTACACTGTAATTTCAGCTCATGTTAAGAGTTAACATTAAGAAATAAATTTTGTCCTTTAAATTTATCTTTTATTCAGGTCACTGCATAGTTCTGGTACTAATTAACATCTGCTTAACAGGATCTCAGCCTGATGCAACTCCAAACTTCTGAAAATAAAACGTTTTGATCCTCAGAACCTGACATACTGCTAGACCACCATTACTTTTCCAACAAGTAGCTGTTGGGTTTTTTTTTGAAGACTCTTCACTTTATCTAAGCTTGGCGAGTTCAATATAAAAAAGCCTGACATAATACAGTCAATAAAGGCTTTTTAAGGCTTGCTGCAAATCTAACATGAGTTTCTGTAAGATGTCAAAGTACTTCACAAATACCAGTAAAACTGTCATAAACTTTTCAATGTTACAGACATAAGAGAACAAGCAGTGTCCTCCTAGGTCCCACAGAAATGAAAGCAAAACCAATTACACAAATCCTAGGAATTCCTATTACCATGGCCTAATGTCATGAACTAGTCAAAGAAATCCATCACCATATACTTTCAGGTAAAACAATTTTGGCTTGTCAACAGTTAAAAAAAGGATATTCTCTGAATTGGTGAATTTGTGCTTTAATGTGGTCTTCACAGATCTGCCTCAACTGTTTGTACAAATTCGCAGAGATCTTGTAGGAGCAGAGATTTTCAACAGCCTGAAGTAAAGAGAAAGAGAAACAAAAACTAAAAACTCTTGCTAGATTCTTACATGTGGTTTTACAAAGGGAGACATCCCCTCCTAGACAAGAATTCTGCTTCTCATAGCTTTTAACACAGTTAACTGCTGCATGCAAAACACCAGAGACAGACATGGCACTGCAATGGTAACACGAGACAGGCCATGCCCTGAACAGCTCACAGATGATCAATTTAGCTCAAGTGTTGATCTCTCATATGGAACTGCAGGACTGGCATCGCCAAAACCAAGGATGGTACTTTAATATGTTCCAGCATCTTGCTAGGCTTCATACCTCAAAGCAGTCACTTAAGGTCTTAATTTTACTAACTACTCTGCAAGTCACACTGATATTAGTGGAAAAGCACTGCCAGCCTAATTTCCTTTTGCAGTCCTTCCCTTGTCCCCAAAAGTACATATATATACATATGTTATCTATCTTATCTATCCATCCACCAACTCCATGCCTGAATAAGTTTAATTACAATCCTGAATATTACTACATGTAGCATGACTACATTCCAGGTGTTTACAATGACAATCCCAGATTTCTAGATCTCATCAAGTATAGAAGAATTATCACTGTGCTCACAGTAAGAAGTGAAAAGAAGTTTAAGGGGGCCACATCTTGGACACTGATCAAGCAAACAATCTTAAGTCCATTAGTGTATCTCAAGACTTCCGAAAGTCATATCTATTGTCCAGAATTTGAAAGCAACTAAACAATTGTAACTCTTTGCAGGCTGGTGAAAGACACAGTAAACAATTATTCTATAAAACACCTGTAGAAGCTAGAGAAGAGGCATATATGATTTTCAATTAATGCTTTGTGCTATTATTTACTTATTGGAAAATACTTCAGTTGCTAGTATGACCAACTCTTTGGAAAATAAAAAAAAAGACTAGAAGGTAAAGTTTGTTCCCCAGCACCTGCAGGCAACCATAGAGGGACTACATATCTCAGAAGTGCAGAGCAGATCTATGCCATTACACTGAAATTCCCCCAGAATACTTCCCAACAGTCCAAATAGAAGCAGACAGTAAACAGTCACCACTAAAAGCACAGCAACAATCAAAATAGCTAAACAAGAGCGCTTTGGCTCATCCCAGGATATCAACAGGAGTCACTGAGTGCAAGTGCAGTGCATCTAATACCAGCTCTAGCACACAAAGGAGTTAAAAAAACTCCAACCAAACACAAATCAAACCTCCATGAAAACCAAAACCACACAACAAAATCATCCCACACAACAGTAACTGCAAAAACCCCCAAACCTGCATGAGCTTAGTGTCAGAAGTAAACAGGTATAGCAAGAATGTGCCAATTAAGACCAAAACACGTCTGAATGAAGACTGTAAGGAAAGCTAAAATGATCACCCAAGTATACATATTGTTATGTTTGGCAGTAGCAACAGGTTTAACTATCAGCCTCAACACTTAAATACAATAAAATAATAGGAAAATGTGTTCTATAGTTCACTGTTCAGAGCAGGTTATGGGCACTGTTCAACTCTATTCTGCTATTGTACAATCAGGTTCTTTCAGCAAACAAGGATATAACCTGACATAGAAGAACAAGGGGATGGAAAACACTGAGCTAGAAGAGCCTGATTAGAACTTCAGCAAATGCAATCTTCCTAGGTTTCTTAATTTCTTCCACTTACTTTGGAGAAGCCAGATGAGAGCTGGGAATGTTTTGGATGGAACTTGCCTGTCATCTACAGAACCACTATTACTCTGGCTTCAACCCACCAGCCCAGAACACCAGCAGCCTCCTTCCTGGACTTCTGGTCACCTCACCCCAACAGTTACAACTGCTGTCTATCCAACAAGTACTCTTGAACCATGCTGCTCTAAATCCTTAAAAGAATTAACCTCTGCACTGCAGATGGACAAATGCACACAATTAACTTCTAGTGAAATAAGGGCACATGTATTAATATACATCTACTTTTATGCAGTGTTCATATAAATCTGAGCTTTTACATTTGTCTACCAGAAATTCCAAAGTGCTAAACATGTCTGCTAGGGTTGAGTGTTTGAACAAAAAGTACAAAATTTCTGCATCTTTGTTGATGATGACATGCACAGAAAAGCTTTATTTTTGTGAATTTTGCTCATTTTTAAGAGATTAACCCCCTACTACAATATTATGCTTTGCTTGATTACTAATGCTAGACAATGCTGATTGTAGCTAAAACGTATCAACATTGATACACGTAAAAACTTTAGGGCATTTAATTCACAAAATTATCTTGTTCTGAATTAGTGGAAGAAATGTTTTTGATCAGAGAATCTGTGCCCTAATGATAGTCAGAAAATCTGAAGAAGAGCCCTATTTCCTTTGTGTAATATATATGCAGTTGGATAAGGTTTTTTGTGTTTGTTTTTTTTTCTTTAACTGCAGCATCTGGGTTTTAATCTGGGTTTGTGTGGTAAGGAAAAAGAACTGAATACAACTCTGATGAGAGAAAATCTGAACTTTCCTGAAGTGCTTAACTCTGGTTTTTAAAAAACCCCTACGTATTAGGTACCAAAGATCTAGATCTTTACTTTCAGGTACTAATGTAAGGAGAATCATTCTATGAAAGAAGCACTTCAGCTACTGAAGGATAGGAATAATTTTGCTTGCTGAGGAAGAACAAAGCAAGTACAAAGCTTGGGTCCTGCAAAGAAATAAAGCTTCAAAATGTTTGCCCAGTGGGATTTTTCCCACATAGACAAGAGTTAAACCAAACGCAGTAAATTTAACTCCATTTATAAAAGAATTATCTTCTTTTGAGGTGTGCAGCAGAACTTTTGCAAACTCTTTTGTAATTCCCCTCTATATTGCATAATGGTGCCTGCCAAGGCATATTTGGGATCAGATCCATTTACCAAGCAGCAGTTCAGAAATGACATTAGTTAGCATCTAAAAACACTAGTGATTCCTATTATTATTTTTAAATCAAGACATTTATTTTTAGATTTATTTAAAAAAAGTCATACTTGATTGCACTCTGTTTCACTGAGAAGTATCTAAGTAATAACAATGTTGAATTACTGAGATTTAAAACAAAAAAGCTTATTTTTTATTTTCTGACCACAGGCAACATTAAATTAAGCTTGTGGTAAGACTGAGCAGAAATTTAAGCAATACTGTTAAACAGACGCAAGAATTTCAATAGAACTTTGTATTTTTTAACAATTTTGGATAGCCTTCAAGCATTTAATTAATGCTTGTTATTTGCACTGCTATTCAGTCTAAAGTAATTTACAATACTAGCCAGTACAGTCGGTTGTAATTTGCTCTCACTTTCAGCAAGTTTTGCAAAAATAACAATACTATCTATTATTCTGACAAACTGTTAAAAAAAGCAGTATTTTTAGTTAATTAATTGAACACTATAAAAGATTATAGTGATCTTAAGAATGCCCTGGACTGAGGAATAGCAATTTATTCTTCCTTAAATCTGTCCCCAAGTCTTGTACAAACAGGATTTTTTTCCTCCATATACAAATGCAGCTTTTGTTGAAAAGGGGAGGACAGGGGAAGAAGAGACACTAAAAAGAGATGGTGAGAAGGCTATATACACACACAGAGGAACAAATTAAACAACTAACTAGGTAATAAAGGCTTTAAAAGTAGAGTAAAAAGTTCAAGTGCTTCTTAATACTCAGCTAAAGCAGCACCGTTGCTATGCTGCTAAAACCACAAGTGACGTTAGTAGGGAAAAGGTAAGCAGGGGAAATCTCTCCAACACATTCAGCTGAAAAAGCAGAAGTGGAGCTTAAAAAAAGCATTAGGAAATGCAGTTCAATCTGATCACTTCCTAAAGTATTTAAGAAAAAACAATCAGAGCTGTTGCTGGCAATAAAGTTTGATTCTCAGTTGTAAGAATAGAGAGAATGCTGCAATGCCCAAAAATTACAAACAAACAAAAATAACACAATTAATGAAGGAAAAATGGTGTTCTATTTCTAAGAAGTTAATAAAAAGTTTCAGTTTTTAAATGTTTTGTGATACTTGATCTTGAACAAATACTTTCTTGAGAAAATAAACTATATTTTAATATAAATAATCCTTTCCTTACCAAAACACCAATATTTGAGGATTCCATATTTTTCCTTCAGCAGATAAACACCACAAACCCATCAACAGAAAAGGGAATATAGCTCCCCACCTTATTTAATTCTCGTCAACTGTTGCAAGGGAAACCAGACCTTGGATTTTTTTGTGGCAAGTAAAAAAAAAATGTAAGAGTTCGATGCTAGGTCTTGTGAAATTTTTACTCATGATTTTAAAACGAAGAAATTATTTGGTGACAAGTTTTTCAATGACAAAAGCAGCTATCAAGCAAAATGCCATTTTCTTACCACCCTATCAAGAGTTTTAAGCAAAAAAGTCTGAGAACAATACAGAAAAGCCCTACCCCATTGCTTTTACTTAGTGCACTTACCTGATAGAGCTCTTCTAAATTGTACTTAATTGAAGTACTGTTCTGGATCGCTTCTACAGCTTCTTTCAGTTTTTGCCAGGTTTCATCTGTGTAGTTTTCAGGCAATTTGGGTTTATCTTTAAAAGAAATTATATAAAGTTTGAGGAAGTATTTAGATAAAGCAGAATCTTTTACAGAAACGAAAAGGATGTAGCTTTGAGTGGAAAGAGGTATGGGCTGGTGGTCCAGCTTTTAATTTATACTTACATGAAAAGAAAGCATTTTCTTTTAAAAGCAGTATCTTATTTACATTTGAAAGAGTAACATATTGTAGAAATCCAGCATTGCTCTTCACATACACATCACAGCACTTGTAGCCCAAACAGTATGTATGTTTGTCCCGAGAGTCACTCCAAGACAATGTTTTATAAAAATCACAATTCTGTGCCTGAGCAGCTCAAGAAGGGCTAAAATCAGCAAGAATGATCTATACCTTCATTACAGTCTTTCATTACCAGGACAGCAGAGCCAAAAGAAGGGAACAAAAAAGGCAAAAATGATGGATTAAAAGATACATAGTTGTGTGCATCTTCCTTCTTATTTTACTGCTCATTAATTCTACTCTGTATTAACACAGTTGGAAAGAACTCCTCAAGAAACACTCATGGAAACACTGTAATTATTATACAGGTTTTATGGTCCCAATGAAAACCTTCCAATTTTAAAGGAATCCATTTATGTCTCTAGGGTTTGGCCAGTGGATATTTTTTAGAGTTAAGCCTCTCTTAATGTTCAAACAGCTCCAGCTTCCCAGATCTGACCCTCTCCGTTATTTTTTCTAGCTCTTTTCTAGAGATGCTCCTGCTCTGCAGCACCTGCAACAAGACTAAAGCATTTACAACATGCTAAGATATTCCCCATGGCACATCCTCAGAAGAGAAGAACTATTTTAAAATTTTATCTTCTTGTAACTACCTAAAATGACCATTTTTCTTCTAATAAGCACATTCCAAAATGACAAAGAAAGGAGAGGAAAATCCGGGGAGGAAGATGACACACGCAGATTCATGCTACCAACAGGTGAAACTGGCCGAGAGTTTATACTCCATTAAAATTGACTTTTACACACCTAAAAGTACAAAACAAATTTTAAAGCTTTATGATTTCCTCAGAAATAACTAACAGAGAGAAATAATTATTTTGGCCTTCCAAGGATTTCCCTACAATATTGGCAATATCCCAACATTAGCTGCATCATACGGATCTAGGGAGACAACTGACTATGGAATTGCCTAATTTCATTAGCAACTCCCACGTATGCTGCTTAGCAGCTAACAAGGCTATGGATTTTAGGAAGTTATTTAAGTTGTAAAGGATGTTACTGCTATCACACTAAGATGAAGACAATCTTAATATAATTATTCAGTTTAGCATCTGAGAGTAAATAAAAAGCAAGACTGTCAGAATCTCAAGACATCCTTTTTGAGGAAGTGGTTCAAATACCAATTCATAAGCAATGATGATCACAGCACCATGCAATCCACGACATTTAACAGGTATTTTAAATGTGAAAAGTTAACTTCCCTTAAAGATAACAGTGCACAAGCAACTGAAGAGCAGCTTATGACGCATCATAGGTTTGTATTTTAAAATAATCAGTCAAATTAAATGATAATGCTGTGATGGGTAGAGAACATTTTTGAGAATTGGAACCTTAAAGCAAAGAGTGGCAGTGAATTCTTGCAAAACACTACAGCGGGTCAAATAATCCTAGTCCTTACCTAATACAATATCTTTACAGAACATTTGTGTCAATTATGTATTTAGAAATTCATTTTAATGTTAGTAATATCTTTTATCCCTCCCCAAACCCAAACACACGAGGAGAAAGAAACAACCCAAGAAAGTAAGGTGGACTATTTTGGAAGACAGCAAGAAACAGGAAATAAAAATAGCCCATGATTTCCTCATCTTTATAGGGAAAAAACAGCAGCATTTTAGCTAAGCTTTCTGCCTACCTATTTGTATTTTTGTTTACTAGAAAATGAAGCAGCATCACATCAGGAAAATTTAATTTCTCTAGTTCACCTTGGTCTCCAGTAACATTACTCAAAAATTCCAAACACATGATTTGAGAGAATTTATAAAAATAATGTAAACTTGTAAAGTAAGAGTAAGCAAAGACAGATAAAAGATACTTCAATTAAAAAGTACAGTGAGGATATTACAAGGAAAAAACTGCAAAAATCTGAACTACCTACTTTAAAGGCAAGTGGGGAAACCAGAAAGGAAATCCACCATAATAGCCTGATAATCACCTTAGTTTCAACATTTAAAACTAAGCACAGGCAGATTAGCCTATAAACAGACAACACGATAGAGACAAGACATGCAGATTCAAGGCCAGTTTAAAAAAAACACATTCTGTACAAAGACTTACCATAAACTGGGCTAAAATAGACACTAAGCCCTGAATCAGGATTACTTGAAAAGAGGTATCAAATGTTAAAAGTTTAAACAAAGGCGATTTACATACTTAGGTAGTAAAACCTTACACCTAACATACAAATTAAGGCCTTCTCAAGAGACAGAGTGAAGGGAGTCTGAAAACTAATTCCAAGTAGCAAAGTGTAGCTCAGGATGTGTACATGACCAGGCAAGCACACACCAGAAATCATTATTCCCTTTTACATTAGAAATGTTCACCACAGAAAAGCAATTCCCACAAAACCTGGAGCTATTTGAAAGGAACCGGTTTTCAGGCTGAAAACAAAACACAAAGTCGAGTGTCAGCTCCCCACAGGTTGTGACAAATTATGGCCTGTTACCTTTAAAGTTCTTGATCACTAATTTCTTGGCAGAGCCAGGTTTACTGTTGGCGAAACTGGAAACAGTAGAAGAGGCAGCTTTGGTCAGGCCATTTGCATGGTGCCCCACAGCCACTGACGAAATTAAAAGGCTTTTATTTTTGAGCTGTTGTTGGTGCTGCTGCTGAGAAGAGGCAGCAGGAGAGGAGGAGGAAGAAGACTCTTCAGCCATCTTCACATCGAGTCCAATAAAATCCACGGAGTCCTCAAAGCGCAGCTTCTTCTGGAGGTGATGGTTGGAGGAAGCAACCCCTGAGGAGGAGCACGAGGAAGTGGTGATGACAGAGGAAGATGACGAGGAGGTGTTTTTGGAAGGAGAAGAGGTGCAGGAGGAAATGGAATCAAATTCTTCTTTTTCGGAATTACTGTTGCTGCTGTTATTTAACTTTCTCTTCTTGCAGGAGGAGCTGCTGCTAGTGTTACCATCAGTGGCAGGTCTGACCTCCTGGGCTGCAGCTGGGGGGTTGGGGGAAGAGAAACCTGTGGGAAACATGAACACACAGAAGTGAACAGGCTGAGGGGCATCAAATCCTTGTGGTGTGACAAAGAAAGGGGGAGAGTTTGAGTCAGTCTCTGTTTGCTGTCTCTCCGTGGGGTCTTTCAACTCCTCCTTCTCATCAGTGGAGTCCTTCCGTATTCCCTCTCCTTCGCGTTCTTCTTTATCAGAGGAATCACTTTATCTCCTCTTCCCCTTTTCTTTATTACTTTGGTTCTTCTCGTAGTTTGTCTCTGCCCTTCTGCTTCTACTCCTTTCCAGGCGGAGCGTCTCCGTTCCTGCCTCTCGCCACCCACCAGTTCCTTTCAATTATCCTCTCCAGTAGCAGAATTTCCCACGGCTGCCCGCTCTCTCGGCTTCTCCTTGCGCTCCCCTCCTGCTCCGGCCGCCTCGTCTCCGCCGAGCAGCAGCGGGGAGGGCTGAGCGCGGCGCCCTCTCGCCTCGGCTCCAGCCCCTCGCCCCACACGCCTCCCACTCTGCCCCGCGGCCGCTCCGCTCGGGCCCCGCTCCCCCCTCTCCGCCTGTGCCCGCGCTCGCTGAGGGGGGACGGCCCGGCCGGGTTGTTATTGTCACTGCACGGCAGAGGGAGCGCAAAAATGGCGGCGCATCCGCCCGCCGTGCATGACGGGGCGCGGCGCACGGAAGCGCTGCCGGGAGGCGGTGGGACCGCCCCGGGATCCTCCCCAGAGCCCGCCCCCGGCCCCGCCGGCGCTCTCGGCTCCGCCGGAACTGATAATGGCTCGGTGCTCCCTGCGCCGGCGCGGGGCTGTCCCCTGTGGCCAGAGTGCGGGGCCGGGGAGTTCCGTACCGGGATTCGGCCCTGCCTCGCCCGGCCCATCCCCGCCCCGGGCGCGCCGCAGGTTCCGGCCGCGGTCAGTGCGATGCACGGCGGCAGTCGCGGGAGCTCGGCCCCCCGGAGCCTGCGGTCGAGGCCTGCTGGCTTGGCTTGGAAATTATTTTTCTTACACTTATTTATAAACAGTTGTTTAGCGTCAGCTTTTTAATATGATTTTAATACATATGGAATTGCACTGGGCTACAGTCTATGGTTTGCTTTTGTTTTATTTTTTTTGTAACTTTTGGAAGCAATAACAGAAGTTGCAGGCCTTTCGAGTCTTTTTTGATGTTGGTGGATCTGTTACTAAAGAGACCATAAACTCTTTATGTTGCGATTCAAACATTGTTGAGATACTGCTGTGGAAAACGTAACAAACCAAGTGATAAAGTTTTGTTCCAGGAGGTTCTCCATGGACTTCAGCCGAGAGCGCACACCTGCCTGCCTGACAGCAGAGCTCCTCAGGGGAAGTCTAGTGGCACTTGTATGTTTGATAGGATTGTTCTGACAGAAACTGTGGTACATAGAGATACGAATGTAATGTTACTGAGGTGCTTCTGGAGAGTGCTATATGACTGAGTCATCATCAGACAACTCCTGAGGCCTGGAACATCATGCTTATGATTTGTAGAAAAGTATGTTTTCCAGTTTAAAATAAACCCCAACAAAATAAAACTTCAGTCTGGTTTTGACTGGCTTTAGAACAGGTTGTATCGTTCCCACGGCTACTAAATTACATTCCAAGTTAGATGTAACAGAAATAAACAGGTTTTATAAGTAAATAAAACTTACATGAGTATGCTGTAAAGTTTTCCTTTGTTCTCAGTAACTGTCATGTTCACTTAAGCCAAATTAAATAAGAGGTGTAGAGATGTAAGAGATGTCAAATTTCTACACATTCTTGGTTTATTGAAAGGATTGGATTTATAAAAAAGACATGGTGAGGCTGAACAGTAACACTGAGAGCTGTGTTAATGACGTCCAGCCTAGTTCCTAGGAGCCTTCTTCAAAAATCCTCTGTACAAGCATGTTTAGATTGGTTGAGCAGTTACCCGGCCCTGAAGTCTGCAGCTACCCCAGCAAAAACCATTTGGAAGAGAAGACGGAGAAGTTGAGACCAGACCCAAGGTTAGCTCAGCCCTGAAGGGAACCAGTGGTCCAACTGCTTTAAGGTAGTAGAAGTATAGAAGTAAGACTTTCCTCGTGACAAAGGCAGTTTTTGAAAATCTGGGCCTAATCTTGCCATTTTAGGCAGGCATGAAACCAGTGGCTCAGGTGGCTTGAGTGAGATGTGCTGTATTTCTCAAGAAGTGTAGAAGTTTACCTTGCGTTTCTATTATTTGACATAGAATATGATGAATTTTTCATAACAGTTTTTAAAAATGTAGTTGTTTGCATGGTGAAGTATTATTTGATGAAAGTTTTTCTGAGGAGCACCAGAATGTATGGAATAGTTTGTCAGTGTGATAAACTCCCATTCTCACTTTCTAATCTGGGTATGAGCAGTGTCACTGTGTTTCAGTAAAAATGGAATTCTTGATTATAACTCAGTATTTTTAGTAATGCAAAAGTAGGCGAAGGTGGTGTTCATGAGGGAAATGCCTAACTATTTATGTAATGCCATAGTTCATTCCTATCCTTTTAAAAAGTTATTAGTGTGTATTAGTACAATTCCTGACACTGTCCTGCACTATTTGAATGATACCAGATATAAAGCTTGATTTTACTTTGTTTGACTGATGTAACTTAAGTATTAGGTTTTAAGTACTTGTTATAGTATCAAAGATGATTAAATTGTTTTGTATGGAAAAAACAACTTGGTTGTTAGCATAATGATAACTGGGTCTTTGATGTTCTCTCCTCTCTCCCCTTTATGCCAGTGGTAGCATTGCTATGACTCTAAAAAGAAACTGGGTGGTCACCTGTATGGCTGTTCTTGTAGCAGCCACCAGCCTAAAGAACAAATGCAGGTCTGCTCCTCAAAGAGTGAAAAAGCAGTGTGGTAAATTCTGTCTGCCTACGGTTTTCTATTCACAATTGCTGCAGCCAGCCATCACCAAGCAAAACCTAGTTTGATTCTAATAAACACTATGGATAGTCCTGTCCACCAGAATTCATCTGTCTGCCTGGCAGCCGAGATCTTCTCTGCAAGCCAGGCTTCTGCTCCCTCCCCACCTTGAAGGATGTGGCACTGTCACCTGGGACTGATTCCTGGCCAGCTCCAGTATCTGCTGTTTGACAAGAGCCTCATCTTTTTTACCCCCAGAATGCTGTGGACAGGATCTTGTGTCCTGCTCTGAAGCTGGAGGGAGGGTAGCTTCTGCCCTGCTAGTTTGAGGATGGCTGTGTTTTCTTCCTGTTAAACGTATTTTGTGTTTAAATGATGGCAGTAGCTATTAGCACTTTGCTCTTCTTATTTTATCGAAAAGCGATATATTACCTGGGAAAACAGCGCCGTGCTTGTAAGAACGGAGCACCTGGTTGTTGTGAAAGCCTATAATAACGCCGCTGTTGCGCAAGGGGCAGCGGGTGGGCAGGAGATGATGCCAAAGCTACTCGCACAGGCACCGCCTCGCCGTACGCGGTGCTGCCGGATGGCCCCGCCCGTTCCGCGGTGATGGAGCGGCGCTTCCGGCGGGCGCGGAGGGAGGGACGGCCCGGCCGGAGCCGCGTGTGAGCAGCGCCGAGGCTGTGGGTGCCAGCCCGCCGGCCCTGGCCCGCCGGCCCGGCGCCTCCCGCGCGCAGGATGTTCAAGAAGTGAGTGTGGCCGGGCTGGGGGCGGTGGGAGGCGCGGGGGAAGGGAAGGGGCCGGGCGGGCCCGGCGCTCCCTAAGCCCCAGGCTCGGTGCTGCGCTGGCGGGAGCGGCCCCGCGGCATTGCCGCCCGCAGCCCTCGGCTTTGCCTTGGGCACTCGCTCGTTAAGGGGAGCTGAGTCATTAACTTGCCCCAACTTCGGGTGGTAGTTCGTACTTACGTGGTGGAGGTGAAGGATTCGCATCGGAACAGGGCCGTGGGTGTTTGTGTTACCGGCAAAGTGCTCTTGGAGTTGAATGAAATAGCATTGTGTGCCGAGGCTTATCTGTGGGACTAAACACGTGTTTTGTGGCCATACAAAAAGTTTAAGGATGAAGACAGGCTACTAACGGGAGACCCCCTGCTTACCCCCTGCTTTCCCCCAGACCATTGTTCTCAGGGGACAAATTTAAGCCTCATGAAATCTTGCATTTGAAAGTTGGACAGTCGGTCTGCTATTAAACTTGTATAGTGAATTTTTAAACGTTTCTGAAGACAGTTGCTGAGAAATGCATCTTTTGTGCAGCAAATTGTGCATTTCTAAAATACTGTTTCTCACTTGACAGATTTGATGAAAAGGAGAATGTATCAAACTGCATCCAGCTGAAGACTTCAGTTATTAAAGGTATCAAGAATCAACTGATAGACCAATTTCCTGTTATTGAACCATGGCTAAACCAAATCATGCCAAAGAAAGACCCAGTCAAAATAGTAAGATGGTAAGTATCTTTTCTCTTAAACTTTGCTTTCAAGGTGCTTGGATTGCTTCCTTTCTTGCTGTGTTTACTTTGTACAGTAGATGAAACTATCACTTTTGAACATGTTATGGCCAAACTAGAAAGTTGGCATGTGCTCTTTGTGCTTTAAAGGCACATGTTAGTAGGATACTTGAAGAACTTAAAAATGCTGCCTAGTAGTTGATGTGCAGTGTATTCAGGGTCTCTCCAAGGATAAGGCTGTTGTTGAAGGGAAGCATTCAGCTTTATGGACATGAAAGCTCAAAATTGTTTGGATTCCTGGCAGTGATATTTTGTATTATTTTTGGGCTTCCATATATTAACTTGAGTATCTTTTTTTCTAAATAGAGGGTAGTAAGTTTTTGCTGAGTTCTTCTCCTCATTCATTGTTTGTATTGCATTCAAAAAACAACGCTGAAGAAATGCAATTTGTGTATTTTGTCTGTAGGTTTCTTTTTTATCAAAGGAGAAAGAAGTAAACAGGAGACCACTGCTGAAGAACAAGTCATACAAAAAGATAATATTTTTAGCTTTAAATTTTGTTGCTAATTGACTGCTTTTATTCTCAGGTGTTAAGATAGGCCAGACTCCATAAAGTGGATTATTGTATTTAAACTATAGAAAGGTTAAGTAGCTTAACTTGGAATTTTTTTTTTAATCTTACAGTCATGAACATATAGAAATCCTCACTGTGAATGGGGAGTTGCTGTTCTTCAGGCAAAGAGAAGGGATTTTTTACCCGACGCTAAGGTTGCTTCACAAATGTAAGTTTCCTGAGGGTGGTAGTGCTGGGAAGAGAATGGTGACGGTGTGATTCCACAGGATATCTGTAGAACTGAATTAAAAAGAGCTTCCATTGCATATATTCCATGTATGTGCATATTCCAGAATAGACCTTAAAGATACACCATGCTTTCTTAACTGGAATTTATTAATTTGCTATTTCAAATCTCTATGTGAATTGCTTCCATGCTATATGTTAAGCAATCTGAAGTTTGATAAGTAAGAATTAAATTGTGCAAAGCTCTGAAAAAAAATCTTGAAAGGTTCCCCTAGGACAGAGATACAAATTTACAATTGTTGGTCCCTATTGTTTTTCTTTCAAGTCTCATCATTATATAAATACTTGTAAATTCTTACTAGAAAAATACTCTGTCTTCCTGAGTTTAATGAGGTAATGTATATCTGTCTCCTGTAGGAACTTATGCTGCATGCTTTTTACTTTTTACAATTTACTCTTGCAATTTTTTTCTTGCTGTTCTGCTTAATTGTTACTCTGTTTTGGATCCCAAGAAACATTATTCAGTCAGATCTCAGTGTTGGAAATACTTAGGAGGGTGCCTGCAGTTGAAGGATGGCTTGGAGAGCTGACAGCTTTCATAAATTTTGTCCATCTTTGCCTTTTTTCTTCTGTTAATGTTAAACTGTTTTTCCTTCATGTTGGAGTAATTTTTAAGAGTACGTGGAGCTGAGGGATTTAAGACCCCTTGGTTTTAAGATCTCTTAGGATGGGCACTTGGATGGTTTTCCCTAGGGGAAAATTGTTGTTCAGTCTATGAGTCTGTGAGTGTGCAGGAGCCATAGCCTGAAGTGTTAGATTACCTTTGGTCTCAAACAGAAGATGTAGTCTGGGAGGACAGTACCTGTGTCCTTTTGGGTCAGTATTTGTTTCCTTTTGGGATGGCACCGCCCAGCAGGAGCGCTGGTAGTTGTTTCTCAAACTTCCTACCCTTGCAGCACACTCTATATCTAATTGCCCCATTTAAACTGACTTGAGAATGAGCTATTCATGTTGTCATGGTGCTGTATTAATTGCAATGCTGTATCTTTCCTCTCCTAGACCCATTTATTCTCCCGCATCAGCAGGTTGATAAAGGCGCCATTAAATTTGTCCTGAGTGGAGCTAATATAATGTGCCCTGGCTTGACATCTCCTGGAGCAAAGCTTTACCCTGCTGCTGTTGACACTGTCGTTGTATCCTTCTTAACTATGAATTATTGCTTACCGCGAGATGAGTTAAATTTCTATTCTTGTGTTCTCAGTTGATGATTATCTGTATTACTTTGGATTTTAATTGGATTTCATGAAATAACTAGTAATCAGAAAGGAGCTGCAGAGGTTTAGATATTGCTTGGCAAAGTTAAAATGTTTCATTTTTTTTTCACTTACTGTGTGTTCCAAACCTAATAACTATTCCTGCTGTACTGTTGGGTGGGCTGCTGTTCCATTATCTCATTGGTAAGTGGAGCTCCTTAGTGATTTTATGCAGAATGGTAGAAGTAGATGAGGTGCAGTATAATTTGTCCCCTGCCTCCTTAGTCAATCTTGTATTCCCTTTAGTTAAAGAAGATTTCTCTCCTGTTTCTAGGGAATTAGGAAAGATGTTTAGAATCAGCTTTACAGCAGTCAGGACTTGCTCTATGTGTCTGATGAAGTTAGCATATGTAAAAAGAGGAATCTGTGCTAATTCACTCATTATATTACTGAGAAAAGAACCCTGAAGAAATACAGCATTTGTAACACCAAGCTGTGCTGCTTTTGTTGTTAGTTAGATGCTGTAGGAAAAGATCAGCAGTTAACATCACGTGTTGTTAGGCTCTGAAAAGGACACATCTGATTCTAATACTTGTGGTTTTTAAGTTGGTGTCTCAGTTCTTCTGTGCCTTGGAATCTAAAATGGCCCCACAAACATGTGCTGTTTTGTTCCAGAAAGAGAGAGACTGTCATCTCTGTGTTAGGCACAAAGGAAGAAATGGAGTGTAGCACCGAGAGATTTTTTCTGTAATTGCTGTTCCAAGTTAATAAATACATGCTTTGTTCTACACACTGTGATTCAGTTATTAAATTCAGTGCATTGTTTTGCTTATCTTTAGGAGCTGGAGCTCTAGAATTACTAAAAGGTTAAAAGTTCATCACTGGCTTTTGAAAGTGTTTTTGGAAGTAATTTCTTCATATTGCTTTTACTTTTCTGAAATAGTTTAAAAAGAAATCTGTTTTCCTTAGCAGTAATTTGTAGGCAATAATGGCCGAGGGAAAGCAACATGCATTATGTGTGGGAGTAATGAAGATGTCAGCTGAGGACATGTAAGTGTTTTAAAAATTGAAATATAACCTGTCCCACATTGTTATTATTATGTTAGTTTGGAGTATAAGCACCACTGTCAAGGTTACTGCATTGCTGTTGCGGCATGTGTTGTTCAAGAAGAGTTTTTTAAGATTTCATTTTGTTGATGGGTATTCAGGGAAAGAAGAGGAGGCAGGGAATGTCTTCCATCCTTATTGGCAATCAAAATAGTTATTTTCCTGTGCATATGGATTTTAAGACACAAAACATTACTGTAACTACTACTGAATTATAGTATTTCTAGTGCTCTGATCATACTTTCTCAAAAATCTTGTTGAACAAAAAAATAATTCTATCAAGTACTGCCTGGGCTAGGCAAGAGATGTAATTTGGATTTGAGAGGATTGAAAGCATTAAAGAGAATTTTGTCTGCAGAGACAAGAGACTCAAGTCTTTCTTGAGCTTGGTTGCCTGTCTAGTCTTTTTTTTTTCCATTCTGGCCTGCTCTTTTTCTTAAGGGTGTACCCACATGGAGCATTCCTGCTTGATGTGCTGACTAACTTAGCTGAGCCTCTTATGAAATTTAGAGCTCTGCTCAGGGGATAGACTGAAAACTATTTGAGAAAGAAAAGCAATATAGAAAATGGAAATGGATGTTAGTTGTTCTTGGCTTTCAGACAGTGTTAAATTTTATGTAGCTAAATCACTTTGTCATTTGAAGTTCTGTTAACGTCTTGCAGGATGTGAGGTGCACCCAGCAGGTTTGGGCTGTGTTGGCTCCAGCCCAGTCTGTCACTTGTGGCAGTGAGGAAGCTGTTCGGGTGAAACAAGTCACTCTTTTTTGTGTGGTTAATTTTCAGCAGGATCATCTCCTGTACTGGGTGACTGCTGTCCTAAGCTGTAATAGTAGCACGAGGCAGAGAGGTGGGAATGTGTTAGAGGACAGGGATGGAGTAGGACTGCAGAAACCTGGATTTGGACCTGCTGTAGCTGTTCAGGAATTACATTCCTCAGGATTCTTTGTGGTGCTTCAAAGGACTCCAAGAGTAAGTGGAAAGAAAAGCTACTTGTGTCCCTGTTCTAAGTGTGCTGCAAACCGAGGTTCTCTGTATTCTCAACTTCAAATCCACCAACCTTGCAGCTGAATATCGTGTTCCTCTGAGAAGCCACATGAACTGGAGAGGAAAATAAAATTATACTCTTCTCTGCAGCCTGTTAGCTGCTTTTTTTGTGTGACATTGTTCCAAAATTTTCTGGTACAGTCAGTGGGATTTCAATCTCTTGGTGTGATTACTACACATAATGTGTTAATATTGTGTTAGTAGCATTTTCCTTCCTGGTTACTTTTGGACAAGTTGTGTAAGTAATAGAACACTTGGTGTAAATAGAGTAAATTATATTCTCCAGGGGAATTAAACTTGCTCTCACTCCCAGAAAGAGATTTGTCTTGCTTATTGTGGCAAAACTAGTTTTATTTTACTGGAAAAATAAACACATTCAATGCAGACACAAACCAGTGATTTTTAAAAGATGAAATGACTGAAAAGATAGTCAATACTATAGAGGATAGCATGTCTGTAACAACCTGCAAGTCCTTGGCATACAAATTGAGCATTTTAAGTTATTTATTAAGTACGTAGATGACCTGCAACTAGAAGTGAGTCAGCTCACCTGCATTTGATTGTGTGAGTGGCACACTTGGAACTAGAACTTGTTAGGTTTCACATTCCAGTCATCTTGTACCATGTCCTGTACTGGGAGGGGAAGGCTCACAACTGCTGTGCTACTTTGATAGAGAAATGGTAAAATTAAGAAAAGTAGCAGAAGTGTTGTAGAAGTTCTGAAGAAGTGCAGCAGCAGTGTCTGAAGAACTGTGTCCCACAAAAAAGTAGTAAAAATATTGTGGAAAGCTGTTGAAAAAAAGTGGAAGGCACATATTGTCCTCTTATCAGTCAGCAGTGTGGGCACAGGTAATAACAAATATTGTTTCTTGTCCACCTGCTGTGGAAGATAATGACTTTGTTGTTGGTAGTTTTCCCCTTCCAGTTGACAAATGTTGCAGTTTCTGCTTGAAATAATGTATTTTGTAGTGCTCTCCTATTTAACCTAGCTAATATTTTTGTACATTTTTCTTCCTACAGTGAGAAGGTCAACAAAGGGATTGGTATTGAAAATATTCACTATTTAAATGATGGCCTTTGGCATATGAAGACATACAAGTGAAACAACAGAAACTGTTATTCCAAAGGAATGCACTTAGATTAAATGTGGACTGCTTTGTAATTCCTTGTTTTTAATGTGACTGAATGTACAAATTATTTTGTTCTGTGGCTATGCTAAATAAATCAATTGAATGCAAAAGTGCTGTTAGGCTATAATAGTTTTCTAGATTTCTTTTTATTACAGTTATTTTGTTTTGTCTTAAACCTGAGTCTTCAGTGACTGAAGATACTTGATGAAAGATTCTGCGTGGAGTGTGAGTAGACTATTTCAAATGAAAAGGAGGAAAAATCCAAGAAATGTTTACATTTTTATGCTCTTCTAAAAGAGTAATATAAAGTGTGTGTGAAATATAAATACAGTTTATAAAACCTCGGAAACATTTCAGATTTTTTCTTCTGCTTGACAACTTGTTAGTCTACCTGTTTCTTGAATGTGGAGAAATCAGTTTTTTTGACATTATTTTTAACTTATTAACAGCATTAACTTCATTTTACTTAAAGATTTTCTCTTTTAATAAGCATTTATCTGTATAGGATTTATGAACTCAGACTGATATGTGGCTTAGAAATTCTTCTATGCTGGCTCGTGTCTGAAGACTGTATGTATGTTCAGATTTCTACCTGCCAACACTTTGATATTGCTCTCCTAGTGGAGTTTATAGTAATGGTGGGCACACTTCCAGTCAAGTGTGTGCCACCCTGGTGCCTGACGCTCTCTCTACTCCCTGTGTGCCGCCTTATTTTAGAAGCAGAAACAAAAGCACTGTTAAATAAAGGCGTGATAGCAAAACATGTTTTTCAGTGTAGCCAGGAACAACTTTTTCAGGTGGAACTTCAAGAGCTCTCAGCTTGTGCACACTGCCACACGTCCGTACAGCTACAGAATGGGTTCAGGAGCACTGTGTGTCTGTCTGGATAACCCAATCCTTTGTTCAGCATACCCAAAGCTATGCCTATGGAAAAATGGAATAATGTAATAAATTAAGGAAACTTTTAAGGCTTACCACTCATAACTGTGTCTGGAAGCATTTATTAATATTTCAAGTTTTTATTCTAACACATGCATTTTACAAGAGCAGAATGTAACTTTGTGTGCCAGTGCCTTGTCTTGGTGCTGTTCTGCAGGCTTAGTTTCCTCACCCTGGGACCTTTACAGAAGATAGTAGACAAGGTGTTCTCCATCTAAATCTAAAGCCAAGTTAACACATGGGAGAAGGAATGTATCCCCTAATACATGCTGCTTTTTAAATTCTGTAAAATTATTTCCAAGACTGTACTTCTGAAAATGACAGGTAAATCAAACTATTTATCAATGTAGGAAGACAGTAGGAAGAACACTGCAACAGGCGGTGTTGCAGAAAAAATTGTGATCAAACCTCAGACCTTCAGAATGCTGGTGAACATTTCTGTGCATCTTAAAGATTTCACTGTAAATGTACTGGTTTCTGGTTAGTACTATGGGAAATAAGTTTATGCTTCAGTGCTGTGATTTTTTTTTTTTGTGTAAAATGAGCTAATCTTGCACTTTGTGGTTCACTTTTTACCCTTCCATCTTCTGTTGTCCTACAGTACCTCAAATTTGTGACAAATGAGATCTTTTCTCATTGGAATTGTTTACTCTCATTCTTTCTTCTATGACTGCTGTTGCTGCAGGGGTGTCAGAACTGCTTTTAATAATCAGAAACACTGAAATCAAAGTTTCACTTTCTTTATCTGGTTTTGTCAAAGTTTTCCCAGCTGTATTATTCTGTAAGAAGATACAAGTCAAATCAGGCCTAATTTATATACCAATTTAGCAAAACATCAAAAGTACAAATTTTACCTAGGTTTTGGCAGCAATCATGTACATGTTTGTCTTGCTGTCAGCTGAGCTCTGACTGACAGGGAGGATGAGAAGGTGCACTTGTCTCACCTTTCAGAAAACAGCTGAGCTGTGGGAGCTTGTATGGGGGTCTGAGCAGTTGTCCTACCTTTCTTGTCAAAAACCTGATGCTTAAAAAACCCCAAGATGTGGATATTCTCATCAGCTCTGAAGCAGCTTTTTCACTTCCCCACCTGCCCCCCTGCAGCTCAGGGTAGGGAGTTAGAACTGGTTGGTTAAAGGTGAGGTAACACAGTCTGCTCCCATGCTTTATGAGTATTGTACCAACAAAGCCTGTGATAGTCCTAGATGTAACTGATGGATGTACCTTCCTCAAGTCTTGAAACACCCATGTCAGGTCAGTGAATTCTAAATGGAGCAAATACTGAAGTGCTGTTTGTTTGCACATGCTTTGAGTGGATGGGAGTATGACCCAGGAACTTACGTAAAACCGAGTGTGCTCTATTGTTAAAAAAAAAGGCATCAAAAAACCCCAAACCAAACGCCAAATTGTACTGACAATTAACCAACTTCTTCCTTGTAAACACTATTAGCACCCCCTAACAGGAGTGAAAATAATGCTGAACCTTAATTCTAACATGCTTATAGATGAAGTGAAATTTTAAATGAGTAATTAATCTTGTGCTAACAGACTCCCTCACCATGTTAATACCTATTCAAATACAGTTTATCTTTTGAAACAGTAGTCCAAAGGGCACTTGTATTACTTTCCTCCAACTTCCTAAAAGATTTCTTGTCACCGTGCTTCCTGTTAATTCCTTACCGTTCAAAGGCTGTACATGAAATGGCAGGTGCTGTATAAACTCACTATTGTGTAGTTCAGTGTAAAAGAAACAGCTTAAAATTAGAGTCTTTGAGACTGAATCTGTAGTCAGTTTTATTGGTACATCTTAGAAAGATATAAAGACATTCTAGAAATGCCTGGAAGAACTGAAATAATCAAAGTTTTGCAAAAATATATTTGTAAGAGTAGACTAAAATCCATTTGAATTTTCATTAATAAATATTTACATGTACAAACCCCCCCTATAAACTTAAGTTTCCTTTTATAATAAACATTAACAACCTCTTTTTATCATTTCATTCCAGCACTGTCAAAAGCATTTCTCTAAAAAAGACTTAGAAAAAAATTCTCCTTCCACTTTTAAAATTAAGAGCTTTACCAACCCTCAATGTGCAAAAAAACCTGTACAACAGTACCAGAATATGTCAGTACAACTGTGTGTTGAGAGAAGAGCTGGCTCCACTGTTCCAGGCCTCCCCTGAGGACACATCAGTCATTGTCCGAGCCTGGTGGGGGCAGGAAGACCAGGGCATCACTGTACGAGTGGCCGTAGGGCCTGAGCCTGTACACCCCGTACATCATCACGTGCATGTGGTTGGGGGCCAGCCCACTGAAGGTGATGGCCATGTCGGAGCAGCAGCCATCCACCACCTGCTGCGGGTGAGTGGACATGGCCTCCTTAATGAGGGCCCCAACCGATTTAGTGTTAAAGACGTCTTTTCCTTCTGAATCTTCCGCGTTCTCGGCAAACACACCGGTGTACTTCAGGCAGATTGCCAGCTGTTTGTCCTCTTCAAGTTTCCAAATCATGCCTCCCTGCTCTGGACACTTGTCAGGGTCTTCAAGAACATGGATGAATCGTCTTAGTGACTCAATGCTTAAGACGATTCCTCCCTCGCCATCTACATACTCAAGGTCACCAGATTTCACAGTGTGGCCTATGTAAAAAGGCTGCGAAGGGTCTTTTTTCAGTAAGAAATACTTGAGATTTTCAATTATAGCAAATGTTGTTGGATACGCAAGGAAGAACCAGCTGAATTCATCCTTATAATGTTCATATGTTATCTTGTAAGCTTTTCGCATCATCACCCACATATCATTTGTGTTGAGGGCTACAGAATCGAACACTTTGACGTTTTCTGAGCTGTAGAATTCAGCCTTGTCGCAGTGCTTGCTCCAGGTCTCCTTTGCTGCAGCCCAGTGCCCCAGATCTTTTGGTTTGACAAGGATGATGCAGTAAACACGGATGCTTTTACTAAGCTCCACACGTTCACCTTCTGAAAGGTTTAAGACATCTTCCTTGTTGGGAGCCTGGATGTGATGATGCTCGTGGTGATGTGCTTTAGTCCCATGGCCCACCTTAATGTGTCCAAGGAGCGTAACCAACATGCAGAAGGCTCCTCCAAGCACCACACCCTTCATGAAGGAGCTGCTTTCAGAAATCATTTTTCCTAGAAAAGAGACGCACTTTAAGAACTTAAAGGAATAAGAGCACTAGCGCGGGTTCCATATGGTTCTAATGCAGTCCTAAATTTCTAAAGCCAGCTGCAGTTCCCTTATCTCCCGCACCACGACACGGCTCGTGAAAGCGGTGGCAATACCCAGTTTCTCGGTCGCGGCTCACGGCACCGGTACGACACGAGCCCTGTGCCCCAGCCCCTCTCCGCTGCTGTGACCGCACGGCCCCGGCCGCGCCGCCTCCTCGCCCGCAGCACAGAGAGGCCGCGGGACCGGATCGGGCGCTGACGTGGCCACATCGCGGCTCGCGCGCGGCGGCGTTTCCCGGGGAGCCCTCCCGGAGCCCGGACCCCGTCTTCCCCGCTCCCCGGCGCTCGGTGCCGGANGGGGCGGGGGCGCCGCCTGGCGGTACGCGCGCGGCCCTGTCACCCTCACGGCCCCGCCCGCCCCGCGCGCTCCTCTCAGGGCTCCCCGGTGCTCCCGCGCCGGTCCCGAGCCGCTCACAGAGGGCTGCGGGGACACCCACGGGCCCCGCCATGTCAGCGCAGTTGTCAAAGCACCTTCCTAGACTGACCGTTCACTAGACCCTTGCCAGTCACGCTCCCAGCGCCAGAGACAGTCACTGCTGGGAGAGAAGCCTCTTCACGGCGGCTCCAGTGACACGGCAGGTCCCCGCTTGGCTCCCCACACACCCCACTCACACAGTCAGACCAGGCTTCCTCACCGGTTCGACCACAGGCTTCCCATAGCTGAGTCTCAGACATCTCGTCCCATAAAGGGATTTATTCCCAGCACAGCAACACAGAAACAGCTCGAGCTAGTGCCTCCGCGGAGGATCCCGACTAAAGAACCCCTGGGGTTTTATCCCCTCACAGTGTCCCCTCCCACAAGTCTCACTTTCCCTCCTCAGTCCTCTGCTCCTGCCCCGCCTCTGTGTCCATCCACCTCACTGGCACCCCTCCTCGTCTCCTTTGTTATCCAAAAAGGTCGGCAGTTCCCAGCTCCTGCTGTGTCTCTGTTTCCAGTCACCTGGCTGTCATCACCCATCTTTGTGCCCTTTGTTATCCCAAAGGTTGGCAGTTCAGGCCTCCCCTTAGGCTTCCACCCAGAGCTCAATTTGCATCTCAACCTGTATCTTGCAACAAAAGTTCAAGTTTTCAGCACAAACTCTGCTTTTAAATGAGAAGGTATATGAATGGGAACAGAATAGTAAAGAAAAGGCAGAACTGGCCTTAAACTGTATCCGGGATCAAATCAAATCTATCCAAGTATATCTAGGATCAACTATATCTCAAGTGTATCCAGGGTCAAATCCTGGATATACTGCCATAAATTTCCTAACCAATACAATGAACTGTGCTTGAAGCATGGTACATTTCACTTGTTCCCCTGCCTCCCCAGCAGAGAGCACAACACACACAAAGTTAGTTACACTAGAATAAAGCAAAATCTTTATTTTCAACTACTATTTATTTTCAGTTTTTTCTTTCCTTCAGTGATAATTGTTCTGATCTCCAGATTGTCAGAATCTCTTTCTACACATCACTTTTCAAGAACTTGGAGTTGATACCTGATTTGAAGGAGCATCTGTCTTAGTTTCAGAGACAAGTGTCTCCTGAAGGCAGGAGCCTCCTTTGGAATGGAAAATGCAATCTCCTTCCCTCCAAATTATAATTTTGAAATTAAGGGGCTTTCAGGCAAAGATATGGGGAATAGAAATAATAGTTCTTTACTAATATATATAATATATAATCTCTCCCTTAGCAACAAAAGTATGGGGAAAATTCCTTAAAGAAAAAAGAAAAACAAAAGGGAACCACTTAAACCTCAACAGCATCACAGAACAACAATTTGCTCCCTTTTCCCACCTGCCTCTTGGGGGAAAAAAAAAAGTTTTACATGTTTTGTCTCTTTATTAGCTGATGAAACTATACCCTTATGCCAACACAGTGATTAGGGTGAAGTCCTATATAGGTTTTCCCTATATTGTAAATTATGTCCTGGTTGGATGGATTTAGCTGGTTTTATATTAGTCAATTTACACCTGAGGTGCTCTGAATTTTATGGCATATATCTGGGTGCCTCAGATGCCTCAGTTATTCGGTAAAGTTTTTTTTTAGGCTCCTGGCCATACTGTAGATTTCAAGGCTTAACAATGTCATATTTGGCAAAAAGACCTGTAAGACCATTGGTTGCTTAGCTCTTCTGAGCCTGGGGAACCATTGGTTGAGGTTCAGGTAAAAATGTTACAAAATAATTACTTTGGTTGGATCGGTGCATGTGCAAAATGGCTCCGTTCAGTGGAACTAAATGCCCATTACAGATAGTGATAGGAGAGTACTGTCAGCTTGTATGGGTAATTCTGTTGCTGCACTAGGGAAACGTCACTCATCCTGTATTTTCCCACCTGACTGCTTTAAAGGAATAAATATGTGGACAGTCAGGTTGTTATCACTTACCAGAGACTGGAGGTGAATTCAAAGCTTTTTTTAGTATCTCCTGTTTGCAGAATCAGCTGTGGCTTTCAGGGCTTCAGTAGTTGCTTGATCATGTACTTTAGAGAGATTTGAATGAATTGCAACTCACTGCTTCAGCTGATGCTTCAACAAATTGTTTTCCTGCTTAACTTCTGTGAGGTTCTTTTCAGGTCTCTGACAGAATGACTAATGTAGCTACAGATCTTGACTGTTGCTTTAATGTCTTTTCAACATTGCTTTTATCCAGCAGCAGATCAGTGAAGAGAAAGTCTAAGCAGCATGTAAAGCATGCTATAAACCCAGAGAGACTCTCTGGCTTCTGAAATTGTTGCTTGGTGTTAAAAAGATTAAAATGGCATCATAATGCGTAAGGTCTCACAACAGCGAAATATTTTGGAGCTCATTTAGACACACATGTACACCTGTAAACTATCCATCTCAAATTACTACAAGTAACTGTTCTTAAGAACTAAAGGGGATAAGTATTTGAAGTCATTCTGCCATCAGCTGGGAACTGACCAAATCTTGTAAGTGAGAAAGGGCCAGCCCTAAGGTGGAAATTAAGTGAGAAAAGTCAAGGGAAATGCTCAGTCACATGGTAGGAATGAACCAGGAGAACTGACTCCTCTAAGATGACTGCAAATGGCTTTGCATTAGTTTTGTATTAAAACATGCGCTCATGCATTCATAGAGAGTATTGCCAGATTTCAGCTTTGAGTACTGACTTGCTGTCCATGAAGATGTTTGTTAGCTTCATCCCTTACTTCCTACTGATCCTTTGTAGTGTCTCTACCACCATCTGGAACAATAGCGGCCTTTGGAACCTACAGACTTGTGTCAGGATCTACACTGCTGACAGAGCTGATAAGATCCATGGTTTGTTGCTTGTGTCCACCAACAGAACTGTTTCTCTGCTACTTTCTGTTTGTCTTTCTTCACTGGCTGTAGCTGCATTTCCCTTCTAGCTCTCTTTCTTGCCTTCAAGGAAAGACATCAAACATTATGTTTTCACTGTGTGGTGCAAAATATCCTTGAGAGATTGGCTATTATCAAAATATATTTGATAGGAACCTTGTTCCAATTAATGTGAAATGTTTCAGCTGACATATGAGTTGTCATCTTTTACAGGCACTGCTTGTTAATGATCACAAACGAGTGTCCACTCTCTTGGAAGCAGACCCATCTGTCTCCCTGTTATGTACGTGTGCAGCAGGGAGGCTGGGCTGGAGCCTGCAGTTGCACTCAGAACAGGAAACTGAAGCCAGGGGAGAGCTATTGCAGGTGTTTGTGAGCAGTTAAAACACCAGCTGAGCTACGTGTCATATAGAAAGAACCCCTAATTAGGAGATACTGTTGGAATTAAGAGAAATGCAAAGGTGAGGTTGAACTAGGACAGCTGACTTTGTTGTCACATCATCCATATATTTATAATGCAGAAGCTACTGGAAAATGTAAAAATTCTACCTGTCCATTTGACTGCATCAGAACAGGGGGGGTGGTTTACGAATGAGAGGGGAGAGCTTAGACAAGTCCCGGTCTTTGCTCAGGTCTCTGGCAGTAGGCAGTAGCTTTATTGGCAGCTAGCACCCCAAAACCCACTCTCACTCGCAAGTCATTAATAGTGACCCATCAGGCCTATTACAACATTAATTATTTATTGAATAGACACAAGGACAATAGACATAAGACTTTAACAGGCTTACTACACAGGATAAACAAAAGAACTGTGAGTAGATAAAAATACAGTGCACAATAATAAAGGTACCTATGTCACAGCTAGTGAAGAAATAGTATCATTAGAAGCCAGTGTCACTTACCAATGAATGATGGTGGTGTGCAAAGAATCTCCTAATTCCTCTCAATCCCAGGGAAGTATCTTGATGTGAATGTCTCCACATCGAGGAGAACTCTACACACTCAGAGAGTGTATAAGAGATTTCTGATAGAATGAAAATCATAGTGGTCTTTTATAGTTGTTAAAAGTGCTTGTCTGTCAGTCATTTATTTCTGGTTTATCCTTTCCCACCATTCAAGGAAGGATGTTCATTGCTGGCTATGGTTGTTTTCAACCGAGATAATCCATCCCAAGACAAACCATTCCGGCCTAGCTTAGCCATGGGGGAAGCAGAGAAAAGCTTTTGCTGTACCAGGGGGTGAAAGGTTCTGTCACAGGGGTCAAGTGTGATTATGGTTTGAAGGTTGCAAACTCACCTTGAATAGCTGAACAGTAATTGGAGCCAACTGAGATCGTGCAGGAAAAGGGCTTTTATGAAGAGGCCAACTATGCTCTGTTACAGTATGGTCCTTCCAATCGTTTCATGCAGCCCATAAAGTGTATAATTGAACAAACATATCTGCTGAGGTCTTCAGTCCTATTGTTGAAAAGTTTGGGAATTCCTGTTCTGAAGTCATAAAATAGTGAGGTGGAGATTCTAGTTGGCAAGAAAATAAAGCCATATTTCTTCATTCAGTTCACATGCACCTGCTCAGATCAGCATTTCTTTTGGAGGCAAATGGATTCCTGAGCCAAACTTTAGGCACCTCCTCTGAAAATATTGCCCTGCATTCTCTTCTTCACTTTAGTTTTCCATTCAAGAATCTGGAATCTGAAGACATGAACTCTTTGTAGGTCATGTGCATCTTGAGTCACATACAACACCAAAACCTTGCCATAGGGGTAGGCACTAGACAAGGGAAGAATGTTTTAAAACCATCAAGTGTTGTATTTTAATGCTTATTTCAGTACTCAAATTGAAGTATTTACCTTTGAAAAAGTGTACTCTCTAATTGTTGGAGAAAATGCGGAAATTACAGGTGAAATTCTCCTATATTTATAGGAGGTAATGCATAATATGATTTTTTAGCCTTGAAATCTGTTAAATTGGATGAACTATATTAAACAATAGTTTTAAATCACTTTTTTCTCCTCTTTCTTCCATGAGCACTGTCAAGGAAGGGCTTGGAATTTAAATGGCCACTATTTAGATGGTGCCCTCAAGCACAGGAAGATATGTGAGAAGAAAAAGATATGTGACTACAAAAGAAGTTTGGACTGTGTTATAATTTCTTCAGTTTTTCATGTGTGTCGCTGAATACAAAACCCATCTTATTCTCTGAGTATGCTAAATCAATCAAGTGGATGCTAATGTCCTGCTGGTTCCAGCAATTCAGCTGGAATTGAACTATCAGAGATAATGCCTAGAGCTGACCTGACATCATTGTGAATGGCTCCGATGCACAAATACAACAGAAAGATAATAGAAACTAGACATTTTAATGTCAACTCTCTTAGAAGCACAGGAAGAAAAGAATCATCATTGGTCAAATAGAAATAGACAAGAAAAAAAGAGGCAGAGATAGGAAAATCCTATTTTCAAGGTCCCAAAGGAAAAAAAAGTTGAGATGAAAATAGCATTCTACTAGAAAAAATGGGTTCTTAATAGGCCTTTAAAATAAAATGCATGAAACAGTGATGAAGTGATTTTACTGCATCTTTAAGGAGCTTGTTTTTGTCAGTCTGGGATTATTTGAAAAAGGCCCTCTGCAGAAAATTATGGTCCCAAATTATGATTTTGCAGGCTCAGATTGTGTAGGTAAGAAGCACCATTGTGAGCAGTGGTGATGTAGACAGAGAAGCCAGAAGGGTAACCTTTCTCTTCTGGAGCTGCCTTGATGTGATTTATGGACATCTTATGGGCCTGAGCACAGGACTAGGCTTGTGCTTTAGTTAACGTGGATTCTGTTCCAGTGTCTGAGAAAATCTGTTTTAGACATCGCCTTGATTTGGCTTCCTGCAACCTGGAGAGACACAAAAGCTTCTGGCGTGGTATTTTTTGTAAAAGGGCTTATAGTGAGTAAGTGGCTATTGTTACTAGACAGAAAGACCTGTGAATTTATGTTGACATTAGTCCACTAAAGGAAGAGAAGAAAGAGGAAGGATGGAAATAGAGCATATGACAGGCCTGAATGTCAGTAGCTTCCACAAGATGTTTTCTTGTACCAAATGTTGATATCACTTCATTTTGCTAAGGAAATCAAGGCTTTGAAATATCAGATTATCCAAGCGGACATTTGCTTTCTTATAGCAATGTTGAAATAGGAGACTCCTGATCTGTATATGCAGAGGTGGAAATGTCTGCTAGATATGTGTTTGCAGCAAACTGGAATTACTAATGATTTTAGAGCAGAACTCAGAGCCCTGTGCTGAAATTGTAGATCTGTGATGGAGAGGAGACTGACCGTGGACATTAAATGCCTGGTCCTGGGGTGTGGGAGGAACTGTTTCATCTTTCCCTGCCAGCTGAGGATCTGTGAAAGAGAGGGGATACTGTCACTCTGAGGGGATACTGTCACTCCGGAGCTGTGATCAGATGTGGAAGCTCTTTACTTTCTGGGGAAGCAGGGATGTAAGCAGTGCCAATAGCAGGCACATGGGAGCAGGGAGTGGCATAGACTGCAGGCAAGAGAGAAGAGTGGACAAGGTCTGAGTTTGCTGCTTCTGAGATCAGCAATGTGTCAAATTTCAGCCTATTTATCTTTAAAACAGGTGTTGACAGTGCTGTGTGGCCTCACAAGGGCTCAGCCTGGTCAGGCCAAGCTTGCTGCCTGGTTTCTTTCAGTTTGGTTGGGCAACAGTGGGCTGTATTTAGACTTGTCACTTGCACAGCTGCTGTGCTGCAGCTTTTTGCAGAAGCTGTGCTGCTGTCAACTAAACCGCAGCACTCCTGTGCTCTGCCTCTTACTGGCCTTTACAGAGTCCTTTAGCAAATATATAAAAATGCAAAGGTGCCACAGCTCCTTAGCTCGATGGTAGTATCTACAGTGTGACAGAGGGACAATTGTATGGGAGGAGGCACCAAGAGAAAGGCACCCAGAGATCCCTGAGCCTACAATACTCAGCATTACTCCTGGCTCCTTGCAGGGCTGGCACCGAGGATGGCAGTGGTGGGAAGTGAATTTTGGTTTGTTCACATCAGCAGCACCTTCCAGCAGTCCTGTGTGGGCAGGGAGCAAGCCATTGCCACTGCTGCATGGGGCTGCAGGTACAAATGTGTCACACTTCCTGATTCCCAAGAAAAGGAGGTCCCAAGGCAGTAAATAGAGGGGTTTTTTGAGAGGCAAGGGAGGGATGCTACATGCTGCATAGTCTTCTCTCTTCTCCCCTAATTTCTATAGAGCTTCCATATACTTTATAGTCTCTATGTGGGACTTTTTTTTTTTTTTAATATGTGCAATATCTAACATAATTTGGACAGTATGCTCATGTTTTAAGATGCTGATATGCTGGTACATGGGTAATTGTGCCCTAGTTCCTGCTCATATCTAAACACCTGTCTTAAGGTAAAGAAAGAAGTAGCTGATTGTTACACCTCTGGATTTAAATTTGCTGTCATTAATCTGAAGAATTTTTATTGAGGAAAAAATTATACATCAGTTGGATCAGTTGTATCAGTACAAGAGGAGGTGAAGCTGCTATGATAGAATAGAAAAATCTCTTTAGGAATGTGAATTGTTAGTGATGTACAGTATCTATTCAAGCACTAAAAGATTGAATTAAAAGTAACAATTATGTGCTGGTTTTGCTGCTTAAGTCATTTAATGACATTATGACTGTGCTACTTAATGGAAAAGCTTAGAATCAGACTAGCATGGGAATACTAAAAATTTTAATGGATTTCTGCTCAAGTCATTCTTTCTATTATGAAACAAACCCACCAAATATATATAACTAAGTCTTTGGATTCAATTATTAATCCTCTCTCCTAATTTGAAGAGCCAAATTATCACTTAAGAGCAGTTCTCTGAAATAGAATTTTAATGATTCTAGTCATCTCATAGTTGAACATGTTTTTTCCTCATAAGTCCAAAGTTAGAAGATTCTCAGTGCTGAATCAGTTTTAATTATTAATCTCAACCACATAAAAAATATTGTGTCAACAGCATGTCTTGAGCATCTGTCAACGAAGCTGTCAGAAATGTTCTCTGTGGGTTGTCATGTGTTACCTGGTTCCTTTGCATGAGGAAAAGCCTTTGGTATGTGGTATTGCAATGAGACTGTAGATATAATGCATAGGAAGAGAAATATGCTGTTCTCCTGGAGGGATTCTTTTGGCCTGATACCAGCATTTTATAGCTCTGAAACAAATTTCATGGGCTTCATCATAATGTGATCCTGTCTCCCCAAGGAAATTTGCAGTAGTTTAGGCGAAATGCTTGTTTTATCTTGGAATGAAAAAAAGGAAGCAAGTAGAAGGCTGAACAGTCATGCATCATCCTTTTATGGGTTGGTGCTAAAGCAAATGGATTGAGGTATTGTGGTGGTGTAACTTGTGCTCCTTGGATGTGTATTCACGGTTTATGGGGAGGTGTTATTGGTGACAACTGCTGTTGCAAATTCAAAATCAGAAATAATCTCTTGCAGAAGCTCTGCAAACTTTTCTGGGAGGAATACAGATAAAGGTGGGAAGACCAAGTTCAGAAAACCCTTCTGTTTTTATTATTAGCCACATATTTTCATCTGTTCATGCATCTGGTTATTCCCTGTCATTTTTTAATATCCCCTCTGAAAACTCTATAACTCAGGGGAGAATCTCATCCTTGGTGTTAACTACCAAAGCTGCTTTGTTCCCAGCGTCTCATGGCAACTATCTGTGCTTTTTGATTCTGATGCTAGAGAACTAAAGTTAGCATTTATTCTACAGGATGCATGTTATTTGACACAACAATAATTTACCATCCGCAACTTCCTGGCACATCTGAAAATCTTGCTTGGCACCTCTTTAGGCCAGCAAGATGTCAGTCCTTCCTCACTGCTGGTGTTTTGGTATTTTATACAACATAAGTCAAGACTGACCAAGATGTTTGTTAGCCCCATTACTAAGTAGTAAACTTCTAGGCATTCTGCAAACAATATCCAGTGTTACATCTTGCCAATCTGTTTAGATTATTACATACTTTTCTTTTTCCATGTATTTGTATTTCATTTTGGCTCTTTCCATACTTTATTGACAAAAAAGGTGTAATAGATTCATATTGTATGTTCCCAAGGTCTTTCTGATGGAAGTGTTGGGACTTCTTTCGAGTTGTACTCAGTTTTGCTGACCTACATCAGAAAAACAGAGCAGTCTTACAGCAATGGACAAATATTGTGAGGTTAAATTTATTTCCCTTTGAAAATGAGAAATTTCTGCCAACAAGTTGGCAGAAACACTCATATGCAAACAAGAGTCTTGAAAGGCTGACTCTGAGCTTCTCTGATGCTATTGGTATCAATGGAAATATTGCTGCTTCATTTTCTGCTATGGTCCCAAATTGTCTGTCTGCAGTAGCTAGGCTAATTGTGGGAGTTTTCTTTTCTGGTGATTTTTCTGAGTGGATGTCCATCAGGAATGACACCATGCTCAACATTAATATAGGTCTTAATACCATTCTCCCTCCTCAGCTTGAAGTGAAAGGGAACTGGGAGTGTAGGATCAACCCCTATTTTGTTACTTACACTTGATTTGAGGCTTATTGTCCAAGGTCAAGCTAAAAGGGTATCGGAGTAACTCAGGCCTGTAAACCATGTTAGACACAAAGCAATTGGGTCCAAAGCGCAGCATGTTGGAACTTTGTCACTTCCTTTCTCTTTCAGTACTGTTCTGCCTTCTCAGTCCTGTAAACACTCTCTTCATCCCTTTCTGTGGATTTCCTTCCTGAAACCTTCCCAAATTCAAACTGCATTTGGCAATAATTTTGTATTTGTGCTTAATACAAAAGTTTTCAAAGGAGCTTCACAGACACTAATCAGGGTAAAAATGCAAATCTAAAATCTGTCTTATTCTAAAGTTTCCTTTGGAAACCATTTAATTTCTTACAATCACACTTTGGCAGATGATGTGGCCCTTATAGTAATAAATCACAGGAACATGAGACACTTCACTGCAGCTGTGACATGGCTAGTTAGGATCCTATTCAAGAAAAAGGCTTAGGCAATGTATTTTCTTTCCTATCCTTTGCTGTACCATTTCTCCCTCATATAGTTCAAGTGAAAAGACTCTCAGAACGCTCTTATAATTGTCTCCTTAGAGTTATAATCTGCAAATGCTTTTTTCTAAACGATAAAAATACCCAAATCTTAATGGAGCCTTTTTAAATGGCACATCAGTGACTCTCCAACCTCCTTCATGGTTTTGTAAATCTCTTTAATAAGGGTGAGAAGTAGCTTACAGAGGTCTCTCTGATTATGACCTGGAATTACTTTGAATTTGTATTATGGAGTCAGCAGGTTTACTGTGGTAAGTCTTAACAGAGAATCTTTTGAAGTGCTTTGCAGGTAGAGCTGTAAAGACAGTAAGTATTCTATAAAACTTGCTAAAACCAAAACAGAACCAGTTAAGCATCAGGGCACTATGTTGGAAAGCCGTATCCACAGAGCACAGAGAACAGGGTGCCTTGCTAATTTAAAACCTGGGTTGGCAAGTCTTGTGGGTGGGATTATATGGTATTATTTCAAGAAAAGGAGGATGGATTCAGTCATCCATGAGGTCCCTTCTACCCTATGGTCAGGGTTCCTGCAAAACTATAATCACTAAAAGAATAACAGTTCTAAGAAAGTACTCAAATCAGTAAGAAATATAGCCAGGACAGTGAGTTTCATGGAAATTTATATGCTCAGTGCTTCATCTCCATGCATGACCTGGCTCAAAGGAAGCAATCAAGGACACAAAAGCCTGTGAGGCCTTTTAACCCTACTAATTTTGAGTTTTATAAGTTTCTTAGAAGGTGATGTTCTCCTGAAGGTCACCTAACTCTCTGCTAACAGATTTTTTTCTGTTTGTCTGTGGTGTTCCTGTAATTCTGCTGAATAGAAATACTTCTCTGTAGAATGGGTGGTTTCTAAGGCTTGGGCAAAACTTTCAATATGGGGTAGTTTTATTGCACAACACTTAATGGTTAACTTCAGGTGTATTTAGGAGCAGAGCCATCCAACATCTACAGTACTCATCAGTCTCGAAAAGGTCAGGTTTTCATTGTCAATGTCCTTTTTCTTTAATTTTTTGCTTTTGTGGTTGGACTTTGTAGCATGAACATACTGACAGCATTCCTGTAGCTACCAGCCAAGGACAGGAAATTGCAGCTTATAGAAGTCAGCTTGCAGTATGGGTGGTGTTTGCTTTGGAGAGTCTGTTTGCTGGATCTGTACATCACATATTGGCACAAAGGCAACCACTAGGCAACCCTAACAGTGATGATATTTTTCATCCTTTGAGAAGGGGTGTCAGGACCTTCCCTCCTTGCTGCACCCAGCTCTTGCTGCTCTGCTTTTTGCAAGGTGTCAGGATGTGCCCTTGGAGACCTGCGTTGTACTGGAGGCAGGCCTGTGAAGCAGCCCAAGGGAGCCTGGTTCTCCTGTTGTCTCTCTCCAAGGTCCAGGACATGCCACCCAGAGCAGCTCTTCCCCAACACACAGGGTTGCTCCACACTGGCAGTTTTCTGGGCAGAGAGGGAAGCACTGCTGACGGGGAATGGGAAGAGATGAGAAGAGTGTTTTTCCTCTGCCAACTGCTTGAACAGAAAGGCTCTTCAAAGGGGAGCTGGATCTGGAGAAGGGAATCAGGGAGACCCCTCAGATGGAGTGGGCAGAACAGAGATGGTGGAAAACAGGACATGAAAGTGGCACAGCAGAAAGCTCTTTTAACCTTAAAAAAAAGTGAAAGTTTTGCAGCTCATGAAGGAAAGCCTTTTCAGGGGCTGTGGGTAGGGCTTTTTGCCAGTTTTCAAGTGATGTTAAAACCCCAGACTTCTGTTGCTCTGATAATTTTTTTTTTTTTTGACAACGATACCATTGAAGACATTGTAAGTGAATTATTAGGCTCTTATGTATGACACATGCACATCTTACCTTAGAACTTGGCTGAATGTAGACAGAATTTTCTGCAAGGTGATCAATGGTTTTAGCATTCCTAAATGCTAAAGGATTTAGCATTCTCTTAGAATGCTTAATCCTTAGCATTCTCTTAGAATAAACCCCATTCCTACAAATTCCTAGTTAGTGCCTCTGTGCCTTCTAAAGGAGAAGATGACAGTACTGCTGTACTGCAGGAAGGGATGAACTCCTCCTGCTCTGAAGGACTGGTGCTACTCCTCCCATTTGCTAGTCATGCAATTAGAAAAATCTAGTATTTGACTATAGTCCCTGATCCTGGCTTCTTCTACATCTTATAATAATGTCTCAAAAGTAGAAAGGACCTGACTTTCTTGCTGCAAAACATTTAACTTAGGAAGCTGAGTTGCAAGTCGCATGGATAGAGGGGCTGTGAATGACGAAGGATGACTGTTGGTGGGGCTGTACAGGAGTTTGGTAGGCAGCTCCTTCAGCAATTAACCCAGGGCTCTGCTGGCTCCCATTGGTCTGGTTTACTCTGGGTGGGTGGTGGAAATTATTTCCACTCACAATACACAATGGAACACAGTTTCAAGAACAAAAGTCAAATTTTTGTAAGTACAGCTAATGACTAAATGTTGGATGTAGAGCCCACACAGGTCACTCATGAAATAGCATCATGAGCCTTAAACCCTGACATCTTCCTGGTTCAGTAGTGGCCCTAAAAATAAAAATCTGGTTTTTTTGAGTTCTAGTGAGTGCCAGGCTGCAAGCTGGCTGTCCTCTTAGACAATGAGATGAGGTGTTAGGCAGTGAAAAGGATAGGTAGGAAAGCTCTCTTGGCCCTTGCTTCCTTTCTTCATGCCAGATCAAACAAGTGACCCTGAAGCTTGAGAACACTGTACAGAAAAAAGTGGGTGTATATGGGTCAAGCCTAACTATTCTAGATGGACTAGGGACTAACCTGTTTGACTCAATTTTTTAATATTTTTTTTTTTCTTCCTACAGATGGGTTATTTTGTTTCTACTTCAGTTATATTCACATCTGTTTCTCAACAGAAGTGTTTGTTTTTATACCTGGGAGCTGAGGCTTTTTGTAGAAGATGAATTATAAAGTACTTAATTGGAAGGATGGACAGCAGCTTGAAATGAAACCTACACCTTCCAGTGAGAGTGACATTGTACTTCTCAGCTGTACATGCTGTATTGATTAATTCATGCTGCTTTGAAATGCTATTGTGCTACTTACCTTAGCTCTAGCAAATGATGTTTTTATAATGAAGTGAAAAGGGTTTGAAATAATGAGTCACAAAAATTATCTCTCTGCTGGAGCAATAGAAAACTCTGTCTTTTCAAAAAATGTACAAAGTGGTCAGCACAATGGCAGAGTAGCACATCACAGAGACTGCTCTGCTTTCTTCCACCTGAGATAATGGGGAAGGCAATGTCTGAAATGAAAATGAGAACACAGTAAGTACACTTAAAGCATTCCAGACTCCTTGGTCAATGTGATGAGTAAACTTAGACAAGGAGAAGTATATCAGAAAACCATATTGATTATGCTCTGCTTGAAGAAGAGTGAGAAGGGAGCTCTTCCTCATTCCCCCGAAACCCACCAAAACCAAGGCCCCAAACAGGCAGGCTATTTCTTGACTATTTTGAAAGCAAAGACTGTAATGAATATAGCTCTAATCAGCTGGTTTTTGAGAGAAAGGAACCCAAATTTCTTAATATTAGTGGAATAGTGCCATGGGTATTTGTCTTGTGGCATATTCATTGTAGGAAGAAACTGGAGGGGGAGAGGAGAAAGAGAAAGGAGACTCTTGTCAATATTCTTGTTGTCTATATAAAATAGGTTTAAAAATATTTATTTGAACTGAGGGGATCACACCCTTTCAGTAAAGGGGGTGAAGAAAGGGTGTGTGGATACAAAGATTTCATTGCCTTTGAAATAGTATTTTCTAGCAGCAGAAATTGTCAGCTGCTAGCCAGAATTCTTAATTGCTTTTATGTAAAACAGACAAAACTTCTAAAATCAAAACCCACTTTCATGGTTTTCAGCTTTTATATATCATTCTTTATTTTATACTCACAAAGTAATTCTACAAGCTCCAAGTGACTTCAGCTGGCAAACCACCAAAAAGTAGTTATTAATATACCCTTACAAATGGGAGGGTCTCAAGCTCAGTTAATTTTGAATTGTAATCATCAGAGCTGTTGCCTTCTTACATTCCAGTTGAGGACAAGGGTAGCTGGAGAAGCTTCTCTTAAGAGAGGATTCAACTGGGTTAGGATGGGTATGGTGCTGTGCTGACACAAGTGACCCAGCTGAGCACAGGAGTAGGAGACTGCCTCTGTCTGCACCTACATTTCTCAGAAAGCCCTAAACGACCTGCTAGGAATAGCAGCCAGGTCTGTGCTGTGATAATGATGTTTCTGTTCTCTCTGCGTATTTTTGAGATGCACACATTTTAAAACTTGCCTAGTAGCCATTAAAATCAGTAAAAATTACTTTTTTGAAATAAAAATGTCAGCCCCACTTGTGATTATTTAAATGGAGATAGTCACCATGTGCTGCATTAGTAATGAGGCCTGTGGAGCAGAGAGTTTTAGGAGATTCTCTGTATTCTCAGGCTAGCACTGATTGCTACTCTGGAGCCCAATGATTTAAAATAACAGTTTCACTTCATTAAACTGTAAGTTTCTCCCATACAAAATATAGTCTAGAGAGAAGTTTTTTTAGTATAGTCTTAAGAAGTCAACAGTACATTGCTTATGGATGCATATCGACTGTGGAGACAAATGGTGCTGTAACTATGCTGAATCCCATCTTTGGTCAAAGAGGCAAAGTATCAATCTAATTAAAAAAAAATTGGATTATTTGTCTAAATTTTTCCATGTAACCTGAATTTGAGAACTGTGAATTTGGGTCCCAATGTAATATGGATGTAATCGCAAAAATCAATGCATAAAACAGAGCCCAGAAGAGAAGTATGTTCAACAGGAGACAGAAAATCAAAACAAATTCCAAAAAAATTAGAAATCAAGACTGCAGCAGCTTGAGTTGAGTTTGCTTTATAGGGAAAGCTTATCAATGTGACTAAGGTGATTTTTTTTTTGCCAGAACTCCCCATCAGTACTATTTGCCCATGTCAGAGCTCTGTTCTGTAACTTAATACAGTGATACATGTAGCAGATCAACAATGGTAAAATGGTGCTGCGGTGGGCAGAAGGTGGGTGCCACAACCTTCCGAAAGTGTCTCCACGAAGAAGCCACTCAGCAGTGCAACACACACACTGGACAGCTTTAAGGATGGGTCGACAGCAAAGAGGCAAGAAGGGTCTTTGTAAGGGGTTCCATGGAGAAGGCTTATTGTAGCCACGCACGTGAAGGGGGCCAGGGATGCAGATGAAGACAATGGGAGGGTCCAGGTTTATATATGGGGTCCGTAGGGGCGGAGGGAGAGCATCAGAGGCCAGTAATCTGAGGGCATGGTTCAATAGAGGCCATACAGGCAGGGCCAGGGTATGGGAACCAACAGGGATATAGAGAGGGAGTGGTGAAGGAACAAGGGCCAGTGGGGGAGCAGGGAAGGGAGAACATTTTAGGGCAGGGACACATAGAATAAGAAAGGGGCAGGGAGGCCAATGGGCCACCCAGGAATGCAGGACTGAGGTGCATTAACATAATACAACAAAGGTCCATGGGAGAAGCCTCTTTCTGTCACCCTAACCTGGGGAGTGCCTCTTAAAATCTTTTCCTCCATTAGACCCTCATGGTCCCTCAGCTAATAGGCCCACTGGCCTCCAAAAAATGGCAAGAAGATAATTAAAGATTTACAGCCTGCTGGAACTTCAAAGATATTGGAAGGTGCTAATACAAATTCCAAGCACCTATGTACCAATATCACCCAACAGAAGCAATATAGCTTTTAGTCTAGAGAAATATCCTGTATTTCCCAGATCTAATAAAGTATATTGGATCCGTAATTTGTTTTAGAAAATGATCCAAGTGCTTTGCATTTGTTTAACCTAATCCAATCTTAACCATTGCTGAAATGAAAGTACTTTGTCTTATATCTCGCACAGAGAAAGATCTACTGAATATGTCACTGAAGAGAATGGTCACCTATGGTTACAATACAATGGAATTTGGAAGTAAAGAAACAATAGAGGGTCTGTTTTTCTATTTCCCATTGTCAGTGTGTAGTTGAAAATAATGAGAGTCAGAATGCTGACTTATGATGCTGAAAAATGATAATTGGAAAGATAAACCTTGTCTGATTAAAAAAAAAAAAAAAACGAAAAGAAGAAAAAGAAATTAATTCAGCATATGGCAGGACATTATGAAGTTGTTTGTGTGTCTGTGCTGTGGTAGGATTAGGAATACCTTCAGTGTTACAGACTGAGAGTGAAATATCTTTTACCCTGACTTTAAATGGATTCCAATACAGATTCAGGTGTTTCCCCAGTGCTTTCCTTCAGGTAACCCGTGGTGTAATGGTAAATGTTTTATGTACTGTTCTGTTTCTATGCCCAGTTCTTCTGCTTGCCTTCCTGATCTCATACCATTCCTTTGTGCTAGCATTGATTACTCAGCTGCATGTGTTTTTTTATCTTTACTGACTAAGGTTTTTTCTGTCTGAAGCAGGTGAAGGAGCTCACACAAGGTCAGCTGGTTGTTTACAGCTATCCAGCACTCCATTAAATGTCTGCTCTGGGTACATGAGATCTGTAGGTCTATTTGGATGGACAGCTTAGAATGTATTTAGTGCATTTAAACACCATGGCTTCTTTTCTACCTTGAGTTACTGCATCATTTTATCTTCTTTTTAAAATTAATTTTGAAAAAGAAAGTGTTTAATGAGCCCCACGTGTGATTTTCCAACTGTTTGTCTGGCTGAAAACTGTCATTTCCAAAAGGATATATTAATGGTGTTGTTATCTCTTGATTATGTCAATGTTAATGCATGTATGTGCTGTTTCTGCCTAATTTCCACATAATTACAAGGCTGCATTTGGCAAAGGAGAGTATGTTTGCTTTCTTGATTAAGAAGGTTCTAAGAAATTTTTTTATGTTTGGTAAGATGTAACTTATGAAAAGAGCTAGTTTAGAAGAGAAGCCCAGCAGTGGAGATTCTTAACATTTCCCTCATACTTTCCTCTGCTGGGAAGGAAGAAGTTTGTGAATGCTAATGAAATCAGCTTTGCATTACTTCAGTGAAGCAGCTGTGCATTATTCCTATGAGAAGATGGAGGCACAGCATGATTAAGTTACTTGTCTTGATTCATATGGCTGCTGGGATTGCAGTATTTACTCAGGTGTTGGCTTTCAGCACTAGGTCCAAGGACCAATCTGGGATGCAGTACAGGCTTGGTAAGTCTTTTTTTTCTTTCTTCTGGAAGCTACTATTTTGTGTCCTAAAAGCTACACCTTTGTTTAAATTTAAATGTCTCTGCTCTTTCTAGCTTGGAAGTTCATATCCAAATTGTGATGTGCATGTAATAAATGCCTTATTGCTGACATAAATGTTAGAGAGGATTGGACTGAAAGTTTCTGCCATGATGGCTTGGTTCAAGACGTCATGAAGCCTTGGATGGTGCCTATGAAATGTTTGTCCTCCAGTCAAATAAGGCAAGAAAAGAGCAGGGTGAGCACATTAATGTGCTAGAAGAGACTGTACCCATCACATCTCCTCCATCAGAGGGAATGGATATTGGTTGTATGCCAATTCCCATTTCTTTCTGTGCTGATCCTTGCCTGAGTCACAAAGGGAAAAGGTGTCTCTTGCAGCTGATCAGTGGTGTCCCATGATTCAGTCACCTGGTGGAGGCCATCATTTAATGATATTTTTTTTCTGATCAGCCTTCCAATGTCCCCTCATAGCTCTGGCTTTGTCAGGATTGCATGTTTCAGATTGGCTTCCTCTACTGTAGCATTTGAAAGGAGCAGTCTTACTATATTCTCTGTGTTGTTTTCTGCTAATTGTGTCTTGGTAAGTTTGTTTGAGTAGCTATTGTAGTTTTGCTTTGGTACTATTATAATAATATATATTATATAATTATATATATAATATATTATAATATTAATATTATGTGTAATATATATTATTATACTATTATAATATTTGTCTGTATGGTCTTCAGAATTTTCATAGTTCTCCGAGGAACTGAGAAAGTTGAAAAGAGTTGGCTACAGAGGCTTAAGCTCTTTCTTGATGTACTTATGCACTATTTAAACTGAAATACTCCACTATTTAAACTGAAATAAAGTCAGTGAATCTGATCAGGCAGATTTGTTGACATGTAGTGATGGGAGTATGTACTGAGATCGGTTGGACAGGTCCATGTTCAGCTCAAGAAAGCTGCTGAGATCATCCACTGAGTGATACAGAGCCACTCTCTTGAAATCAGTGGTGTTGCAGCTGCTTTAGCAGTGCTGAGTCCCTGACAGTTTCAGAGCTGATACTCCTTTATATGCTACCCTGCAGAGGATGGCATAAGTTAGAGCCTGTGCAAGAAGGCAATAAACAGTTTAATTTAGTGGATGGCAAATACTGCTCATTTCTCTGATCTCTCCAGGATCTAATTCTCTAAGCATCTGTGTTAGTGATATTACTATTAAACCTTGGTTCATTGGCCATGTTGCTGTACCTGGCAGCAAATGGTAGTAACAGATACTTGTGATCTTAGGTATTTTTGGAGTGGACAGCAGCAATCAGGCAAATGAGAGGCTTGATTGTAATGCAGAATGGTCTGTTGTGTGCTAGGCCTGGTGTGAGAAATGAAAGCATACTTAAAAGAAGCTGGGTGCCAGCAAGCAGCAACAGGGAAGTGTACAATCCTGGATGGCCTACTGTGGGAGGAGGAGACACCAGAGATCGTCTATTTCATCTGATGCTGTTGTTCCCTGCATGGCAGCAGGGTCCCTGCAACTAAAATCTGAAACAGTTAATTTCTGATGCTTTGGGAAGGATTTATATTTACCCAGACAAGGAGAAAATGAGCAACTTTTGTCAGAGTTGATAAAGGAGCTGTCTGAGACCATGGAATAGCTGCTGATTGGGTTGTGTGGAGCATGATCTGCAGTTCCTTCCCTCTGGGTGGGAATGCAGGCTGTAATCAGAGCCTGTGACCCAGTGGCTGGCATGCCAGCTTCATCCCCCCTGGATCTTGGTTTTCTAGGTGGCTGCACACTCCTTCCACCTCACTAAATTCAGTACCTTTTGCATGAGACTGTGTTAATCTAAAACTGGTTTTAGCAGGCAAATCTGTGCTTGTGCGCATGTATGTGCTGGGAACTGGAGAGTAAAGACTCTAACACAGTTTTAGATTCAGGCTTTGTGGACATAAAAGCCTCCACAAAATGTGCTTTTTGTGATAGATAAGCAGTGAGATGCATTTCTATGGCAACTATTATGGTACATGATGCAGCCCGGGGCAGTACTAAATTTTTTCCTTGAAGGCAGCAAGCTCTAAGTTGCACAGATAGAACTGGGAAGCTTGTCAATAAGCTTTTGTGGATGTGAGTTTGTTTGTGGCATAAGCCTCTCCTTGTATTGCCCAGTCTGCTGACCCTAAAATTTTAGTTCATATTTTGAGGCCTCAATAACACGTGCACATGTAAGAATTTGACAGAAGGTGGGTCATGTCATCTCACTATTGTGAAAAATACAATAGTAATAGTGAAATTTGGTACTTTTTTTTTTGGTAAAGCACTTGTTGCCTTAACAGTCTCATCCCTGGCAGAATCAGTTAAAATGGAAAGTTATGGCAGCATGAAGATCAGAGCAACGACTGACAGAGTGCAGCTGGTTCAAATCAGTCTTCATAAATCCATCACCTGTGACTGGTGGTGTAAAGTTGTCAAGGTCACTGTGTATAGACAGGACTGATGGTGGTTATTCCTTGAGGGTCTGGGCTTTCACCGACATTCACACCAAGCCCTAAATGAATAATACTGAAAGGGAAGCAGTGGTGTCTAGCAAAGGCTTATTTCCTTCTTTCTAAATTTACTTGGGCTTAGATCCTCAATAAGGCAGTTATGGGACAAGATACTACTTTTGCAACCTGGAAGTCCAAAGCTAAAATCCTTGTAACTATTAACCCTGGAGAAGATCCTGTCTTCAGATGTATCTGGTTTTTGTTACTGAAGTGCCACAGGTGCCCTAAATTCTGATGTTTGTCTCAGAGACATCAATCCCACCTGTGCTGGGTGCCTTTATTGGGGCCACTGATCTAATAGGTACTTGTTAGGGCCTGGGTACGGGAATAAGTTCTCTACAGCCCTGTAGAAAGGAAAAGTAGTATTAAGGGAGGATTAATGTTAATGAATTCACCCAGCTCGTTGGTGAATGTTCTGAATGCTGAACGTCGCCTTTGGAGAAAGGAATAGATGGCTGCTGAGAGAAGTCAGAGTGAGAACAATGTTTTCATTGTTAGGATTTGGGCATATTGGGAGAGGGAGAAACTGGCAACCTTAAGCTATATATAAAGTAGAAATAAATTGAGGGAGTAAGGAAAGAAGGACTGCAATGCAAGTTTGTTTCCTCTGCTGGTGTACTGTGGGTACTGTGCTCCTTTTTGGTCAGTGATTGTTTAACTACTCAACATTGAGTAGATCTGCCTCAGTTTGTAAGAGAGCAATGCTTTTTCTGCTTTGCTCCAAGCAGTCTGTTGCTGAAACATCATCCTTGAGACAGTGTGCTTGAGTTTCCTCTGGCAAAGAGGAATCTGAACCTGTGACTTTCTCTGTACTTGATCAGAGGGTTAGGTGACCTTCTTTATAGCAGAGCTTAAAGCTCTCTGTAACTGCTCTTTTCTGGCCAGGTCAACAGCATTTTGTGTGTTAGTAGAAAACATTGCAGGTTGCAACATAAGCTGGGGGAAATGTGTTCAGAGAACAACCATGAAGGAAGTAGTGGTGCTTCAAAAAAGGTTTCTTTTCGTTCAAGAAGTTAGTGAGACCTTTTGACTTATGTAGACAGGTCCATGTCTGCACCTGAAAAAGGAAGCACTTTGGAGAAATGGGTTTTCTGTGCTCTTAGCCCTTCCCACTGCCAGCCTTAGGAGACTCCTGTTGTGCTCTTGGGAGTTCCCATTACTTGCCACAGGAGTCAAACTTGTAATGGTAGAGAGCCCTGAACATCACAGATAACACCACCACTCCCTCCTAGGTTCCTCCTGCTGTGGTTTTTAGTTATTTTGCTTCTGGACTCTGTAGTGAGTGGTGGCCCTGGTTCTAGTGTGCATTACAACAATTAGGGTATGCTTCAGCTGAAACCTCACCAAGGGCTGTGTGTTCAGTGGGCTGTTCAAGGGCTGTTGTGGTTCCCCTTCTGCTGGACACCAAGGTTTGTGTGGTATGTAGGGACCCTGGGAGTGTTGTTCCAGTGCAACAGGCTCCTTCAGGAGGCAAAACAACACGAAAATGAGGGGAACTGCGAAACTCTGTGGTGATGTTTTGTGGCTGCAGCTTTAATTTCTTTTGAATTGGTGCATTTTAATGCTGTGCTGAAAGAACACAGCATTATAATTAGTTGAGCCTTATTTTTCTGATAACTGCTTAAGCCTTAATATCCTGCAAAGAATTGTATTTTTCTTTCAAAAGAGAAGGTTTATGGTCTGTGTTTCCATAGAACCTCATCCTTAAGGAGAAACAATCCATTACATAGAATAAATTTCTGAATATTTCACAACATTATTTGCTTAATAGAATAATTAATATACAATTATAAAGAAAAATGCTAACTCACCAGAAAAATGCTCTGTGGGTCTCAGGCTGCAGTGTGTATAATGCTGCTATGTACTTATAAGCAAAGAGACCCCTCTGTATTTTGAAAAGTGGTATCATGTTAATAAGCTGAAGGCTTCCTTAAAGCAAGGCTTTAGGACAGTCAGACCCTACTGAACTTGTAATTGCTATTTGCTGGCAAGGTCAACAACTTTCAAATCTTAGTAGAATACTGAATAGTTGCAAACTATGCTATCCAAATTCAGCTGCAAATATATCACCCTCTACCTCTGTTCCACCCACACATCACAAATAGCTACAGGAGGAAAACATCTACTGCTGAGCAAGAAGATTCCTAAATGATATACATCCATAATTTAATCAATTATAATTTATTCCTTCATTACTCATTGCACTATGGCTAAAATGAATGTTTTTGTGCTTTGCTTTTTTCTAGCAGTATTACTGTTAGTAGAGGTTCCATTTTTTTTTTTAATTCCTGTAGATTCAGTGCATCTCCAGGTAACAATTTATCACAGCAGCATGAGCTAGTGTAGGCAAAGAATGGCAGTCTGAGAATTGCTCTACTTGCAAAACCCATGGACAGGCAATCTCTAGAGCACTCAGGACCTGGAGAGGAGGGGGGAATATGTGCTTTTGGTTAGATAAGTAGTTACTTACACTGGCCCTTAGAAGTTTTATTGTGCATTATTTTTCTTTTTAATCTATAAAGTAGCTGACTTAAGGTTTGTAGCTTGTTCTGAGGAGAATCTGTGTAGTTTGCATGATTTGCCCTGAAAGTAGCTGCTGAATGCAAAATGTGCCATTGTAACAATTGCCATCAGGAGAGGCAACGCAGCTTGAGGGTGTCTGTACCTACTAGACAGTCTGTTCATTGCAGCTTAGTGTTGAGTAAAATCTAAGTTTGTGTCAAGAGGCAGCCTGAAGATAGGGTGTTGCTTTGGATGATCAGGCTTCCATAACCCATTGTAGTAATATTGCTTTATAGAGCATGCAAAAGCACAGGACCTATCCAGTTGAGTTTTAGATATACCCAAGGATAGAGCTTCCCTGCCCACTCTGTCCTGTGTTCTGGTATTTGATCACCTGCATGGTGGGGAAAAAAACCCAAACAATTAAACGTGCACATCAGAATTTCAAGCACTGGTCATAATTTGGTGTTGTCTTGTTCATTTAAAAAAAGACTTTAAATAGCATTGACTCTAATATTAGTCTCAGGAATGTTACTAGTGGCACCAGTTGGATGTGGTGCTGTTGATCACAAGGTTGGGGCTTTTCAATTAAGCCAGTTTAATGTGTTTATAGGAATAGGGCAGTAGGTGATGACTTACATGTTTCACCCTGTTGCATGTAGTGTGCCTGGATGTGTTTCTTCCTCTTGTTAACTGACATCTACTGTGCCCTCTCCTCTGGAAAACGAAGCAATTTGAGTCATGTGAACAGTGTGTCACTTTGTGAGCCACACAGTCATAACTGACACTGAGATATATCTTGGTGAGCAGCCTCTGGAGTTCAGCACTACTGACCTGAGGGTCCCTTTTCCTTTTTTTCCCCCTCCCCGCTTCTTTTGCAGAGCACCTGTGAGAACAGGCTGTTCTGTGCATTGTATGGCTTGTAATTTGGGAGCAACAGATCCTCAGCCACTCCAGGTTTTATAGGTTTGGGAGCAAAGTGTTGCTAGGCTGGTGCTTTGTGGTGTGTAGAGGACCAGTGGGTCAGGATGAGGGCTGGACAGATGTGAGGAAGGTAGCATGGCCAGAATATCAGTAGTAATATCCACCATAGCTCTCTTTGTTTGGACTCACTCCTTTGACTGTCTCCTGCCTGTGTTATTGATGATGGCCCAGGGGTCAGGGTTGGCTATGGAGCAGGGTTTGGGAATGGTTTGCTTCGGCTGTAATGTAGTTTAGTACAAACAAATGGAGGTTACTGAGCTCCTGTTAATTGCTTTGGATACCAGGTGCTCTACCCCAGTGGTGGGTAAACAAGTGAGATGTCAGGCAGCAGTGAGGTCAGACTGCTCTGCAAGGGCAGGTGAGTTGGGGAGTCAAGGGTGATGCTGAGCCTGGCAGAGCAGTGACCTCCCAAACCAAGGGTGAGTGGCCCCAGCCAAGACCTCTCCTGTATCTTTTCCCCATGTGGCTTTTACCCTGAGATCTGGCTGCTGGGATCACAGTGCCAGGTCAGAGGAGGGCTTGAGAAGCCAAACCCTGCCAGAGAGAGGTTACAGAACCTTTTGATGCTTTACATTACAGCAGGAGATGTCAATTTCTCTGACATCTGAAACTTTGTAAGGTCTACTGAAGATTAACCATAATACTTGTTATTTTATCATGTGGAGTGTTTTCTTATGGTTGATAAAAGGAATTAGGACTTGAAATTTAGTGTGTTTTATCTAGCAACTTAATCAGCTGTGAGACTAGCTGTCCAAAACAGATCGTAGGTTGTTAATGATGATTTCTCTGATATGTCTAATACCTGAGGTATGTTGACAGCAGACAGAAATCAAAGGAAAATTTGTGTGTTTCAGCTACATACTTGACAGAAGGTGAATTTGAGAGCAGTAAACCCAGCTTGAGCATGATGTCTAGACTATATTATGGGAAACTTATTTCCAGATTCTTATAATGCAAAAGAAAGGGGATTGTGTTTACAGATTGAGACCAAGTCCATAGCCTGGTTTCCCTGAGTGAGTGAAGGACCATTTGTTTCTGGCCTAGTGTTGGCAAGGGTCAGCTTTTATTGCATTCCATCTTCCTTGCTGCTCAGGGAAAATCGCTTGCTAATTAACAAGAAAAATCTCCCAACATGTAATAAACATGGAGACCTTTCTTTAAAACTTTTCAGCTTTACTAAGAGGTGTGTAGTCTTCAGATATTACCAAATGTTGGTACATCTCATAAATAGTTTCCATGTCCACTGGGATCTGATCTACTCTGCTCAGGAAAATGGCAGCATATTTGGAAAACAGATGGCCTTAGACATGGTTCTGCTACTCTGCTGGCCAACTGGCAAGGCATCTCTTGCTTTTACTGCTTTTGTGCTATTTTTCTTGCCGTAATGTTTTCATGCTTGTTAAAATAGTATGGTTTTGTTGCATTGTAATTAGTTGTGTGTTCATACTTTCAATTCAAACTAGCTTCTTTTTGTTCTATGCCATTATTATTCAGCAATTTAATATGCTACTTGTTTGTTTTTCCAGATGCTTCAGTAGAAATGTTATGTAAAATGGAGAGTAATGTTAATCTTTGTGGAAGCACACTTATAAATGCCATTCTTGCTCAAAATACTGCTGTCCAATGTTGCTCACTGCTTATGATTTCCAGTTAACTTTCCAGCCATCTGACAATGCTTCTATCCAAACCAATTTGATTCAAGCAGTTTGTGAGGTGCTGCAGTGGATGTTTGATGAAAGTCAAGATATTGCATCTCCTAGATTCCCTTCAGCTGCTGGNTTTTTTTTTTTTTGTAATTTGATCACAAAAAGCACTCAAATCTTCCTTGTCCCATGTTGTTTTATTGGCCACTATGCCATTGCAAGCAATAGCGAGTGTGGGATCTTCCTGGATTGAAGCAGGAAAGTTTTGGTGATGTTTACCAGGGTTGCTGTCCTTTCTGCCTACACAGACAGACATTACTCTGCAGGTGATGGAAATGGAAAAGCCCCACAGATGACAAACATAGCAGTGCACTGTGTCAGGAGGAGCAGTGCTGTGTTGGTTCTGTTCCAAAGTTGCTGTGTAAGTGATAAGGAGGTGGTAACAGTGTAGCTGAGCTTGTGCCCTCAAACCCCCTCTTTGTAGGGCTTGGCTGTATAGGCTTTTTATGACCATTTTTTTTTGTGGGCATTTTGTATGCCAGTCTCTGCTGACTCAACTCTAGCTGCTGCAGTAATGCATGTATTTTAAGCACTTTTCCTCTGTAAATGGGGCCACAGGGGCTCTTCAGAATTGTCTGAAGGAGCTGCACTCCTCCAAGACTAACAGGAATTGCTCTGGCTGAAAACTAACAGGATAATGAACTAGTGACTAAAACTCAAGATGCAGCAACTTTGCAAAACGTAGTCAAGGGAGTTTGTTCTTCCGGGTTGGAATACAGTCAGAATTGTAACAAACATTGGCAAATATAAATTCTCTAGTGCTCCTGCTCCTAGTCAGCACAGTAACCTACTGCAGTCAGTTCTGTGCAGCAACAACTGACTCTGCTACTGCCTGTGAAGGTTTGTATCTTCCCAACAAGCCTGCCAGCCTCTTTTCAGAGGAACATGTAGCTCTGAAAGTGCCCCTCAGACCTGCTATATATTCTTCATGTCTATGTGCTTCAGTGTTAGCACGAGGGAATCAGATAAAATGGATTTGTAGTTAGAAAAGTGCTCAGTTAAGAAAAGTCTTCATGTATGGAAATACCACAAGAGGAAAACTTTCCAATGTTATCTGCAGCTCCTGAACTGAGAAAGAGTGAGAGGATGTTGCTCTGGATTTCAGCCTTCTGATTTTGTTTGCATTTTTGCTATGGAGTTTCTCATGCATTTTATATAAACAAAGTAGTGTTTCTGTAACTGTCTCTCTTGTTTTCATTCCATTCCTGATAGAAGAGGTTTTTGATGGACTTCTACCTGAACCAGTGGAATTGGAGAGGAGATCTCACTATCCAATCCACAGAAAAATGTATATTAGGCAGGGAAAAAAATAAAGAGTTCCTTTCCTTTCTGTTCACCTTCACTGTGTGTGCATGTGTTCATTTCATGTTCTCTAGTAACAAGAGGGGAATGGGGTTGAGCCCAGCAGCCTTCTGCTGTGCAGCTAGAGTGTGCAGGGTACAGCTAGTGTCCAGTTGGCACTCTGTTCCACTGTGATCTTTGCTTCCTTGGCAGAAATCCTGTGCTGACCAGGCTTCCTTTAATGTCTCTTGTATTTGAAACTTGTCTAAAAGCAGTTGCTGTTGCAGCTGTTCAGTGTGTAGTTTTGCAGGAGGAACTCTGTGCATGTGTCTGAAAAGTTTACTGCTGGGGCACAAAGTGAGTTGCTTTTAGTGATGGGGAATCACAGCACTGCTGAGGTGGTGTGCTAAAAGAGTATGTATGTATTTTTTTTCCCCCAGTGTCTCTTGAAAGACAAGAATTCCTGCCTCTATCTTGAGTGTGTGCTGCACAACAAGCTCTCTGTTTGCAGCAGGCAATTTGCACAGGACCTATTGCACATGGCAGAATTAGTGGTTGTGGTTGGGGAGAGTATTGATTTCATGTACTGTACATGAAATGTATGTCATCTCTTTGGGGGTCAGGATCACTATATCTGTGTTGAGAGCATCTTATTTCTCCCCCCCATACCTTAACTGGCTAAAACAACCCAATATGCAGATTTTTCTGGAAAACTTGGGAAGAAGAGTGGAAAAAATAGCATATAACTCAAATGAAATGGATAATGTTCCCCTGAGCAAATAGGATTTATAGTAATTTCAATACGTGTATGAGGGGGAAAAAGTACTGACAAGTGTAATAAAAGAAATATTGGTGTTTTTTTTCAAGCAATCACTGTGTAAAATATTGTCCTTGGGACAGAAAATTTACCTTGATGCTGAAATAATGCATTGGGCCTCTGCCTGTCAGCATTATATCAAAACCCCAGTACATTTTTCATTCCCCCAGGCATTATTTTCCAGCTATTGTCCTCAGTATCAAACTCCATTCATAACATATATTTATAGCTGGAAAATTTTCATAATATATAAAAATGAGGAAGCTGCCACAAAATGGCTTTTGGTTTCCTCTGAGACTTGCAAAATAGATGTTAAAAGCAAGTGATTTAAAACAGCAATTTTATTAAAAATGTATTATTGCCATTTGTAGCTTTCACGACTATTCTTCAGAACTATTTCAGCCTTCCAAGGATAAAGTATGAAGCTTTGAATCTGCAGCTTTGTTTTTAGTTTATTTTAAACTTTGAGACAACAAATCTGCTGGACCAAGTTTATGCCAAATAAATTTGTGCCAGATATATGCCAGCAGAGCTTCTGATTCCGTCTCTCTCATTTCAGTGGGAGACTGTCAAGACAGGGAAACTAAAGCTATATTCAGATACTTAGTTATGCAGATCAATACCCATGCGGTATTACAAATGTCTAAGGAGGCTGTGTTTCCTTGCCATGGGCTTTGGGAGTTAGCTACCTGCCTGAAAGCTGCAATAAGTACCTAGGTACCATTGGGGAAAATCGGCTATGGGCCAGATCTATTTTTCCAAATCACACAGAAGCTGGAATGCAGCAGGAATTTCCACCTAGATTTCTGTGTTCTAGCTTGTGACTTCTTCCATTTGGAGGCCAGGTTGTGCCAGCTCTGGCTTCCTGATTTGGGGTCATAATTTGCATATTGATCAAGATCTCTTTTAGCCTTTTATTTGCTTCCAAATGATCAGCATGTGCCAGGCTGTATTTCACTGGTCAGTCTGTTAAAGTGGTAAAAGTGATGGTGTTTAATGAAGACTGATTACATAGGCCAAGTAATGTTGTTGCTAAGGTACTTAATTCAATATGAGGATCACAAATACCTGAAAGAAGTTGAAATCCACCCATTGTTATTGGTGAGAGGAATGGTCAGTACTTGTAGTGGTAAGCTTCTGAAGTGGCAGAAGACTGACTCTTAGGACAGTACATTCCCATTTCTGGTGTAGTATACCTGGCAACTGGGATATATGAATAAGAGTTTTGAAAATTTAAAGACGTCAGTACTTTCTATGCACTTGTTCTGGTCCCTGTGCACCTATGAATTACTTCATGCAGACACCTTGTGAGCCAGAGATGAAACAGGCCTTTGTGATAGAGGAAGGATTTCCTTAGTGCAAGACAACATTGTGTCCTGCTTTTGCTGGACACGTGGGATCAGGGTGAAAATGTTGCTGCCCTGCAACACTTCTCCTTTGAACAACAGCATGAAGTGAGCTGGTAGAGAGTTTCATCTAGAAGGTGTTTCCCCCCCGCCCCGGCAAATATTTTCTATTATTTTGCTTTATGTTGGTTTATGTAGCTCATCTGTTTTCTTGCTCTTCAGTTGTTTGTAGAGGAAGGAAAAGTAAGCGTAGAAAAGACTCTGACAGTTCAGTGTCAGCTATTGAATAAGTTGGCATTTATGTCAGTAGTAGTGGGAGAAATTCAGTTCAAGTTAGAAGTAATGTTTGTTCTGCACACCCTGCTTTGTGAGCCTATTTAGTGAGAGAAAAGGTTTCTTTATATCTCAAGAAAGAGATTTTCATGCTACATTATGTCATCAAGAAATTATATCATAAATTACTATTTTGTCATTAGAACTGTTATACATTTTTTAGGAAACTTACGCCTTCATAAACAAAGCAAAATAGCAGCATTAAAGCAGACAGGATACACTTCAAGGTAGTGACTAGATCACTGCATTTTCATCTCCTGTTTTTATTTTATTATCTTTGCTTCTGCTAATAGCTTCTTCAGGGGAGATTTAAAAAATGGATTACCTGTGATGTTCTTCAGTGTCAGATATAAATAACGGAAAGCTGCTTCGTGTTATTTTCTTGGAAGCTTCTTGTAGAGCTATGTAATCAGGGCAATTAGAACTTTGCCTATAGTTTGTCTTGTGAGTTTGCTGTGCATACCAATTTCATCAGTCAAGAACTGACCCTAAGTGCTTGGCCTCCTCATACATCTGGAGACTTGCTCAGAGAGACTTGCTTAGGTTTCTAAGCTAACCCCTCTGGATCCTACATTGATTGTGATAACAGTTTTTCTTTTCCCTTCAAAACAATTTTGAGGGTGTTTTGCTTTTTTGCATTTTTCTGCATTTCTCACTTCAGTGTATGGATCAGGGTCTGTGGTGAATGATGAAAAAAGCCCCGAGCTATTGCTGTTACTGGAAGGAAATGAGAAGAAAGAGGCAGTAGAAGCTGGGTGGAAGAGAATAGCCTGTGTCAGGAAGCTACAGTGCTTCCAGGACTTCCTGGAAAAGCCAGTAGTGCAGTAGAGTCAGACTGCTGGTATGGGTGCTTGTGCTTTGATGGGGAGGAATGAGACTTGGCATGTTCAGAGAGTAGTTTACTCTATCCGACCTGTTGACGGTGCTAGTTCTGTGAGTGTTCTCGCAATCCACTAGATCTTGGCATGATGCTGTACTCTAGATCCTCCTGTTGTGTACAGTATTGGTTCTCCTTAGGAAAAGTTTCTCTTGCAGTTCTAAGATTGTGAATAATCTTATAATTCTATTTAGAATTTGAGCATTAAAAAGGTCATATGTATGTTATGAGCTGTCGCAGTAGCACTTGGCAAAAAAAAAAATTTTGTGTTCCAGTTGATGGAAACTAAAAATTGATGCAGCCTCAAAGATATCTTTTGACTATATGTAGCAGTCATGGTGATAATAGTAATAGGGGGTATTATTGCCAAGTGTGCCTGATTTGGTCTCTTAAATACACATAAGAACCAGGAGTTGAGTTTCCATTATGCCATTGGTTTACTGAAACTGTTTAATTGAGATATAGAAGCTATATATGAGGATATATTAAAAAACAGGCTTTTTTATGGCACTGTTAAAAATAATTAGTTTTTTTTTTTTTTTAATACTTGGCTAAGTTACTATTCTAATGTCAGCAAAAAGTTGGAGATTTTTGCTGCTTTTGATGAGGTGAGCTCTAGCAGGTGTGGCTGTTGGTCAGGACTGGGGGGCTGTGCTGGGCAGCTTTACTGACCTGCCTTGGGCAGCTTTCCAGGGAGAATGTGAGGGACATGGGCATCTTTAGAGCTCCAGTAATCTCAGTGTTTGTATCTTCAGGAATTTCAGAAAAACAGCAATAGGCACATTTTGTTTAAAACAATAAAATGTATCCTACAGCATGCGGGCAAAACTGTATTTTTTTTTTTTTTTTGTCATGGATGCTGAGCTCTGTATTTAATAAATGCTATTAAAATAACAGTGGGATGTGAAATATACTGTTGTGTCTTAATAAAAGTGCTACCCATTTACTGGCAGATCATAGTGATATGTTACTATGGTGGCTGGAATGGTTTTTGTCACATCTGTTGCAGGTTTGGCTGCACTGTTGTGGCTGATTTTGCCTTCTGGGTTGATATGCTGACTGCTGGATAGGCCCTTTTGCTGGATTTATATGCTTCTAAAGTTAGGTGTAGGTCGAGAATGGATTTCAGGTAGGTATCTTGAGCAAGACCCTATGTGGTAACCTTTCTTAGGACTTGTTTTTCAGGTCAAATTTAATGTGTTTCCCCTAAAGCATTCTCAGTGATAACAGCTTTTGTATGTGCTGTGTCTGACCATGTAACCCCCAAGAGGGTGCTAAAGGAAGCAATATGGAGAGGCTGATACAGAGGCTGCAGCAATCACTGTCTGACAAATTGTAGGAGATGCAAATATCTGAGTCAAATAATGCCAACTGCTGTGTGTGTAGCAAAGGTGAATACCTCCCAGTGTGTCCTGTCTGCATGTCAGCAGTCTGTAGTATCTTGAAGTATCCCAGCAAGTAGCTTGTTTGGCATATGCTGAGATGCTTGACAATACAAGTCTTCAAATCAAATGGAAGTGTTAGTATTAATTTTTGTCAGTAATGTTGTACCTCTGTATGATCTGTGAAAGGATACTTGTGTTTCCTTCTCCTTTGACTACTTTTTGGGGTGATAAGGGAGGTGTCTGTGGAGGGACACAGTCCTGGGCAGGCAAAAAACCTGGGGATAGGAGGAAGCCTTGCTAATGTTAAGAAATTAAGAAACAATAAACAGAGCTAGAAAACAATTGAGAGGGAAGATTTAACTGTGATATAAGACTTGAAGGTCAAGGCATGGACTTTGGTCTACAAATGCCACCCCCCCAATCAATTACTCCCACTCCCAAACCCTGACTGTTAGAGACTGTTAGAGGCATGACTGTTCATGCCTCAAACATTGATATAAAGTTTTGTTCTTTATAAAGAAGACACAACCAAAGAAGCCTCCCTGAAGACTGGGACTTTGGACTAAAAGTCAAACTGCTGATTAGATAAAGGGAGACCTGTTGTTCAGTCATCCCTGGCTGAATTTGGGGTGGGGGGAGAGCACAGCTCACAGAAGCCAGGTTTACACAGACTCCCCCCCAGCCAAGGGGCGAGGAGGAGGTTTTGGGTGCATTGCATAGCTTCTGGTCAGAGGTGATTAACACTCATCCTCTGATTGCACAAACTGGCCCAGCTAGTTAGTGGAACCCCTAACCCCACTGGCCACATCCAAGGGATGTTCACATGAGAGGCAGCTGAGGGGGAGTCATAATCCATCAAAGGTGCCCCAAAAGTGCCCCCCAGAGCCATTCTGGAAGCCTTTTACCACAGGACTGCACTTGATGCAACAAACCCGGAGTCTGTTGTGAGAGGCAATGGCAAACTCCCCCCACCCCTGCCAGGGGGGTGCCTGAGCTTTCCTACGTGGCCTGAGCGTATATTAACTCATCAGATTCTATACTTCTGGGGGAACCTTCACCACCAAGAAGAGCAGCTGGAGAGGATCAATGGAACATTGCTGGGATCCACGAAGTGGTGATATTTTCCTTATTCTGTCCGTGTCACTTTCTTTTCCCCCCTACCTATTTTTTACTTCTTTCTTTCTCTCTCTCTCTTTCATATTTACCATCAAATAACACCCATACTATTGACTGGCATATGGTCTCGTTTGCACCTTAATTCGGGCAGATGTATTTCAAAGAACCTTAATAATTGGATCCTAACACTGACCTAATGGTCAAGTGAATGGTGATGCCTGCAGAGCATCCGGGAGCATCTTAGGAATTTTTCTTTCTCTAAATAGCAAGGCCTTTGACATGATGTAATAAGATAACATCAAGAATAGTCCTTCATCCAGCATTATTTTCTGGCTTTTAGAGATATTTAAAACAACTTTGTCAGCTACCAGAGTTTAGCAGGGGTGAACTTCTGAGATGCTTCTGTGATCGTTCAAGTGGTGTGCTGGAGTGACAAAGCAAGGAATGGTGAGCTGACAGTAGAGTGAAAATATGGCATGGGATGAGTGCAGAGAGACTCAAGTTGCTGTTGCCCTGGAATTCTTAGAGCTTTATTTGTCCTTGATATTTTAAAATTTGAGAGCTTGTTCTGTAGCAGTTGGAACAAAAGACATGCATCTTTTGGAAGGATTTGTGCAGATCCAGGTATTTGGTCTCACCTGAGGAAAATTTAAGATCAAGCTAGTGTTGGTTATCTAATTTAAATATGCAATCTGGCAATGAATGTTGTTTTTTCTTTTTTCAGCATGAAATATTACTAAACTTGTACCTGTCATCCAGGTCTGTTGGCAGTATGGGGCTCTGCTACTATATAATTTATCAAATTGACTTTTTTTCCTTTTAATTGCAATTACTGGCCTAATTAATAGTATAATTAACCCCCCACACCCATTTGGAGCAGTAGAAAGTGCAAAGTGTTTCCTCCTCTTGGTAGTGCCACCACACAATGAACATCAGGTGAAATGATGGAAGTTCAAGCACTGAAAAACCAAGCCATGGGCCTGGCTTTAAGTTCTGTGTGTTTTTCCTGCCTCCTGCATGTGGTGGTGTACATGTCTGTCCTTCCACTCTCACTACAAACAGTCACAGTGTCAGGGCTGATGTCACAGCATGACCTTACCCTGTGCAGTGAGTTTCACGCCAGGTGGTTATGAATGAGAGGTGCCTGCTGAGTGTGAGTACAGGCTCATGGTTTTGTTGGATCCTACTCCAGGTCCTACTCTTTTTTCCAAGACACGACTGTAGATGTCAGTGTTTAACTAGCGCAGTGCTACTGACTTCCCTGCTGAGAGAATTTCAGTCAACATTTGATTCTGGCTTTTCACTGCAAGGGGAGAAATGTGCTTTCCAAATTGGGACTTGGTGTCTGAAAAGAGAGGTCTTGTATGCTTCAATGAAATAGTGCTTGATTTTATAGCCAGTTTTTCCTCATTCTTAATGAAATTCGCTCTCTGACCTTGTATCTTCCCACAAAAAACCCTACAGATTTAATTGCAGCCTTGTAAATACCTGCTGTAGATTTGAAACTCTGGGTTTCAGGTTCTTTTTGACACGTGGCCCTACTGTATTGCCAAATTATATTAATGAGAATCATAGAATAGTTCTGCATGCTTTTAGTATTTACTGAGTTTGTAAATAGTATTTTGACCAAGGACATTGTTATCCCTTGACTTTATTGGGATGACTTAAGCTCAGAGAAGACTCCTGTTAATAGCAGAAGGCTATAACTGTAGAACATGATGATTTTTGAGCAATATATGTATCTTTAATTGTATAATCTGATTTTTTTAAAGTCTGATTCGAAGGACACTGAGCATTCTAATTAGATTCTCTTTTGCCAAATCCAAAATGTTTTGAAAATGAAAGTGGTGTAAAATTATCAAGTTTTTGAGCATATGATCAGTCGTGGAGATGAATTCTTGTGTTATGTGAAGGCTACTGTTTAAAATATATGTAACAAGTACATATTATTTCCAAATTAGGTATGCTGCTAGTATTACAATGTGAAACACAGTTAATTTATACTCCTGTGTCTGAATTTTTTCAAGATAGCCAGCATTGCATTTTATATTGGGCTTCCAGGCAACCACATCCATCCAGTGAAATCTTTGCGTTAATAGAACAAGGTGTAAATAGGACTTGAATGCAACATGTTCTGACTGCCCAGTGGCAGAAGTAAAGCCTTGCAGAGTGCTTTTTGTTGCATTCTCACTTTTGAGTTTTTTTCAGCGTTCTAGTTAAAATTTAAACAAGTCAATAGTATTGCCAGTTGTAATTGCAAAAGATGAGGAATTCCAATTAAAAATTATAGGCAAGATTTCTTGTGAAAGAAATGTGTTGGTAACATCCCCCATAAGAAACTCTGAAAATGCTATAGGTGAGACAGGGCAGTCCTTTAACCTGAATTGGTATTTCTGTGCCTGGTGTGGGGGAACTGTAGCAAAATCAAATTCATCTGGTTGCAATTTTTATGTCAAGGTTTCTAGTTGGGGAAGATTCGTCCAAATTTGGCCAGACAGTGCTCTCAAACACTGCAAAATTCCAGCTGGGTCAGGACATTACCACCTGGGGCCTAATATCCCTGACTATTGCAGAATGGGGAATGTCAGATGGGTGTTGCCTTCCCTAAGATCCTCACGTTGTTCTTTGGAGGCTTTTGCCTTGAGCGTGGAAATGGTGGCTATGGGCTTTTCCTTTGAGGGGATAGGAGTGCAGAAAATGGGAATGGAGAGTCTACAAGAGACTGAGTTGTTGGAAGTTGCTTCCAGTGGAGAACAAATGCTACTTAACAAGGACCTGAATTGATTTCTTCTGGAATATTGCATACAGATCTGATGATCCGTGTCCAAGGAAAATAAACAGGTGCACAGAAAGCTTGCTAGTATAAGGAAAACAGAGAGTTCACTTTATGAGAGGAGACTAGAAGAAGTTGGCTTGTTTACTTAGCATAGTATTCAGAGGCCAAGAAGGGGATATGTTTGCCTATAAATATATCTAGGACATAAATATCAGGCAGGGAGAAGGCTTCAGCTGGAGACCACCTAAAGCTTAGTTCCTAATAACAGCTGTTGCCTTTGCAGGGGTATAAAACTCCTATTGTTTCGCTGGCTGTGAAAGCAAAAGCCCTGGTGTTGCTGTCCAAGGGCAGTGGTGGGACATGAACCACAATGTTGATGGTGGTGATCAGTCAGCAAAAGACTAACAAATGAAGGGGCCTATGATCCTTTAAAGCAGGTTTCAGGGGAGGGGGCAGACCAGCCCTCTGACCAGCCTGATTATGATGCACAAGGATCTCTCTGTTCTTGACATATGGAATACACTTGTAGGGTCCTGTCTTGCTGTCTAAACATGAGCAGCTCAAGGATTTCTAAACCAGATGCAGAGCTTTCAAAATGGACCACGGGAAAGCCCCTGTGTAGAGGATGTTCTTTCCATGTCACTAATTGCCAATAATTTAAGTGGAGTGGCTTTGCCCTCTGAGGGTGTCTGCACACAGACACTGAACTCTACCTGGGCCAAGATTCTGTCACCAGGAGCCCCTTTCAATTGCAAGCTGACTTAGAGATATGTACAGAGCAACTCCCAGGGAAAATGCTTCACAACAAAGAGAAAAATAAAGAGAAAAGTCCACTCTCTGGGAAGACTTTCTGGATTATATCCAAGTTTTGGACCACTGTAGATCCTGTTCCATGTAGGAAGGATGTGTGCCATTTTCCATGTTGAATTGAAATTTAATTTTAGCCCGAGGGTCATGTGTACTTCAGCACCTTATGGAATGGTCTTTTTGCTTTGCAAAGACACTGCTGAGTTAACTGTATTGCTGAAAGAGATATCTTGATCCCAAAACACTACTTGCATCCTGTTTGCATTGAAGAATTTGTTCTGCATTTGTGAATCATGTGTGAGAACTAGTTGTGATTCAGTGCCTCCTACAATCACACCTGGTCAGGCCTTCATTTGCACAATCTCCATGGCTGTGATTCAGCTGAAACAGGATCTCATCTGCTGGATTCTTAGGGTTTGCTGTAACTTGGAAGAAATTTGTTAGGAGAGTCAAAACCTGTGCCTCCCAGGTGAACTTGGAGGCTCAAGAAGCCATTACCTCTCTACTTTTTTTGCCTCTTTTAAGAGTTGGTGTCCAAAGGGCAGGTATGCTGCATATTTTGAAAGTGTTTGCTGCAGGAGAGCAAATGCTCTCTCTACATAAGCATTTTAGCTTTAAGAGTGAATTTTGGAATTTTGTATCTAAACTCTCCTTGGTCGGAGTACCTTTGCATCATGGGACTGTCTTTGAGCATATATCCTACTTTTCTTTTGTATTCTGCAGTTCAGTTTAATCCAATCTCAGATTCCATTTAATATACTCTGATGACCAATGGGCCTTGTCAGTGGGACCCACAGATTTGAGCTGAAATGGAATCTCTTAGAAATGTATATGCAATGCAATGTATAATGCAATTATTTGGTCTTTAACACCATCTATTTATTCTGTAGATCTGTTCCCTTTGTGCTTTGCTACTTGTCAGAGTAGGCATACTACCTGAGCCCTTCAGAGCTGGTGGCAAAAAACCCCTCTTAGGCAGGAATTCTTTCAGTGTCAGGAAGATAATCCTATGGGATATATGAAGATTGTTGCTAGACAATCCATTGTTTTAAATGTGTCAACCCTAAGGCGTCTCAGTGGAAGGTTTGGTTGCACAGAGCTTTTTCAGTGTTTCTTCAAAAAGGCTTTTCGGCGTCTGAAGTAAGTATTCAGCACACCTAGAAATATGTCTCATCCTTGGGAACTGTTAGGAAGGTTAGTAGTAGGATACTTTGCAAAATGCAAGAATACCACCCAAGTGGAAATTGTAAGATCTAACCTGTCATTACTATGAACATCCTCACAACAGCAGGCAATTTCTGCTCCTTGCTTCTAGTCCTCTCTTTTCTGCTTTCAGTGTCAGCAGAGGGTGCCTTTCTGGAGCGAATTATTTGTTTTCTGGGCTCTAGTAGCAGGAGAGTGCTCATGGTTTGTGCCTCTGGGTGCTTCTGAAACGGAAGTGAATATAAAAGCTTTCACAGGACAGGGTAATTATCTTTCTTGTATCTAGTTAATTCTTTTGCAGTACATTCAAGACAAGCCCCTGGACCACCTGTCTGGAAATCTAGAAGTGTCAAAAAGGATTAAAGGGATAACCAGTGTACAGGACATAGAGGGGAATAAGACATTTTTTAAATAATTAAATCAAGGAAAACCAGTGGTCTTTTCAGCTTATTTGTTGTGAGGAGCAGATGGAATCCCTTTTTAAGCTTTACATGCTTTCTGGAAGCTATATCCCCACTTAAAATCAGGGCTAAATTTGGCCCTCTGTTACACAGCAAAATGTGATGATGGGTCTACAAGTGGGTTGTGTGATGTTAACACCTAGGAAGGAGGTTTTAGTTTGAGAGCTTTTCAGGGCTTCCTAGCTTTCCTGCTGTATTCCCTGGTAGTGATGGGCTTGCCTTGTGGGGGCAATGGGATGCTTAATGGTTGTCAGGTTCTCCTCCACAAAAGATCCGAGAACAAAAGGCAGTCTGAGTCTTCAGAATGGCTTCAACCTCTACAATTTGTATAGGGAGAACGTTGAATGAAAATCTGTGACTGACACTTGTGGAGTGCCCACAGGCAGTTATTTCTAGTTACAAGCATTTTGACTTTTTCAATCATGTGCTGGAGTATAGCCAGTCCCAAAGGCAGGCAGAAGAGCCTCTGGACTCATTGTCCTCTTTTCCTTTTGTGTTCAGGTACTGTCTGCTGCAACGAGTACACTCAAATGTCCTGGTACATTTTGTGCCAGTGCTTACCTGCTTCTGCAGTGAAAGGCTTCATCCTGAGCAGGTGACAGTAAGAGTGGCAGGCAGGCTGTCTGTTTAAACCATTCTCTTCTAGGTGCCTCTGCCCTCTGGGTAGCTCAATAGATGCTTGCTTTCAGGTAGTTTATCTGCAGTAAAGAAGTTGTGCCCTTGTTTGTGTTATCCTCACCCTGAAGATCTTGCTGGTGGGGGGAAGAACTTGCTTCTGGAATTATTCACTCTGAGTCCCAGGGAGAGTTTGTCCTTATCAAGTGATAGGGACAGGCCTGAAATACAGCTGTAGACTGACTTATGTTGCTGGGTCAACTCTCTGGTAAGCAGGACAGTATGATGCAAATCAGTGTTGACTTGACCTTACATAACATGTTTGTCTTGGCTAAGCCTGGACAAGTACTCTTAAAGTACTTGCATACAATCTCACCACCTTTCTAAAAAAACTGGAACAATAACTTTAAGCTAGTGGATAACTTCAGAGATATGATGCTTATTTTCATAAAAAGAATTGTTAGTTGCTGAAATAATATGTTGGTTTTACCCTGTAGACAAACTTAGCAATTTCTCGTGGCTTGCTTCTAGCTGCTTTAGACTTTTACTTCCTGTGTTGGATGTATATTTGATATAATATTATTAGACTTGCTTGCAGTAATCCTTAGGGATAGTCATTCTTTCCATAGATCAATAACACTTTCTTACTGAAGTGCTTTATTTGAAGGATAGCCATCCCAAATGTGATATGCCCATTATAAAACCCTGTAACTTTTAATTAAAACAAATTGAGGTTTGCACCTTCTGTTATATAGTTGTATTTGGAATGATACAAAATGAGAAGTTCTGTACAGGAAAGCTTTCTGCTCAGGTATTTCAAGTGTTGTCTCACCATCTACTTATTTCCAAAGAGTGATAATATTACCTGTTTTCCTCTGAAGTTGTAGCTGGCAACAGATATGGTATGTGACAGAGCTTATTATTATTCCAGTGACTGCTGTCATAACTGAGAACAAATGCTGATACAATCAGGATTGCAGGATGCAATGCAGACCAGTCCAGTTTAGGCATGACTGAACTGTTAATCACCATGGTGTGCAAGGGCAGGAGCTATGAACTCACCAGGTTAACAGCACAGTAATTATCTCTAGAAATTGTCTTCTTTATTTGCCAGCCACCAAGAACAGTGTTTGGCAGTAGAGCATGAAGAATGGTTTGTTGGAGTCTTGGCTTGAGAGAGGCAGCCTACAGTGACAATCTCCAGCAAAAGCACTGTGAGTAACTGGAGTTCTGGAGGCTGAACAGAAGTGTAGAATAGTTTCACACTGTCCTGAGATATGAGAGCTTTGTTCCATGCCAAAGTGAAAATCCTAAACAACTATCCTTCTAATGAATTATCCCTTCAGTTTTCAGCTTTTTTGAGAATTTTTTAAAGAGTTTAAATATTTTGACTTATTTATTTTTACCAGTTAGGGGGGTTTGACTCTAGAAGCTGCAGAAAAGAAATAAGTAATTTTTTTTCTTGTAACTTTCATATCCGTCCTTAGCCCTTGGAAACCATCCCCAGACCTCAGAAGGTCACATGTGGCATAGGTAATTGAGAGCAGCTTTGTTGGTGCTTAACACCTCTGTCCTTAGCAGGTGCTAAAGTAAAAGCCTAATTTGTGGGGATTATGCACTTAAATATCAAAGAAATACATTAGTAGTCTCAGTTGCTTGTATTCATTTGATGCTGAGCCCTTTATTTTCAACCCTGCCTGTGTTGAGGTGTGTAAAGAGTTTGCAGTGTGGTGTTTACTGAGGGTCTGATGTTCAGCCATTCCTTCCCCTCCTGCTACAGCTCATATGTGAGACCTGCATGCAGCTCTCTGTTTCATCTGCATTCAGAGCCTTCTGCAAGGCAGTTATTCTACCACTGAGCAAAAAATAAAGATGATGTTTACTGGATGTGCAGTTTGCCCAAAGTCATCTTTTACAGAACAGTGTTACTGGTATGTTTTTAAATAGTAAGAGCAGGGTTTATGTGACTGGTGCCCTGACTTTGCTACCTGAATTTTGGGAAGGAAAATGAGGCAAAATATTGTCACTTCCTCAGGTACAACCACTTCAATCAACAGTTTCTTGTCACAGACACTGTTCAAGACAAGTGGATGGTGCCTAGCAATGTTTTGGTTTGCAAATGACAACTATTACTTGGCTTTGAGAAACATGGGCACCCAGAAGCCCCAGGGAACTGTGCTGTCTGAGCCGTGCTGGGAGGCCTTCATTCTATGCCTCTTGTTAAGTACCTGCAAGTCCAGTGCAAACTTCCCCTTTTGGCACCTGGGGGCTGTGCCTACTTATTTTTGAGCAGAAATACAAACATTTTCATTGTCCAGTATACTTCCCTAAACTTTTGGGACAAACTCCTCTCTGCTGCAGACCTTGCATGCTGAGAAGCTTGTGGGAATGACTCAGTGTGGGCATAATAGGTTAAAAAAGGGGTAAATGTTGTGAACTGTGGCTTCAGCTGTCTTTTGACTTCTGACTTCAGGATGAAAGGCTGCCTCATGAAACACCACCTTGTGACTTGTTCCAGCATCCATCCTTGTGTGAGGTTCCTGTGCCCTGTAGACACTGTATTGAATTTCTTCACAGTGTCCAATGTATTTATCTGCTTCGTGCTCTGCAAGGTGCTGCTGTCCCCAGGAGTGGGCCAGTGCTTCACAGAGCAACACTGTCTCCCCCCAGTGACACCACCAGTGACATAAGGACTTAAATCAGGGGCTCTCAGTTGGTTAGTGTTCAAACTGGGCATCTTCTGTTCCACCTTGCTGTGCCTTCAAATCTGGCTTTTATCACACCACAGGCATTTAATTATTTCTTGGTCGTTGCTGACCTCAGTAATTGTCTGGAAAATTCTGAAAGAAAAAAAGTATCTTTTAGCTTTTTAATGAAAGTTCTTTGTTTAGTTACTTATCCAAGCCTCTGGGACTTTGCTACCTCTTTGTTAGCCTGCTGGGGGAGAAGGCCAGTTGTGAGTGTGTTTTTGTGAACACTTTTTTGTTAGCCTGCTGGGGGAGAAGACCCTTGTGAACATCCTGCTGTTGGGTGTTGGCATGGATAACGTTGCAAATGCATAGTTTTTTGCATGAGAGTGCTATTTTTATGAAGAAAACAGAGTATTGGAAGTTTCTGGACTCTTCTTGATTTGATGATAATGGAGAGTCATTTGATTTCAGGGTGGTAGTAAAAGACTTAAATGCCTTTTAGTGTAGCCATATGTCCCTAAAAAACACATATATGCTGAGGGATGTTTTTGTCTATAAGGATTACTAAATATTGTACTTGCTTAATATACTGTTTTCCTGACCAAGTAAGCTCATTGTCTTTTAAACTTCCTGATTGTAACAGTGGGGAAAAGTGTATGTATATATACTTTTTTTTTTCCTACTTTCTGAAAGAGTTTGTTGTGAGGCAGCTGTGATATTAAAAATGGTAGGAAGTTTTTGATTGTCATTACCATGTTGCTTTAATCTTGTTCTGGAGGTGAGTTTAGACAAGTAAACTATTCCTTGCAATATAGCCAAGTTTCACTTAATGTGGTGGGATTTTGACCTCTGATTGCTGTGGATCCCTAATTTGCTTTATTGGGATTGGTTCTGAGGCTCAAAAGGAGAATGGCTGCTGAGATTTCACTGGTGAAAGGGAATGACTGAGTCCCTACAGTAGCATTAATTACTGCCTGGAGCAACTTGAGAAAGGAAAGAAAGAACCTGACATGTCTCTGAAACATTCCTGTTCTAGCTCAATTTCTGTGGAACTAACAGAAGGAAAATATAGTGCTCTTTACATAACATTTTATTGTTTGCTCCTAATTAGGAAAGATCATACTAAAATGGCAGTTTTTCATATTTACTTTTCATTTTGCTGTTCTTGAATTGTTTTAGATTTCTGTTGTGCCTTTTAGGGATTTTCATATGTAAGCACTTGTGTCAAAGGAGAAAAATGTGTTATTGTTTTATGCTGTTGTTTTTATATAGGGAGATGTGAAATATTTCTGGCAGTGCATTACAAACAACTGGAGTGCTTCTCTGTGTTCAGTAGTGGTGATTTGTGCTATTTTTTTTTAGAGGAATTTCATCCTTAATTTCTCTTTTCTTCAGCAATAGTTGAATATTTATTTTTAATGTTGGAAGAGGACTGTATTTTATACCAAGCAGTCCTGGAGATCCAAGTGGGACTTCTTGGTGTTTAGCAGAGCAGGGATAAGGTTTTACCATGAACTTGAAAATGTAAATCTGTGTCAAGATTTATTTTAACAGTGGAATAGTTCAACCTGGAATTTGTTGTAAAGACTTTTCTATTATAAGAGTTCACTTACTCTCTTCACTGTTCCTGCCCAGGTTTGAACATGCTGAACCATATCCTCATGCTGAATGATGTGCAATGCTCATATTTGTTCTGATCTGCTCAAGAAAGAGTGATAACATAGAGATATATATCTTTGGGTGTTGCCTCTATTGGTATATCAATATCCTGCTTTAATAATGCAGGATTTTCATCATTTTAATGCCTTTAATATACTCTCTGTCACTCTTATGGCTCAAAATGAGCTTTAAAAATGGTTTTGTTATAAAGAGAATAATAGAGGGTAGAGATCATTTGCTTGTGCAAGAATGTTGCTTGTGCATGTTATTAGATTATGATATTTGCACTTGAATCAATGCAGGGATGTAAGGCGGGTTGATTTGCGCAGTTGATTTGCATGTGCAAAGGCAAGTGTACCCTTGTGTACATTTCCCTTTCAAGAATCTGTGGCTTGCCTCTGAAGCTTCTGTAGTTTCAAAAAATGTTTGTTTGTTCCCCCTCCCCCTGAGTTATACAAAGTTTTGGATGGTGGTTTCAAATGCCTTTTTAAAATTTTTAATTGAGATCTCCTTGGTGGCTTTGGAGGTCTTGCACAAAAGGGAAGGAAATGCCAACCAAGCTTTTCATTCAAAGTGAAGTTATTTGGAAGAGTGTTTCTTTTATCAAATTGCGTAAATGAAAGAGGCCCAAAGGAAAAGACTGTGTCTAGAAGCAGAAGAAAAGCATCAGCTTGACTGCAGAAGAGGGGAAGTAACTAAAATATTTATTTCTACTAGATTGGAGAACAACATACGTTAGGAAGGCTTGACTTTTTTGAAGCATGAACTTTACTGTGACATGCTCTGCTACATGCAGCAACAAACACTCCCTAAAGCAGAACATCAGATGGAACATTCTGTGAGCACAGGGCGATGGATGCAGGATGGTGTTTATTTAAAAAGAAGTTGACATTTCTCAAAAACCATGGCAAATATGCCATTATTTCTATTTTCTACACAACCTGTGAGGTATCAGACATGTTCTAATGAGATTCTAAAATACCAGGCTTATAAATATTGATAGGGAAACTTTGTTCTCATCCATGGAGAGAGATTACATTTTGCAATTATACAGCTTCACTCATGTGAACTGTATTGCAATTTGTTCTGTCTCCTTCACAGGAGAAACTGTTCAGAGTTACAGTTCAATCTCTGTTCTCAATCAACCCTCTTTTGCCACCTGCACTTCCTAGTTGATGAGATATTTAAAATTGCCTGTTGTTCAGAGGATGCCAAACAGGGAGATTTCAAAGGCTTATGTGCAAAGCCTATGAGAAGGCAGCAGCTGGTTTTCTACTAGAAGAATGTCAAAAATCACCAGTTTGTCATTCTAAGGAAAATGATGTATTTTAACCAAACCTGCTAAAAATATTGATGTGTTAAAACTTACTTTTTCCTAAACTTATGTTTATTTCAGGATTTTATGGATAAATTCTGTGCAATAGCCTCTGGGACAGGTCACAGCACATTCCAGGTATTACATGTTATTGTGCAAAACTGTGCTGTAACCCCGTAGTGTGCTATGGTTCTTATGCCACTTGCAGTGAAACCACACAAGATTTTGTCTTTGGTTCATCACAGTAAAATCCATCAGAAATTTCCAGGCCTTATTTAACTTCATTTAACACTAAAATAAAGCAAGCCCCCCAAATCTCATAAAACCAAAGGGAAGGAGCACGATATTTCATTTTCTTTGTTGGTTGTCCTCTTGCTGATATTTTATTAGGTGGACTTAATTGTGAAGTCTGTGAATATTAAAATCGGACCTCCTTTCATTATGGAGATTTCTCTCCTTAGGTCTGACTGGTGCACTGATTTGCAAATGACATATGAGTGCAGAGATTGCTTTTCCTTCTTTCAGCCTTCACTTAGATGTCTTAGTTGAGATGCAGCAGAGAGAATCTGCTGTGAAAGACGGCTCACAGGTACAGTCTCTTGTAAGCTAAGCCCTATATGTAATCTTATGCTGCTTGTCTAGTATCTTTGAAGCTGAAGACAAAGCTTTTGAATCTGATTTGAAATAAAAGATATATCAAACAAACTGCTTCCTGGGAAAAATGAGTAATCTCTGCTGCTTACATATAACCCTAACCAGAGAAAATGAGCTTTGCAGTACCTGTTTCGAAACATGGGCAGAAAAACTGCAATAGCAAAGTGGATTGTAATACACCTCACACCCAGAGGAATGTTTGTAAGGGCATGGAGGGCTGTTCAAGATGGATGCTGCTTGTCTGTCTGTAGTGCTGTCCCTGGGTTTTGATCTTGCAGAGCTGTCGGGCAGCAGGGTCTATGTGCTCCAACGTCAGATGCTGAGCCCTGTTCAGGACCCTGCTGCTCTTTGCTCTTGCTTGACTTGCTCTTTTTCCTCTCTGCTGCATGGAATCCCTGTTACTGTTAAACTGGCAGGCCCCTTTCAAGGGCCCTTGCTGTGATATGGTAGGTCGAAACCATTGTGGGGACTGGCTACCATATAAAGATAAAATAGAAAAATAAGAATCCTTCGTTTCCTGTGTCAGCCACAGGCTGCTTGCCTGCTATCGTGGGATAGCAGTTGCTTGTATTTTTGAATCTGCTGACTATCATTTTCTGTGATTCTGACTTTGTTCTCTAAGTGGAAAACAGGAACAGGTCACACAATGAATAGATCAAAGCTGCTTTAATAGTACATTGTTTGTCAAATGTGCATGCCCATAGCAGAGCTGTATTCAAACTGAATGCTGTTAAGCTTTTATTGGTACCTAGTGAGAGCATGTAAATACATAAGATATTGAAGTAAAATTACGTTTTGAAGTTCTTGCCCTCAGAATTATGCAGGCATTGATTTTCAGTATATATTGCAGTTCCTTCATGCAGAACCATAATGTATTTACTTACTATCTTGTAGAAGGGCTTATGAAATTACTTGCTTCTGGGAGCATGAACCTGTGTCAGAAATGAGGCAAAAATCAAACACAAGCAAAACCCCAGATCTCTCCAAGTGCCTGAAGCTATACTGTCCTAGGCTGTGATTTGGCAAAAGAAGCAGGGGCATCCCAGTTAAGAGCTTGTACTCGAGTCACTGCAGAAATCCATACGCTGCTGCAGAAGGGAATGGCTCTTTAGGCAAAACTTTTTCCTTAGATGAGACCATTGAGACACTCTCTTCTGTCAGTCTGCTTGGAGACTTTTCTCTCGAAGTGAGCAGCTTCATGTGATGGCCAGGGGTGAATATCACAGTCAAGCTGCAGAGAGAAAAATCCTTGTGGAAGGAATGAGACAGAGGAAGATGAGACTCACCTCTCTATCTTAGCAGAGCATGTCTGCTGGGTCACTGAAATATGAGGTGAAGTTAAAGCAACATGAACTTTAAAATTGTTTTTATGACGTGCAAACTGTTCTGATAAATGTACTGTGAGGGAGAAACCTGCAGTGGATGGGAGCTCCTCTGGGCTTTGTGCCAACAAAAAATCATATGGCTGTGGTGGATACCATGCTGTAGGTGTACTAACAAATTCTAATAATGAGTGAACAAATGTTGGTTGGCAAGAATTTAGAGGACTTGGACTCAGCAATGCATGAATATGATTGTATATGTTTTGGCCGTCTTGGACCTCGGCTGCATCAAGTGGACATACCCTGGATATTATCCTGGACTTAAGCATATCTGTTTGGGATGAACATTCCCCTGGATTACCACTGTGCAGTGCAGCCCAGGATAATGGAACAGCCATGTGGCAGGAGGCTTTGTCCACTTGTGCTTTATTAAACTGGCACAGTAGGTATTGAAAAACCAGTATTTTGTTTATAATGAAATGACTTTTCTGTGCAGTTAAATACAAATACAACATTCTTCTTTCTTTTTGCCCTTGGTGTTGAGAGTTACAACCATTCATGTCTCTGTCCCTTTTTCATCCTGTTATCCCAACTACATCTGCTTTTCACTGATGGCTAGATGATTTCTTCAAGGGTGTGTTCTCTGCTTAAAATATCCTTTGTGGTAGTGGGTGTTCTTCATGCACATGTCTTCAGTATCCAAACCTGAGATTTTAAAAACCCTTCCCTGAATTCACTGAATGAAAATGCTGTGAAGTGTAATTAGCTTGAATTTAGAGGAAACTTAAACCCTCTTGAAGTAAATGGTGTAAAACTTTGATGGTTTGGTGGAGAAAATACCACGATGATCAGTCATGGATTTAAAACTCATCAGTGTTTCAGTGCTGTGGTTTGTGGTGGTATAGATAATTCCAAATGTGAAGCTCTGCCCAGCGCAAAGCAGCAGCGATGTGAAGCTGTCTGTGCTTTATAAGTCACTTAATACAAGAAGAACTTTCCCAACCACAGGCTGTGATAAGATGGTAGGCTTTAGATGTTCCCCTAATGCACTGTAGCATGTATGGAAGAGTTAAATGCTTTAGAATGTGTGAAATGTTAGTAGAATATCTGCAGTGAGTGTTCTCTGCTGATATTAAGGGGAAGTGACTAGTGCAGAATATGTACTAAAATGCATTCTGTGCCTCATCAGCTAAGGCTGCAAACAGATTTCTCATTGAAAGGTGGTGTTGCAGAGTGCCTCAAGGACATGTGCAGATGTGTTCCCTCGGTTGAAGATTTTTCACAAGCTGATGCATTACCTACCTTGCATTTGTTCAAGGACAATTCACATCTAGAAAGGGGAATTTGAACAACCCTGGGCAGTCCTTTTATTACAATTCAAAATTAGAAGGATGACATTTTTCATAATTAAGGAAAAAAGCAGGACCAGCTGGATGACTTCTTGTTATTGAAGAACAAGTGAATATTCCTGGCAGATATGTGAATATGAACATGAATTATGCTTTTTTAGTAATTTTTAGTAATAAGGTAGTGAATATTTCTTGTTAATGTAGGAGATATTTCCCTAGAATTGTTTGCTTACTTGCAATGTAGTGGCTATGTTCTAGGACAACAAAAAATAATACTGTATATCAGTGTTTTCTTTCCATATTTTTGTAGCAAATTGAAGCTCATAAATTCATAAATTCTGATGTATTCTAGTCAAATACAAGTGAAATAAGGAGATAATCTGTTTATATTTGTTACTGTTATTAACACTGCAGCTCATGAAGACAAACACTGAGTAATAGAAAATCAGTGTAACAGTAACTTCTACTAAAATTGGGCAGAAAAGTTGTTTGACAGTAGGAAAGAGATAAAAATATTAGTATGTGTTTAGAACAATTCCCTAAGAAGTGGCATCCCTAGTGAGGTCTTTCCTACCTTTTTCTTTGGGGAGGTAAATCTGTTGTTTTGAATTTCAAGATTAAACTGCTATTGTTTGGACTAAATAGCAAAAAAATTTGAGATTTCCTAATTACTGAGCAGACTATGCTTTCAGACTGTTTCCTGATAGAGCTTCCTGCCATCAGGTCAGAGCTGGATCCAAGATCAATTTAAATACTCTTGAATACCTAGATCAAATTGAGAATAATGGAGCTGCAGTGTGCCGGAAGAGAACTGAGCTCCTGCCACCCATGGTGCTGGATCTGTGAGGTGAAGGAGGGTGTGCACAGTGGTTTTCCTGATCCATGCCATGTAGTAAAGCTGTCAGGAGTTTCTTTTGCTGTTACAGAGTTAATCAGTGACTTTCAAAATGCTGTTTTATCCACCATGCATCTGTCTGCTATTTCCTGCTGCCCAGGATGTGTCTCCTCCATAGGTTTTTCCCCAGATCATTGCTCAGCTAAAGGTCTGTTCTTCACCATCCTCTTCAAAATTGTGATGTGTGGCTTGAGTGGGACAAAACATGTTTTGCAGATAGATTATTTAGAGAGGATAATCTTGCTACCATTACAGGGTGTTTCAATTGCTAACACAGCATCTATTAGGTATTTGTACTCTGTCTACTCTGAAAAATCCCATGTGGGGATTTTTGCTTGCATCCCCTGAGTGTGTTTGACTTGCTGCTCTTCCCATAGGAGCATTCCTGCTATGGGAATAAGCCATTCATAGGCCATCAGATGGGAGAGTCCCTTAAGGATGTTCCTGGCATAACACAAAAGCATTTATGATCTCTTGCTGCCTTAGGGTCAGTTTCGTAATTGTGAAATTTGGTTTTATCCAAGTGAAGTTGTTGAAAAGTGAAGTGGGATTTTTGGTATTTACGTTGGATTGTTTTTACATTTGTTTTGAATGTTATCACTAAGATAAGGCCATCACAAAGCATAATTGATGACTTATCAATTCACTGCACACTACAGGCCAAAATATATGCTATAAGTACATTTTAAATTCTTTAACCCTGTTTGTCAAGCAACAGTTTTGCAAATGGATCATACAGTTGAGAAGAAAATGTTACCATCATACTGGCAGCTGGGGCAAACTGTGCAGTGCTTAGAAGGAGCGGGTGACACTGAAAAATACATATTTTTTGTGTTGAAGCAGTGAGACTGTAATCTGCTGGATACTTTATGGTAGTTAATTTTCCTACTTTCTGATTATTGATACTGAGGCTTTGATGAGATGTATTTTTTTACTGTGTTTAACCAGTTACTTGGCATGTATTAAACTACTTAAAGCACATAAGAATAAATGGATCTTCATTTTGTACTTAGGGAGGGAGAGGAAAGGTATAAGGTACAGACAGCTTCAAGGCTGCTGTTTGGTTTGCATGGTGACTGGGATGCTGTCTAGGACTGGCATAGACACATTTCATCCTGGTAAGCTCCTGTGTGTGAAGGGAGAGGAGGAAAGCCTAGTCTGTGTGTGCGTGGCTCTGCAGTGGGTCTCTCAGTGCACCCATCTGTGGCACAACCCTTGCCGTGGCTTTCTGCAGCACTCTCCTCTCACTATCCTAAGGTTTCATTGCAGCACTGTTAGCAAAAGTATTCCCCTGTGCATATCATTGCTTCACATTAGCAACTACATCTTGCTTTGGTTTACCCTTTAACATGAAAGTTTTCTGTTTCTTTTTCTTCTGGAAGGAGCAAAAAATTTTCCTATTGCAAAAATCCTGTCCTCTGTTTCTACAGAGCTGTGTCCCATGCAGGTGGGAGCTGACAATCCCTGCTGCCTTCTGGCATGTGATATAAATAGATTTTGAAAAGGTGAGGCAGGTTCAGCAGCTGGAGATAAGGACAGCACAGGGAATTCAGCCAGGATGAAATGATGATGTTGTATGGCTGAGAATTTCTTGCTGAAGCAGATACTGGCTGTGAAACGGTAGGAGTTCACATGTATTGCATGACATCTCTTATAGGAGAGATTTTCTAGAGATCTGTGGACAGATTTTACTTTGCTTTTTAGCACCTGTTAAAGTAAAAAAATATTTGAAATTAGAGAATGATTATTCCCTTTCTGAGGATTTTCTCCCTGAATGCTGTTGATGAACTGTTATATTAATTTCACTGGAAAGAGAAGCAAATAATTGTTCTGGGCAGGTTTAATGCTGTTTTCTGGTGCTTGCCCTGTGAAATCTCAAATTAACTCTTAGGTTTATATTAATATGTGACAATTCTGTCTCAATTACATGGCACCGAATATAATGTCTTTGAACAGGATGGAAGGAAAAAATAGAGGATGCACCTGGTCACTGCAAGAGATGAGCAATATAAGCAAGCATGTTTGTGATTCCTTTCATTTCAGACTCATTGTGGGACATAGATACTTCCACACAGATCCTATCTTCCATTGAGCACAGCAGCCTGACTGTGGCAAAAGAGGATGCCTAGGGAAAGAATACATGGAACAACAAAGTAAATATATTCCAGTCTTCTGCCTATTATGAATACTCTCAGCAATTCAACAGTTTAAGGCTTTTTGACCCTATAGGAATGAAGAAATTCCTTAATGTATTTCAAGGAACCTGATGGATTAAACAATGCTTTAGTTCTCTGTAAAATGGTTATGTCGAGGGGTGAATCTTCCAGCTGGAAAATGGGCTAAGAGAATGATATTAGAAGTTGTAACATTTTCAGTCAGAGCTGGGGGAAACAAACTAATGTTTTAGTAAGTGGGGATAACAGATAAGCAATAGCTGAGATTTTCAAGAAATTAAAAATCTTAAAAACATTTGTTAAGAGGCTGTGTGGTTCAGAGACTGGTAATAAATAATGTACCTTTTGCCTTTTCAGACTTAGTGTAGACCTGTAAGAATGCTGTTTTTTCCACTTATGACTGTCATAGAGCTGATAATGCTACTGGACTCAATGTCATGTAAAATTGTGCTGAGTATTAATTTGTTTTGTGTATGAATGAATTTTCTACTTTGTTAGAATGATGGATTATACTGAGTACAGATGGAACTGGTGTTGGCTATGGTCTTCTCTCATTAGCTCAGTGAGGAAATTCCCATTGATTTCAGTGGAAACATGCTTATGCCAGTGCTGGAGTGCCTCTGAATGCTGACTTTGGCCTGTGGCCGCTTGCAGGGCAAAGGTAGGTTTTTGTGCCAAGGCAGCAGTGTGTTAAGTATTTATGCTGTTTGTTTGGGGAAGAAATGTGGGTGCAAAGATACAAACCTCAATCCTTGTTAATGTCATTTTTCCATCCATGACACTGGAATTTGGCACATTTCCATCCTCCACAAATACTACTTCAAGTACATGGCATTGCACAATCTGTGATGTTAGTTGTGTGTAGTGTTAATGACAGCAAGTTCTGTTTTTCTAATTCATTAAAAAAACCCCAATGCTTTGTAACATCTAAAATAATGCTGTCCAGAAACTCTCTGTTCTGTCTTGAAAGGAGCACTGTATAAAAAGAGTGGAGAAACTGAATTGCTTGGGAATTTGCTAATAACAACAGTATGTGACCTCTACCCATCTTTTGCTCTGTGTAGCTACTCTGTACTAAATCTGTGCAGCTAAACCAGACAAGATCTCTAAAAGAAGCTCCCCAAAACCCAGGAATATTGTGATACGTGGTTCTTGGTTTAAGATCTTGATTTTGTTGTTTAATTGGTTAGGAATGGACTGTGAACTTCTGTACATCATAATCCAGAGTTACCAGAATCTAGAAGTGTACATTTTACTTCCCTGTCCTGTTAGCACCATGACGTTAAAGTAATTGAATATTCTGCTTCATGCACTTTGTCATAGTTGGATGTGGTTAGACACTCTCTTCTGGCTGGAATCTCGCATGCTTGGAGAGTTTAATTGGCTTTTTCTACAATTCCCAAGCCCTTTCTTCCTGACATCCACTGAGATTCCATTTTATAAGTGTCTTTACTGGATGATGGATGTTGTGTTTGAGGTCTCACAGCTGAGACCAAGGCTGTACAATTTCTTCCCTAATTTAAATCTTCTTCAGATCTTGTCAATCTGAGGAATACATGTTTGAGACTTTGCTCTGTCAAGTTGTCTTATACCAGGAAGCGTCTGGAAAAAAATCAGCACAGAGAAGGATAGAAAGTGTCAAGATCTTTCTCCCTTCTCCTCTTCCCATTCTGCTTTAGTAAGAGAGGGGTATGTGACCCAACACTGTCTGGGTTTATCTAGACAGTTGTCTAGAATAATGTGAATTCTTTTTCCTGTGGTCCATCCTACTTTAAGCCAAGGATTTTTTTTTTTTTCCCAGGATGGTGTCAGATGAACCTAAATGTGGTGGATATTCTTGAAGGAGCAGCTGTCTCATTTAGGTTGGTAGGTTGACTGGTTCTTTACATGCTTATGGAAGTTTGCCTACATGCTTATAAGAAGTTTGTCAGTGCTGGTTCTGCTCTTGATTTTGATTGTGAACATTTGGTTCATCTGGTATTTAAATGGGCAAGTGTTCCTGAGTGATAGAGCCACCCTTGGAGCTGACTCCAAGTTGAATGAAGAACTGTATTTTCTTCACCAATGATAAAAGAATTGGTTTCCTGTAGGAGATCAGTTGTCTTTGCAGAGCTCATTTTGGATTTCCCAGTATGTCACGTGTTTCTACAGCAATACATAAGATGAAGGGGTATCTCTATAGATTGCTTAAGTTATTCTGTAAGTTGCTTTTGGAGGGAGAATATACTTGGTGGATATAGGACATACTAAGTTGGTAAAGAACCAAAAGCTCATCTCTGTCTTTTCCGGCCTTTTGCATTCCAGATACCTGAGCATGGGCTGAATAGTTGAGTCTCAGAGCTTATGACTCAAGAATATCATTTAAGCTCATTGAAGCACATTCCAAAAATACACTGGAAAACAAAGCTGTTCAGCTGGTCTTTTCTAGCAGTAGAGAACAAGGCTTCCAGTGATATGGCACTAGGTATTGTGTAGTGAGTTAGTAACCATTTTAAGAATACATTTATTCAGGGCCAAAGTTAGACATTTTTGTCCTGAGCAACATCCTGTTTCATTGAATCCAGGTACTACTGACAGCAGGGGGTACTTAGAGACTGCATGACTAATTTAGTGGTTATGCTAACAGTAAAGATTTTTGCTTCAATGTTCATGGGGAAGATACTATACCTGTATATTGCTAATTTTAACAATAATGTTTTATTACTTACCTGTTCAGTGATGATATGTCTTTTTAAGTTTACCTGAGCTGGAGCCTTTTACAAGCTTCAAGCTTACTGTCATCCGTGAAACTCTTCTATCTGGACTGATTGTCTCTGCCAGTTATGGTGCTTCAGTGAATCACTCTGCTGAGGAGATTGCTCTACACCTCTGCATCTTAGTAAATTGCCTTCTAAGCCTTGGCACTGAAATGCTATTGGTTATGCTTCATTATCTCATTCAATAGAAATTCAGTCTCCTGAAGACTGCAATTAAGTTTCCTCTTTGTCTGAAATGAACAGAATTTAACTGCAGTCTTGATGGTTTTCTCTGAAGCAGAGGAAGGAGAATACAGAAAAATACCAAACCAGAGACAACACACTTTGACAGACTGTTTTTTTTTTTTAATTTGGTAGCTTGCTTTTCCTCTGTGTAACATTGATCTGAGATTTGTGGTTCTTTAAGCCAGGCAGTAGTAACTGGAAGTATTTATTATTGCCTGAATGGTGTCTGGTTTATTGATAGTTAAAGGAATTCTTGTACTAGTATCTAGAATCCTTTTCCTGTCTTAAGATGAGCTAAATGTTTCTAGCCTTAATTTGTCATGCTTAAACTCTTGGTGGGACAAGGGCTGTGAGTAGCAGAGGAAGAAATGGCTTAGTGATAGGAATATTTGGACAATCCCTTTTCCTTTTAATTGTGGAAGACTGAACAAGAGTTGCTCAAGTTCTGTGCAAAACCAGTGCTGCTGTTCTGCAGAAGTCAAAAAAAACAGATCTGTAAGCTTTAGTTCCTCCTGGTCCCAACAACTGTCCCTCCTAGTTCTTCTCTTTTCATGTCTGCCTCATTCTGTCTGCTGTGCTCAGGCCTGCTGAGTTATTCCATGCCCCTGTTGTGAGCTCAGTGGATTTTTCAAAATGATGACTTTATTTTTTCCTGCACTTCCTAGTCCTGCCAGACTACCCTGCAGCAAAATGCATTTCAGGTATGAGCTCTCACCAGCCCTCTAGGAATAAGTCACTGCTTCATTTCTCATTTGCAAAAGCAATAGCTTCCTCTGTCTCATGGGATACAGGAATAGAAAATCCATTTGTATGGGATGTTGGGACTCTGTAGACACAAGGCTGCACAGGTTTTTAGGAGAGATGTAGGTGTTATCATCCAAGGCATTTCTTTTCCTTGCTTTTTTTTTTCCTTCGGTAGGGTAGTCCTGTAAAAATAATTTATTGGTCTACTGCTTTGGCAGAGAAAAATAACTCTTGTTCAGAAACAGTATGAGGAACAGCACCCCTGCTTAGGAACTGTGGCTATTAGCTTCCGTTGGATGAGGATGAATAGTAGCTTGTACTTCCTCATTATAATGAGAATAAACATTTTTCCTAGGCTGTTTTTTAAGTTCAGACAAATCTACCAAGACGTGGTGTAATGTGTTGGCTTCACTCTCCTTAAACAACCTCCCCATATCTCATCAAACAACAACCACAGGGGTGTTTCTGCCTGTTTTCCATGATTTGGAAGAGAAGGTGAAGCTCCGGGAAGCTATGGTATGCTTCCCTCCACGTTTCTGCCACCTTCATATGGTCCAGCTGTAATAATCCATCTTCCCCTAGGATGAGGTAATCCTGGTTATTAATACAATCTGGGGGACAAAGGGCTGGATTGCAACCTTGTGGAAAGAGACCTGGGGGTCCTCGTCAATGGCAAGTTGAACATGAGTCAGCAGTGCCCTGGCAGCCAGGAGGGACATCCATGTCCTGGGGACATCAGGCACAGCATCGCCAGCCAGGCAAGGGAGGGGATTGTCCCACCCTGCTCTGCACTGGGGTGACCTCACTTTGAGTTCTGGGGACAGTTTTGGGTACATCAAAATAAGAAGGGCATCATACTATTAGTGTGTCCAGGGGAAGGGCAACCAAGATGGTGAAGGGCCTCAGGGACAAGACTTCTCAGGAGTGGCTGAGGTCACTTGGCTTGTTCAGCCTGGAGAAGAGAAGAGTAAGGGTCAACTTCACTGCAGTCTACAGCTTTCTCAAGGAGGACAGAGGTGCTGATCTCCTCTCTCTGCTGAGAGGAAATGGAATGAAACTGCATCAGGGGAGGTCCAGATTAGGTGGTAGGAAAAAGCTCTTCTCTGAGAAGGAGGTTGGTCACTAGAACAGGTTGCCCAGGGAAGAGGTCATAGCACCAAGCCTGTTAAGAGTTTAGGGAGCATCTGGACGGCGCTTTTAGTCACATGGTTTGGTTTTAGGTAAATCCAGTGAGAAGCAGGAATTGGCTTTGATAGTCCTTATGGGTCAATTCCATCTTGAGAAATTCTATAAATCTAAGACTTCCTTGCTGGTGGTGTCCTTGTTGAAGTTCAGGTTTGGCTGAGTAGCACTTGGCTAGTTTGTTCCTAGGATATTTAGGTCATGGTAGTTATTACTGTATGTGACAAAAGTGATATTACCTGACAGATTTTATCGCTGCTAAGTGGTTCCCTTTAGACTTGGGTTTTCTTAGCTTTTTGTAGACATCTAAGGTTGTTATATACCTTTAGGTCCCTGGGGAAAAAAAAGTCTTAGCTGCAATAATCCCTTTGCTTGTCCCTTTGTGGCCAGACTCCATTGCGAGAAGTATCATCTCCCCAAAGAGGGAATGTGGCAGATCTGAATTTCTCAATTTGGACATCTTCCACAGTGAAAGAAAAATTCATGTCAGCATTAAATGCTGTCTCTTGCTTTTCTTAATTTCTGTGCTTTAGAGGTTCTCCCACTGTTCTGTGTTTGTTTTCCTAGAGAAGCTAGGAAAGCCCTTCCACCAAACCTCAGAGCCCCAAGTGTATAGCAAGCCCTAGTCTCCTGTTGCTGTGAGTGAATGTCTTGGACCTTTCTGCTGTCTCTCCTTATTATCTGACCCTTTCACAGATGCCAATCTGAATATGGAGAGAACTTCTGAAGTACTCAACTCCTTCATTTCAATTGACTTGAAAGGGTGTTAGATGCGTGTTTAATGCAAGACTATGTGCTGAGATGACTTGCTCACTGCTCTGCCGAAATCTGGGCTGGAGCAAGGCATTAAGCAAGACCAGATTGGTGTCTTCACAGTGGATCACTCTCCCTTTTATGTAGCCTTTTCAGTCATGCAGGCTGTCTCTGGCTGTTGAGGAGCTATTTTCTATACTGACTTCGCTTGTTTGTGCAGAGACATTTTCTGATTTGCTGGTAATAAGATTTTTGCTACTGTTTGCTTTCTGTCCTGGTTAACTTGGTGATGGAGGGGGGTTGGAAAGCTCTTTTGTCTTATTCTATTATGCTGTACTGTAGAACAGACTGCTTTACATAGGGATAGCAGAATGTAGACAGGTAGTCTTGCATGCAAAGTTCAACCTTCCAACATCCATGTTGTGGAGAGCCGCATTAAAGGGAGTTCACTTTTAAAATATGAGTGATAACTTGGGACACTTTCTCATAGCATTTTCCTTACTCTGTTGTGAGATTCCTCTGGATTTTTCTGTTGTTGACAGCATGCCCCTGGCACTCATCACCTGTCTGCTTTCATTAACATGTCTATTCTTTTTTAGAGTGCTGGTAAAGATTGCAAAATTACAGGCAGCTTCTTGCCTTACCCCTAGTACCCTTTTCCTCAACTGATTGGGGCTTTATCTTTTGATGCTATCCTTTTACTAATAATGTTAGAGGCAACTGTCAGTAATCTTATGTCCCACCTGTTCTTGGTTTTGAGAGTAAAATTTGAGAGACATTGTATAGAAATCAAATATATTCCAGCTGCTTCTATAGTAATAAACAAGTACTTTTGTGACTAGCAGAACTAATGAAAATTCGTTTCCTATGGCATTGTGTCTCATGGATGATTGGCTTTTTAACTAAATTATTCTAGAGCTACAGTAGTGAGGTAGAGATTTATAAGACATCAGATGAGAGGAAAAAAGTGGGAATGAAAAGTGGGAATGAGTTGAAAAGAGCATTTTGGCCATGGGAAGAACTTGAAGTGAGTTTATAACTAACACTGAACTTCGGAGGATTCATAGTAGCGCAAAAATGTGAATAAAATTTAGAATTTCTCATGTCTCATGACTGCAAAGTTTTTGAGAGATGCTTTTTCAGCAATTAGGACACTCAAAGCAAGATTTTCCCATGAAGGTTTCTTAATTGATAAAGGCTGAGCCTGTGGGAGTAGGCAAACCCACCATGGCCCTGCCATGGAGGGAGGCCTGCTGAGAGATAAGAAGGATTGCTCAATTGCTTGGCCAGACCCTTAGATAAGAAAGTAACCTTTTGGCTGTGAGGAGGAAAAAGGGACCCACAAGTCCCTGGGAGATTTTATGTAGATCTGTTGTAACCCATTGGCTTATACCTCCTCACACCCACCTCTGTATCCTTATAAGAACCTCTACTTTTCCCAGACCCCAGGGAAGTTCCATCCCTGGCTCCCTTCGCTGGGTACTTTGCAATAAAGATACCTCCTGTGGAATTATCAAATGGGTCCCTCTCACTCTCCTCCCTGAGCCGGCCTGGGGCAGCCTCGCAGGGCAAGAGCTGAAATCACTGAGCTGAATATCACTAGGAGCTGACAGCCTGCTGAGGCAGGCAACCTGCAGAGATGCCTCCGGCAGCCAAGGGAACAACGCTGACCTCCTGGAAGGCCTTCTCCAACGAGATTCCCTCTCTGGGATGGTCCCGGCTTCCTGGGCCTGAGCTACAGACCCCAGACCGGCTGCTAGATGAGCTCATACTGATATCTTACCTTCTTTATTCACCATAACACCTCTTTTTTAACATGTATTTTTCCTGTAGTGGGTTGTTTATCTTCCATGAAATTTGAGGGATATAGTAAATTTGAAGACCTCTGTCCAAGGGGAATGCCATCAAAAAGTAAGTTTGGACGTGATCGTGCCAGAAAGACACATACGCGCAAAGACTGTGCTTTCACACAGCTCCAAACCAGGCTGGTGTCATTTAGAGGAAGGTTATGTGGTCTTTGCAGTCAAAGCAGGCATTTCTTGGGGAATGAATGTGATGTGGGATGAAAGATCAGAGTCTGCCTGGACACCCAACTCATCTCAGGCTTTGTTGTTGCTTTTCCCCATGGCTGCTCTGCTCATTTTTCCAAACTTATGCTTCAGAGTCGTTATTCTTTGCACAGTCCTTTCATTTCAACACTTCCACATACAGTGTGACCTTTCAGAGCTGAGGATGTGCTTGCTGTGAAGCTGAAAGGTACTTGGAAAGGCAGTGGACTTATGCCTAAAAGAAGTGGAACTTTGCTCTGTGGGCTGATGGTGTAAATCTTGCTGTATTATGTTATGAGGAAGATCTTTGATTTGCTAAAATATTGGGACATTAACTGAACACTGTTTATCCTCAGCACCTTAAGCAAAGGTCACAAGCTAGTGGTGTTGTGTTGTTGTGTGTGTGGTGTTTTTTTGTTTTTTTTTTTTTTTTTTTTTTTTTTTCTGTTTTTTTCACTGGCCCTTGGTATATGTGCCTAAGACTTCATACTTCATGCTTATTTCCCACATAACTTTTTCTTCCTTAGCTTCTCAGTGGTACCTGTCAGCAGTAACTTATGTGAAGAACTTGCTAGCTGGGCTGCTATGGGTGATAAAAAGCATGTTGGTTTTGGTGAAAGAGCAGGTAAGAAAGAAAAAAAAAAATCTGAAAAGACTGATGGAAAACATCTCAAAGTCTTGGCTGCCCCAGGGAGTGAAATGCTCTGAAATTCCAAGGAGATATAAAGTGTAGTACAAAATGTATGAGGATGTCTTCCTTAACGGCAGGCAAGCCAGTGACCAGTTATGCTGGCACTGTTTTTATTCCCTCCAGCAATTTTTTTGGAGTTTTTTTTCTGTTCATCATGTGAAAAGCATTAGTATTGGCTCTGAGTCTTACCTCAGGTATGAAGTGTTGTATAAACATCTTGGATGGCCTGTTTAATATCTTCTAAAAGAATTCTGGGCTTCCTGGCAGACATGCTTTGACAGTCTGGCACAATATTTATTCAAGATAAAGAAATTGTTTCCTGCAGTGATCAGTGAAAGCACTTTCCCACCCAGCCGTCCCTTCTTGAATTATCATTTTTTTGTGCTTAGCCAGGTGACAAACTGTACTTTTTACACAGTTACAGATGGATGTGATCTGTTTCCCATATTGAATCAAGCCACAGTTTGAGGGAGACAGTAGATAGTGAGCTTGTCTCTGAGACATTTTTAAAAGGATTTTGGCTGTTTTTTGAGGTTGTAAGAGGTGAAGTTCATACCTGTATTTAAAAGTTACAGATGGGCATGACTTGTGATTTCTATAGGCTTCAAGTTTAACCTGAAAGTAGCTGGAGTTGGTCTTCCCTAAATGACCAGAACTCTGAAGGGATTTGGTTGTCAAAGTGCTGTATTACACACTCAACTCCAGAATTTAGTACTTAAAAATCCCTGCCCAGCTCCTATCTTTTCCTTCTTCCTGGCTGTCTCCCAGCTCCTCTCCTCCACTGCATTGCCCTGAGCTTGACTTAGCCTGTTTGTGTACCTGTTTTAACCCCACTGTGCTTTTTCCCCCACCCTGTTGCCACCTATCTGTCCATACACTTCCAAAGGGGATCAGCTCTGATAGTTGGTTGTGGTGGGTTCACACCTGCTATGTTGTCTCTGATCTTCCCCAACTCTAATTTCCACAGAGATCTCTTCAGATGTTCAGGATATAATTAGTCTTTTCAAGACTTGCACCCTCAGCCTCTTTCAGGGGAAGTTGTTGCACTTGTGTGTGGTAAAGAACATCCTTTACCTCTTGAGATGCTTTGGAGAGAAATTTCTGTGCTTGTTATTAATATCTGCTTTCTCTTCTTACTACTTTTCTGGCAAGTCTTATCTTCCTGGGTTCCATAGGCATACAGGAGATTGCTTGAAGATTTTGTTGAAGACAAAACAGTACCTTGCATTTTTAGCAAATTCCTGATGTCTTTTCAGTCTTCAGAAACACCTGGTTAATTTCACCTCCTTCCTCACTCATCAGCTATATCCCCACGATGTCAGAGTACTGTGGATCCCTATGTAACCCAAAAGCAAGTTGCTTAACAAAGGTAGAAAATTATTGGTGGCAAATTAGTGGGTGAGAGGAGAGGGACTATACTAATTTTACTTTTCCCCTTTCTTCTTGTCCAATGTCTTCTGTTGTTTCTCGTGGGCAACCACAGAAGAAAAAACATCACGTGATTGTTCTCCTTATGTCCTGAGGTTTACTCAGATGAGCACAGCACTGGATGGCTACTCGTCACTCTAGAGGTGGGGACCTGACCCGACCCTAACTAGGTGTGTACATGAATACATGCACACTTGTGTTCAATGCATTCCTGCCATGCACAGCTCTTGAGATCAGTGTGGTTTTAATGCTTAAGATCCTGGAATAATCTCAAGTGAGGCTTGGCAAACCAGATGGTATACTGCTCTCCTGGGTCCTATTGCCACTTCTTGGGAGCTCACTTAGATTTTCAAAGGACTTCTTTGTCCTTTAGACAATCACAGTTTTAACTGAAGCAAACACTAGATAATATTTTTATAAACTGTCTCAGATGGTTTGGTCGGTCTTTGTAGCAAAAGTCGTGCTGTAAGGGGTGCTTAGTCACCCTTTATAGTGCTGACTCATTCATGGAGTTTTTTGCAAGCTGAGAGCGGTGGGCAGAATTGATACTGACAAACTGTTATCATGGAACAGAACAGATATGTTAATTTTTGATTTATTTGTAACTTGGAAAAAAAATATATCGATATTTGCCAAAGGGAAATAACAGAATCAATAGGGAAAGACATTTGCTTTTCAAGCCTTGTGAGAAAGTATTAAAACATGGATTAAAAAAATAAAATTAAAAGCTATAAAAATGTCTTGGCAGCGTAATTTTAATCTTAAAATTGGCAGAGCATACAGGCGGATTATAATATGTTTTGCAATAATGGAGAATTGATTGATTACTTGGAGTTTGTGTGAATTTTTGATGCAAAGCATAGAGAATGGAGTAAATACATGTAACAGCGACAGCCCATTACTATCCTTTCTTCTTCTGTGTGTTTTACCTCTATGGGATGTTTTTCTCCAAGGCAGAAAGACAGGTCAGTGTCAGGCAAAGAGAAGTTCATCAGAAGAATTAAAGCCTAGGGACAGGCAGAGAGAGAGGTTTATGTAAGGTTGGAAGAGATCCAGCAGAGCAGATGAAAGGAAAAAGATGAAGTAAAGGAGCCTCTTCCAGAGATATGCATTGTATAAAAAGTATCCTGGGTAACAAATTTATCAATTTCATTTTCACATGCTAGAAGGTGGTCTGGAGTTAGGTTTTTCCACACTCTTCAGAGCCCTAAGAAGTCTCTTTTCATTCTTGGAACCATCTCCCTTCAAAGAGAACAAGTGAAAAAATCTCTTCTTAGAAGCTTTGCACCTTTTTCCAAACTGCAGCCAAGGGGCTGTGCCTTACAAATGTCTGGGCATGCTGTTCTTTAATATCTCTGTGCCTGCAGCTCTGGATTAGCTTCCTTTCTGCAGCATTTTCCCTGCTCATGGGCAGGTTTATTACTTGAAAACCCCATTGCTATTACTCTATTGATACGCTTTTTTTAGAAAGCTGTAATTTCTGGGAATTAAATTGATTTATCCCGATGTTCTTGATAAGGCAATAGGAACATCTGATTATGGAAAACAGACTGCATCCATCCCCTCAACACGGGTCTGAGAAATGCAGCATGAAATCTTTCATAGGTTGTCTTGCAGCATTTCCAGCTCTTTTCAGCTTCCTTAGGCACAGTGGAACTGCTCTTGTGAGCTACATGGATGTTTCCTGCTGAGAAGTGAGAAGCAATGAGTCTGTCTGCAGGCAAAAGGCCTTAATGGTAGCCACTCCTCAAAGGCCTGGTTAGAGCAGATGGATGTGATAGCCCTCCCTGCTTCAGCCTGAATGGATGAGGTGATTTCACCCCACATGTGGTGGTAGAAATGCTGGGAAGTTGCTGTTTCAGGCCTGGGGACGTGTACGTGGCAAGGCTAATTCAGTTAGACTGAGAGGACTGATGGGCAGCAGCCTCGGGGCTGAGTTCTGCCTCTTGGGTAAAGCGAAGGATGAGGAAGCTCAGTGGTGAGCATAGGCCTGGGAGGAGATGGAGGGACAGTCCCTCTGGGATGTGAAGCTTATGGCCAAGTCTGAACGAGATGCCTGAGCTAGGAGGGAGCTGGTTATTTTTGTTTACAGTCTTGATGTGAAGGGGACTTTGTGGGCTCTTTGTTATTTGTAAATGCATCCTATAATCCATTCTTGCTCTGAAAAGGAAGAAACTTACAAGAGCTTGAGTGCTTTCCTAAGTATCACAGTTTCTTAGCTCTTTGCATCTCTAAAATGATTTTACAGTCTAGGACTCTCAATCTCATTTCAAGCACATGATGGAAATCTCAGTGTTGTGAGTTATGGGTGGGAGGTTCAGAGGAAGGAAAGTGCATGAGAGACATTTCTTTAGTGGAAATGTGGATCGGAAGGGGAAAGGCTTCTATTTCACATAGAGACTGAAAATAGGATATAAGAAACTTCTTCCTGAGGTCTAAGACCAACAGTGGACTCTCTGGAGAGGAATGCAAGTCTTTTTACATTCTTTCTGTTCTATCAGGTCTTTGGGAAGGGAGATTCAGATCTTGGATGAGCTCACAAAAGACTGCTTGTGTGTCTGCTGCTGTCTAAATTATGCCTAAATTATGCCTAAATATGCCTAAATTATGCCTAAATAATGTCTACATTACCTGCATAAGCCAGAGAAATTAGTTTGTTTCTGTTAGCACTGAGAGCCACTCAACATGTTTTTGACACCATATGTGATTCAGAAATATAAAATCCTAATGGATGCTGCTGTAAGTAGTCCTGTAGTCCAGTCTGCTCCTGTGAACATCCCAGTGGCCCTGGGGAAGAAATGGAGCAGCCTGCCTTTTTTCTATATATTCTGACTTCCAAACTTGATGGATAATTGCCAAAACCAGGGAACTAGTGAGTCCAGAAGATAAATAAAAAGCATGTGGTGGAAGTGCAGATAAAAAAAAAAATCATAAGTCTGAGCATTTTTATACAGTTCTAATGTTGATAGACACTTTTCACACAGACACTAAAACAGGTTTTAATAATTTGACTCAACTTTATTTCTGAAGAATGCTCTAGTCATGAATAACCCTTTGCTGAGGATTGGAACTGTTCAGAAGGTTTTGTCATCCTTTAATTAGTCTTGGTAATGAATCCCCATTTTGGAGGAAAACTTAGTTTAATGGTCTTGGTATTGAATGACCTTGATGTGGTTAAGACACTTGTCTATATGTGTGTGGGAAATGCAAATAATGAAGACTCACAGCCTGTGAGGCTCAGTAACGCACTGGATGTTACTTTAAATTTGCTTGCTTTGCAGGTCAGATTGAAGAATGTCTGAGACAAGCAATAAATTCTTTTCCTGCCTTGGGAGGTTGAGCCTGCTGATTAATTCACCTCTCATTTTATTTCAAATGCTTGAATTCTCCCTCCCTTAGAATTTTCTTTGTGGTGCTAGAGGCTTCCAACACTTTTTTTTTTTCCCTAAGTAAATGCCACATGAGGACTATGACTCATCAGGGTCTCATAATTGAATCCAAATATGTAATTTATTTTAACTACAGTAGCTTTGAATGTGCTGCACAAAATTTCTGTAATATGTTGCTCTGGAAAGCAAAATTGCCCTTGAAATATTAAGGGCAATTGTTTTAATGGTTCATGCCCTACTTCATTGGGCAAATGCTAAAATAAACTGTGTGTATGATTGTATGCATTGATATTTGTGATATATAGGTATGTTTTCTTCCAGCTTAAATTGATTTCTGTGTGTGTTCTTTCTCTTAAGATTCCAACTGTAGTTTATTTTGGGATTTTCTCCATATTGCTTCTTTGTTTTCAGTCCTAAGATAGCTCTTAAACTCCTGATGTGAATTGCTTTTTCAAACTTAATGGAGGCCTGGGCCGAAACATTCAACAGTGGTGACTGGAACAGGCTTGAATTCAGAGAAAACTCTTTATTGCAGTCTAATTTGTGAGAATAGAAAGCAAGCTGCTGCTTTACTGGGAGAGCAATTTGAGAACACAGTACAGGGACACTGGGAATATCAGGTTTCTATATCAAGTCTTGCTATTAGCTTGCTGGATGGTCCATGAGTCACTTTATTCTTCTGGATCTGTTTCTCCACCTCTAAATAGGGGATTATGCAAACTACAATTTGAAGCTTGGTGATCTCCTGATGGAAGTCTTTCTTCTGGAAAACCTGCTATGATTGTCCAAGTGCTGTTAATAAGCCGTTACAGTGAAAGTGGTAGTAACGAAAATGTGAATCGCCTCCCTAAAACTGAGTGAAATTGGTAGCAATGTGGGACAAAGATAGAAGGATGGGAAATGGGAGGGAAATAGCTGGAACTATCCAGATCATACTTACATTCTTCTATTTAGAGGGAGGATTGCCAGTGTGGCATAGCCCTGATCATTACAGAGCTAGTGAGCCTTTGCTAATTGGTCCCAGCTAAGGTCCTGTGTTTTGCTTTACTTGAAACTGAATTTGCACTTGTACTTTATTGCACTGCAAGACCACAACAAGAAGCTGGGAGTCATTGTTGAAAATGCTTCTTGAGATACCCTTGAGTTGAGAGAGGACCATGAACCCATCTGTGTCTCACTTTTCTTGTTACAAAATAGATATTAGGCCTGCTTGTGAGAACACCCCGCACCTATAGCTTGTTGATCTATAGGAAGAATGTTTCTGTGTGTTTTGGTGAAGTTCAGTTCAGACCCAGAAAACCTGGAGCTATGCCCAGGTGTTGCTGACTCCAAGTGATGCAGTGCTGAATAAGGATGGCTTCTGATCAATGGGTTACACATTGTTTCTTCCTGACCTCTCTCAAAGTAAGCTTATGAGGCAGTATTAGCACTTCTGATGAGTGAAACTAGATTGGTGCAAAGGCCAAGGTTTTACAGGAATTTACAGGGTTGATTCCTTGCTCTAGTGCGTGGTGAGGCTTTGAATGTGTCTTCTGTGTTCTCATTGCCTTCAGGTTTGAAACTGGGTTAAGGTTTAAACCAAAGTCAGCAGAGCACCTAAGCATCTGCTTGATGCACTGAGAAATTTCTGTGAGCATTACACCCTCATGTTAGGTGTGTTTGCTCTGTTTAACCAGGGATCTGTGTTCTGGCTATAGTGTGAATCTTCTCTAAACCACTGGTGGTGCCTTCTCTCTGTGTGTATGAGTGTGCAGGTACATGTGCATATGGAATCCTGTGATATGCCATATCTCAAGTGCCTCTGAGTACTTTTGGTACTTGAGCCTTAGCCATAATTGACAATATTTCCATGTACAGTATCACATGTGTCACCCTGGAAGCTGGTGGGCAATTTAGTGTTAAATCTTGACTGTTAAGATGACTCAAGTCCAGCTTCTTTAAACAGAAGGTACTTTTCTGCTCCACAGAAGCATGGCTGACATAGCTTTCAGCTGCTGTCAATAGAGATGCTTTGCTGCAAGACAGATGCAGTTGGGGAGCAGTGAAAAAATTTGGGTTAAAAACAGTAAAATAATGTCCAGGTTGTATGTTTTTTAAAATTTGTTTTTGGAAGCACATTATCTTTGCTGCTCTGTGTACTTGCATGCTTCCTGGCTGCAGATGACTGCTGATTAAACTTCTGCTGTTACACATTTGAGCAGCACTTGTGTTGATAGGCAGCAGAAGAATGTACGGTCATGAAAAACATAACATTGCATTTCACCAGCTGGGAATTGGTACCCTGTATTATGCATTTGTTCTTCCTGCTCCTTCTTGATGGAGAACAAAAGTGGGAAGAGAAAAGAGAAATTTACAGAATAATCAGCTAAACTAGAGCATATGTTAGGGACTGCACATGTGCTGTGTGTCTGTTCTCACAGCATCTCTTAGTAATGTGCACTGTTACATTCTCAGGCCACTGCCTTTGAACTTGTGCAGTGGAGCAATGATAATAAAATAATTTTAGTTAGGGCTATTTTAGTGCATAATATATTTGTTTCTGCTGCAGCATGCTTTGCTCACATTCTAAATAATGAAAAGTTAAAATGAATCTTTTTGTGTCCATAAATTATGGTGCTTAAAGATTCAAATTTTGGTCCCTGCATATCCATACACTTAAATTTATGAACTCATAAAACAATCACTGTGTTTCTTTGTGATTTGTACCTCTGTTTTTTCAGATGTAATGCATAAATGGAGTACACTGTTCCCAAATGACATCAGCTCTCTGGAAACCTATAAAATCATTCTTGTGTTTAACTGATTTTATACTATTGCTGTATAAAATCAGAATTTTATGAAGATGAATAGGAAACTTGCAGATTACATATGGCCTGCTTTGGAGCTGCTGTGCAAGCTGTTTACAATTCCAGTCTGCTCTTTGCCCCCTTGGATTATTGTGATGGTTAATTTACACTGACAATAGTACCTGCCACTGATAAAGAGGTGAGAGTCTGGATTTGAGGGGAAACATTTGAATATCAACAATATTGTATTTATAAAAATTGTCCCTTGGGGGCAGAGCATTGCTGCAGATGAGCAAAATCCAGTTTACTTCTTGTAATCCATTACTACTGCTAATTTGTTGTTCTCATTAGGAACCCTCAGCTGGCCATGTGAGAAATAATTTCTTTTGCTGGTGTATAGAATCCTCTGAACTCCAAAATGTCAAACGGAACAGTAGAAACAGAAAGGGAGAGGGATCCACCCCGACCTTGCTTTTGAAGTCAGCACCTCAGCCTTGGCATCCGAAGGGCAGCTATGGGAGGTAATGCCTTCTGCCCATCTCAGTTAAGGAAAAATAATCTGTTAAAGTGAAACCATGACAAGATGTTCAGGGTTTCTCTAAGCTCATTAGACAGTGAGGCAGCAGGATCCCTGATGAAGCTGATCGTAGTGGAAGGCTCAGTCGCAGGTCAGGGAGCTCAGTCTGCAAGGAAGTAGGACAGTGAAGCTGGAGGAAGGGATCATGTAACATTGCAAATAGCCTGGCCTCAGTAACTGCTGCAGGCAAAGGAATTCCAAATGCAGGAGATGGGAACAACAAACACAAGTTACTTAAAAATTAAGGAAACCTGTATGGGATGTATTGTTGGGTGGTCTGTACAATGAACAATGCCCATTTTAAAGCTGATGGCCTCCCTCAAAATAGAATTCCTATTCATCAGCACTCTCCTCAAGTATCCCACTTGCATGGGGACTGGTTACAGGCTGCATTCCTACTGGTCTGGGACTTTGGGGACATAAGAAAAAAGGTAACTCTCTCCATTTGGGTGGTCATTCTCTTACACATCCTGTCCACATGCAAATATTTTGCATAAAGCTGACTGCTCTCTGTCCAGCCCAGTTGATGCAGGCAGCTTTGCAGGACAGTCATCCTGATGCTTTTTTTCTGGCCTCTCCTTTTGCATCTCCCTTCCAACAACTTGCTCCTTAGAGCACAGGACTGTAACGTTTAATGTTCTGCACTGAATGCCAACAGCTGAAGCCTATGGAAGGGAGCCTGCATGCTGAGGACGAGCTGACAAACAGGTTATGTGGTCTGTGGCTGGCAGGAAGCAAACTGTCTCGTGTATGTCAGGGCCCTGCTGTGCTTATGGGCGTTAGTTTCAGACTGTTAGTAGTGTAGGTAGTCCAGATTATCTGGGTTATTAGTAAGAGTACCACTGGCTGTGTCTGATATGCAGTAGAAGATGCGAGTAGAGCACAAAATGACCACTAAAACTATAGGAGAATCAGTGTAGCCATGATTTTTTTTTTGAAAAGAAATTGTTGGAAACAACCACTTCTAGTGACTCATTTGCTTGGTCCATTTAGAGTGTGCTAGTTAGAATTACACTGACCTTCAATTATGCCTGAAAATCTGTGTTTGCCTTTGCTGGAATGGTGTTAGAACCCAAATTTTTGGGATGGTATCTGTAAAGTTTCTATTTCAAGAATTCTGACATATTTCAAACTATTTTGTGGAGGTGAGCTCAAGCCGTGCAGGTTTATTACCTGGTACGTTCTGCATGCCTGGGAACAGCAGTGCTTCCCTTTGGAAGGAGGCTCTGAAGCTTTGTCTGAGTGAGCCAGGGACAGATGGGAATAGAAGCAAGATGATCTCTATCACTTCTGGTATGTTTTAAACCGTGGATTATATAATTACTTGGGACCATCTGATTGAACATCTTCTGTTTGTCCATCTGGCCTCTCCCTACCTCATGATGGACGTAGTGACACAGTTTTTGGATCAGCCCTTACAGTAATCTCCTTGTGCTCTGCCCATTTACAAAGCTTCTCTTTTGGTTTTATTTTTTGTTAATTTGACACAGTATTCAGTGGGCCTTTTTTTGCTCTGCTCTATAATCTGAATTTGCCCTGCTTCAGTTTGTGATTAGCTGGTGACTAAGCTGGTCATTATAGATTGTTTTTCTTGTATTTAGTGGTACTCTACCTGTGACAGGACTACTGTTTTGTAGCTACACAATAATTATAAAGTAAGAAGTCTGTTTCACATTTTATGAGAGCGGATTTCCAGCCTTAGTAGTTTCTTTCACTCTTAACCAAATATTTTGTCATACAGCATTTAGTGATGTTTCTGCAAGCTGGGCTGCAGTTTTCTACATTTCTTCTCTGCAGTGTGAATTTATCTTGAAGTTCTTAAGCCTAAGAAATGTTCCTGACTCATTTCCTTTACATCTTCCCCTCCTGTAGGTGGGAGGTTTATGGTTAGGATGTGAAGTTTTCCAGATCAAGCAGTGGGAGGCTGCTGCAGATTAAAAACCCTGCTTGGTACATGGATTGCCTTTGATGCTTAATTTATTGGGAAAGTGAACACTGTGCGGGAGGGGACTTTTCTCCTGCTATATTTGCAGTGGTACAGGACATCAAAATCTCTGATGACAGTTGTTACAGGGGAGAAGAATTCTATAGGTTAGGCAACAAAAGCAAATATTATTTCAGGCCTTGTTCCTAATTCTTTAGGATAAAATTAGGGCTTATATTGTTATGAGAACATTGTGAGCAGAAGTAAATAAAACAAAGTTGCAGTAACTTGGAGCTAAGACTGCTAATTGCTGAACTCATTGATGTATGGACATAGCACAGAGTTTATAAATACAGGATACAATTTTGTTTCACAAATAATAGCTTTCTACTTTCAGATGTCTCTTTGTTCTAAGTGCTAAGCCAAGTCCATGAAAGTCATTTATATCTGCAGTGTGTAGAACCTGCTATCAATTAAACTGAACCAAGCAAGCATTTGCTATCTTTGGTGAGGATAAAGCAAGTGTCTCGTGTTCTCTGCCAAATTAGCATTATAGCTTAACTGCCTTCTCCCCTGGATTGTATCTTGTAAACTGCTGAAATGACTTGACAGAAAAGAGTTGAGCATACAGTGAGGTCTTGTCCCAGTTTCAGACAAATTCAGAGGAGGATATCCCCTGATGGAAAGCAGGCTGTAGGTACCTGTGTACCCCTCTCCCCCCCACCAGGTTCGGGACAGAAAATGTCCCCGGAGGAAAGTGAAGAGAAAAAAGGAAAAAAACTATTTATTGGACAAAACAACAAAACGCACAGAAAAAGAACAATAATTCTAAATAGTAGCAAAAATCCCTCGCTGCAGATAGAGAGAAGAAAACCTTGGGCAAAAAGCCGGAGTCCCTGTGGGTGTGGTCTCTCCTCTTCCCGGGGGGAAGGGGCACCCATTTTCGGCTGATGAAGAAATTTCTCAAGGGAGTCCCAATGTTCCAATGTTCTGAATGAGTCCAGAAGAGGGAAAACAAAAAAAAACTTAAGTTGAGTAGCTCGGTTCTTGTGAGGATTACTATTAATAGATAACCAGGTTCTCTGGCTTGGGAGTACTTGAAGGCTTTTGGTAAGGGACTTTACCTAGGAGGTGGGCTAAAGTTATGGACTAGAGAATTCATTAGTGTACTAGGATATTCCTCATTTACTAGGGATTACTTGGTGGGTATAGGGAAATGACCTCGATCTTGGGCGACGCTTGTCTCCTGGGCGCTCGGGTTTATGGTACCTGAAATAGGAATGTGTCTAGAAGTATAGCTGTCCAATCACATTAGTATGAGTGATAATATTTGAGTTTAATGGGGACGAGCATTACTTAATATGTGGAATATCCTACATTGATACAGTGTCTGATGTGGACATTAGTGAAAGAGTATTACTAAATGCCTGGGCCAGGATCTGAAAGGTTAAGAGAGACCTGAGGGAGGTGCTATTCAATTTTATCCCGTTCTAGCTTCCCTGTGACCTCTGCTTATGATGCCTCTTAGGACACAGGAAGGTGAGATATTTGATCTGACCCCATTGGGCTGTTCTCATATTTTGTCATTTCAAGTGTAACTCTCGAAGTCTGAAGCCATGTCTGCTTTGCGAAGCTGTCCAGTGTTCCTTCTTGGTGCTATGTGTGCTGAGCCAACAGACTTCATACCAAATGGGGGCTTGTTGGCTCTTCGGGGTCTGTGCTGCTATTGATCAGCTGCAGCCCTGAACCATTCCCTCACAACAGGCTTTTAGTCCAGCTGGTTTCCTAACCCTGACCTGAACAGCTTCATCACACCCTCCTTGCTGTTTGTCACTACATCTTAGATGGGAAGGAGTGGCAACTGTCTGGATGGGCCTGTCTCCTGGTTTTGGCTTTTCCAGAAGTATGGGTAGGAGTTTCTCCTGGATACCAACTGTCTTGGGGTTAACTGGGCTCCCCCTCCTCTGCCAGTCTCAGTGTGTCTGGACACCAAACACTCAACAATAAGGTCATGGATGATGGACCACACTGCTTCAGCAACTTCTAGGTTCTAACTGCCTGTAATGGAGATGGGCTGTTCTCATTACCACAAAATATAGTTTAGCTTTTTCAAATAAAAAGAAATGGGGTGTATTTTAGTGGGCTTGGGGTTTTTTTTGTTGTGTTTTCGTTTGGTTGGTTGGTTTTTGTGGGTTTTTTTTTGAGAAAGGGAACAGGCACAAAGGTCCTTCTGTGTTTTCCTCAGGGATTTGCTCCTTTTCTTTCAAATCTCCCCCATTCCGCAAAGCTTATTGACAGATATTTTCTCTGAGAGGAAAAGGTGCTTGTTCAAATAATCCTGGCTCTCCAGTGTGTTGCAGGCATTGAGGCTGCTGTCACAGGCTATTCTCCTTTGCAGTCCCAGCAGCCTGAATAAGTGACATGTGCTTTTTTTTTGTAGTATTTTATCCTTTCCACCTGCCCTGCCTGAGGGGCTGTTCATTGTATCCCTGTGCTGTTTTTACGTAAGGTGTTGCATCAGGCAGCAAAAGGGATATGGTGCTGAATTTAAACAGCTGGATGTTGTGTTGTGTATTTTTCAAGCAGACTTAAAAGAGCCGTGGGCTTTTTTTCTCTTTTTCAGTGTGAGTCTGTCCATTCTGAGTGTTATGACCATCACATATTTCTAGTAGAGGCTGTTGAGTTGGTAACAGGTTTTTCAGTGAGGTATTTTACCCGTAAGTCTGTTTGAGTTTTTTTTTGTCATCACCACACACCACTGTGCTTTTTAAGTGGGGTACATTTTACCTATTTGACATATTCAACCATGGTCATGGTTGGTTTTGACTGTTTTGCTAAATTGCACTTTGTCTTTCCCTCACCCTCTGTGAAAAGTTTCTGTCTTGGGTTAGGGTTAAGGTTAACCACTGCTACAGGGAATGTTTATTAGGTTGTTTTCCTCTACCCTCTGGAAGGAGGGGATGCTAGGGTTATTCATGCAGGCACGGCAGTGTTTTACGGATGATTTCTCCGAGCTCACTTTCCTAGTGCTAGTCTCCATTGCAGGAATCTTGGTGAACTGCTGTCTTATATATATGCAGGCTTTACATGCATCCTTGATTTCTGGGGAAGAGAGGGATTGCCAAAGCTTTACACAGATTGCTTTGCAGGCAAGTCTGTGGAACCACCTGTGTCCTTCCTTATACCTTTTTAATGACTTCTTCAAACTTTTCTCAAAGCTGTTTGTTAGCATGACCTCTTGGCTGGCATTTATACATATTCCTCTTTTATCATGTCAAATTCTCATTTTTTTTGTGGTAGGTTGTTCTTATTTTTCATTCTACAGCACATATTTTAATTTTTTGGTAGTTGATAGAGATAAAGATATACTTTAAAATTAAATAGATTGTTAGAGTGGGTCCAGAGGAAGGCCACAAAAATTATCAAGGGATAGAACACCTCTCCTATGAAGACACAGAGAAGGCTTGGGGGAGACCTTGTAGCAGCCTTAAACTAGGCTTACAAGAAACATGGGGCTTGTAGTAATAGGACAAAGGTTTATTGTTTTATACTAAAAGAGGTTTAGACTGGATATAAAGAAGAAATTTTTATGATAAGGGTGGTGAAACACTGCCACAGGTTGCATAGGGAGTTTGCAGGTGTCCCATTCCTGGAAACATTCAAGGTCAAGTTGGATGGGCCTCTGAGCAACCTGATTGAGTTGAAGATGTACCTGCTGATTACAGGGGGTAGGACTAGATGATCTTTAAAGATCCCTTCCAATCCAAACCGTTCCAGGATCCTTAGGCATAAGGTTTATCTTCATACAGCAGGTGGGATTTTTGGTTTGTTTATAAGCAAAGTCAACCCAGAGGGTAAAAAATGCATCTCTGATAAGCTGTCATTTGGAACAGTTGGTTGTCAGTGGAGACAGTAAGAAAATAAGTAATTTTAATGCAGGCTTAGTACTTGAATATGTCAAGAGCTAGAAATTAGTTGCTCTTAACTGCAAGGTTGCTGGCCTGCATCAGGTCACTTTTACACACATTATTTCCTGTCTTGTGTTCTCTTTCCAGACTGCAAGAAAGGTCTTGGCAAAGGAAGTGTATTAAAACAGAGATGGATATAGCCTCCTCTGCATCTCCATTTCACTTGGGAAAAATAAAACCAGGGACTCAGGCAGGCAGCAGGAAAGTTCATCTTGGTAATGGCACAATGCTGCCTACAGTGCAGACTCTGGTTGAAGAGGAGTGAAGAGCTGCTCAAAATGTGGGTAGTGAAGCCACTAGAAGTGAGAGATATACTGATATACACAAATCCCCAGTGCCCTTATCTCTTAAGACTGCTAGAACCAGTTCCTAGCACATAAAGACTTCATGTTACTGGGTTTGGTCACAGACTGTTCTATGTACATTAATGCTATTTCTCCAAAGTATTATTTCTCTTACTATAATTTATGTCTGAGGACTTCTGTTCCAGTAGCAGGATTTGTAAAAGGGTAAATTATCTGAAATGAAGATTACATGCATGAATGTTTACAGTATATCTGAAGTCTGCAGAACATAAGTCTCTGTCTGGGTCAAGAGATTAGAGGGGATGATTTTTTCTCCAAGGCAGAAAAGTGATTCAATCTTCTCAAGTGCAACAAGGACCACTTTGCACCCTAATGCCAGTGTTGAATTTTGTGGTACTTCTTGTTGCGACAGGGCTGTACCAGTTATATCTGTGATGGTCTTTCTATGCTTGTTCAATGTTTATGTAGGACAGACCCCTCTGTTATGTGTGCCTGCATCCAGGCAGGACATGCATATGGCTGATGGCACCTGGCTAAGAACAATACTCAGCCAAGACTTTCGGGTCTGGGTGAAAGAAGCTGATCTAAGATCTACCTAGGGGATCTGGAAAACAGGCTGAAAAACATAGATCAGTTTTTATTTCCAGTATTAAGAGCTCTTCCCATTTGCCTAAGTGTTACAATTTTAAAAGAGAAAAGCAACCAGCTGAGTTTCAATGTGTCCTTGAAAGTGAATAACTAAAGCAAAACTCCTGGATTCAATAATAAAACTATTTCAAATAGTATAATAGGAATATTGGTTCTATCTGTGGTTGACCCAGGTTTTGAGCATAGAGTAGTTTGCAAATATGTATATTTTCATAGTATGTCATGCCATGAATCTCAGGACTCTATTTCAGCAGTGATTTCAGAAAAAGTAGTGTCTAACTTTTTTAAACTTTAACAGTAATTTTCAGAATTATAATCATTGTTAACATATCCAGCTTCCTAAAAATCTGGGGAGATTTTGGGAACTCTCTGCTTTATTTGTCCCTCTGTAAGCTCCCTTTGCATTTTGTGAAGATTGTGAGCTTGCTATCAATTTTTCCTTTAGATACCTTTTTTTTTTTTTTTTTTTTTTTTTTTTTTTTTTTTTTTTGTGGTAGCTTTTTGATTAAGACTTTTGGTAAAAAGAAAGGAAGGCTGTGGTCTAGGACTCTAAGGGTTTGGTCTCAACCTCTGCAGCTGCAACTCTTCTTCATGTAAGTAAATTAAACCTTTGTGGGAAGGACACTGAACCTCATAGTCTGTTATAAACTGGCTCTAAGTCATGACTTATCTTTGAATCTTGCCTGCAGTAAACACTTTATAAAAGTAGCATAGCTCCAAAGGAGTCCTGTCCCTGTCAGGCACTGACAACTGTATTATATTGCTTACTGGATTGTGCCAGACATACATTCAAATCCCTGGCTTGAACCAGTCACAACAGAAACTTAGCTCAGACACTCCTTACACTCAGGAAACCCTTGTCTAATTCTTGGCTTTTTGCAGTTCACTAGTCTCTCCCTTTATTAGAACTAAGTGGTTAGCCTGGGACCTTACTATCTTCACTCTGGAAATTTCTTTGAACTTCCTCCTCTTCCTTTTCCTCACTTACTGTGCGGGATTGTCCTAATATTCAGTCTTGAAGTGTCAGAATGCACAGACCTCCTCCAACCTCCCTAATCTCCAGACAGGTCTGTAGCAAATCCAAGGACATGAGTCCCATGTGCAATCAGTACTGCACACCCTGCTTTTGGTGAGGACTCCAAGTGCTGAGCAGAAGGTGATTATTGCTGGGCTAGAGGAAACCTTATTTATTGCTTTTGTTGGAGCTCAAACCAAATGTGGTGTGTCCCTCTCTGTGCTGGAGCAGAAGTTTGGATGGGCTGGGGGGCTGAGCACGTCTACTTCCTTCCCATTCCAGTAGCTGAGGAGCAGCATTACCTCTGCAATTATACTGCTAGCAGCAATAATTTCTGAGTTGTTCTGTTTCAATAGGATTATAATAACATATTATCTCATTACAGTAGTGTTAATGCTTCAAAAACATCTTCGATGGGAAATTAAATGAAAAGGAAGTTGTAGAAGTACAGTAAGCAGTTGTCCTTGTGATGCTTATAGCATTAAGAGGGCTGGAGGGTCTAATCTGCACTGAAGAGTTCCCTGCATTGTGGAAGCTGCTGCCTTTGTCTTTGCACCATTACAACCCATATATAAAGCTTTTTCTGAATATTTCTAGAGAAGGTGGAGAAAATACAGTAAGAAAGTTGTGTTTGAGCAACGGTGGAAAGACAACTGCTGTGGGAAAAAGTGGGAAATCACCATTCCTAAGGTCTTATGATGCAGTTAGCATTTCAAATTACTTATTTTTCTAAGAAAAAAGTGAGAATAAAAGTGACTGTTTGTAAAAATGCTATTTCTCAGCTAGACTCTTTACCCATGGGAGTTGTTGTTTCTGCCTTGAAAAGAACTTGAAATAGTTTAGCTCTGCAGATCTCAGTGTTGTCTTTCACTTTCTAGGGAAATATAATGCATTTCTGTTTTTATTAATTTCTTGAGATGGGCAGCTTTTGTGTAAAAAAGTGAGCTTGGATAAACACTCATTTTTGAAGTTGTCTGTGGAGTCATGTTATATCCTGTTTGAAAGAGAAGACAATGCTGTGGAAATGAAAAATGAATTTGTGTAAAAAGTTATCTTTCCTCCAAGATACTACGGAAATAGTGTTTCACAGCAGGGTTTATTGCTTTTCCTTAAGATATATAGACATGTGTTATCAGTTTAATACAGCTATTGGACTTACAGAGGAATAACATCACTTCCAAAGTTGCAGAAAATACTGAGTCGATCTTAGGGAGTCTAAGAACTTTGCATTAGCTCAGCTTTGGTCTTTGTTGTTCATGTCTTTTGGCTTCTCAAGGGCTTTTGTATAATTATTTTGGTAATTCTAATTTTCTGTTCACAAAAGTATAACTAATACAGGTTATAGCCTTTTAAACGAAATTTTCTCCCCAGCAAAATGCCAGGCTATTTAAATGCAAATGGCAAAGGGGAGAAGTACGAATTATCTCACTGGATATTTGAATGCATTGAGTGGGTATTACATAGGTACTTGTTTAGCCCAAGAATCATGTTTCTTGAAGTCACAGATAAATTTTCACTCAGTGAAGAAATTTGAAATCTTGAAGATAAGTTTAAGTAGTCTTTGGAAAAAATAGTGCTTTGGAGATTTATAGAATTTAAAACTTGAGACTGATCTTTTTCCATTCCAGGATTACAATAAAAATAATTTCATTCAGCTTTCTTGAATGAAAAGGATAAAAGCTCAACCCCTTTTCCTTCCCTGTCCTTGATTAGCATTGCCTTACTGTATTTAATGAATATCATTTTCTTGGGTGTAATAATTTCTGAGAGGGAGAGTAATCTTTGGAAAGCCTAAGAAAAATTGAAGGAGACAAGATAATTACAAGGACTGCCACTATCTGATGGTATGGAGGTGCACACATTCTATGCTCGAAGTGAAAAATCTAGGCATAATCAGGAGCTTATGCATAAACTCCCACGCATCTGGATGAAGTCAGAATTGAGCCTACTGTTGCAAGTGACAGTGGTTATTTAGGGTGGAAAGATATTACTGCTGATATATATAGTGCTGGAAACCTCTCTGCTAGACGTCATAAGGCCATCCTTTACATTTTGATTTGAATGTAGTGAATCGCAAATGCCAACCCGTAAAAGCATCAGCAGTAAATTGAGCATCTCATTTGTTAACTGTAAGGAAGAGTATTGCTGTTTCCAATGTGCAAGTTGATCTACCTTGAAACTGTTGCTCTGCGGTTGCATGGCTGATGCCTTTGAGAACTACAAATGATTAGAACAGTAACATTTGTCTGGATCACTCTGTATTTAGTAACGAGTCTCAGAGGTATTCAGCCACTTGGCTGAGTGCAAATTCTGAATCCTAGAAATACAATACATGAAACCAATCAAAATGCAGTGTCTGTCTACTTCCTAACTGTAACGTAAATAATATTCTTGTGCCGGCTCAAGGAGAATGCCTGAAGATGTTAGTAGTAAAAAATGAAATCATTGTTAGGCGTGCCTTGCAGGGCTTTCACAGTATGACTTACCACTCACAGCTAATAAGAGATGGGATAACTATTAGTCCAAAATTGCTCATATGAAGTGGAACAGCAAAACCTAATTTTAAACCTTGACCTTTGAGGTGCTGCTGCAGGGGACATGTTCCCAGTGCCCTTTGGAGTCTGACAGCTTGGTTATCCTGCCTGAGAGAGGGTTGTGCTGAGGCAGGACCGATGAGGGGATGCAGGGCTGTGATAGATGCCATTAAATAAAACTGCCTCAAAAATTGGTAACGGTTCTTGTAATGACTTCAAGACACATAATAGACAGATCACTCCTGCACTCCCCTGGCCTCAGGCTGACTGATGAAATTAAGTTCAAGCCACTCAGCTCAAAACAGTATAACCCTTATAGGAAAACATTATAGAATTTAACAGATGCCTAACAATAGCTGCTAGTTCTTACTGCCTGTAAGATTATTGAGATGTTTCTCTACATCCTACTGAACACTGGAAGATGAATTTACAGGAGGCACTATGGAAAAGTCCATTTGCTGGTTGATTAGATGATAACATCTTCTCATCCTTGTACTTCCCTTTTATTGTATGCTTGAAGAGTCAGAATGGATTTTTGCACTACTCCAAGGAAAGCACAAGACTGCAGGAATCCCTGTGAGCTGGACAGAGGCTCTGCATGTCTGTAGCTGAGAACAGGAACTCCTGGTGGAGCTGCCTCAGGTTCAAAGCAGACAGAAGGTACTTGCCCTTCACTTTGTCTTGGCTTGGAGGCCCCAAGCTAGAATGTTTTCAATGATTTTAAGAAAACTCTGGAGGAAAATTTCTGTTTTATTTTCTCTTAAGCCATTCAGCCCATGCTGTACTTTTATCATGAAGATGTAAGTGGATACCTGTCTTCCCAGATATTGTCTTCCATTCTAGACCTAAGGGTTTATAAACCTTGGTGAACTAGAAAACAAGTTGCTCAAATGATTGGTACTTTAAGATCATCCTTTGCAATGTCCCTGGTGAAATGTCTATTAGAAAGAGTAACACGTTGCTCTGCTTTTTACTAGATTGTTGCAATTCTTCCTCCTCTTAAAGGTGCAAGTCATGTGTAGGTGTCTGTCAGTCACAAGTAGGTTGCATCAAGAATGTTTCAAATCCTCCAAAAAGCAAAATGACAGCAGCAAACTCTGTGTGTTATGTCATTAATGAGTTAATTTCCAACAAGGAATTAATTTGCTCTTTGTTAATTTCTAATTTTTGTTCCACCCCAGCGTTAAAATAGCTTTGTGACCCATTTCTCATTTCACCCTTTTGCATCTCTTGTGTGGAAGAACATTTAACTTTTCTTGAGAGGAGCGTGAACCCATGGGGTTTGCTAACACTCAGTTCTCAGAAAAGATACAAAACCATCCCTATGTTCTTTGGAAGATGTAGTGGCTGTCATGGTAAAATGTGCTAATTGGCATCTTCATGTTGACACTGTTTCAACTATTTGTTTGGCCAAGGATTCAAAACACAGCATTAACTTGGTTGGAAGGGAAAGAACATGTTTTGCCCCAGCCAGCAGTGTTTGCAGGAAGCAGCATGTGGTAGAAGTGTCTGGTGAGTTAGGAATGCGCTTGAAGTCCAAGTTATTATATTAATTCCCTTGGTACAAAAGGAAGGAAAACATTTTCATAAGTTTCATATGCTGATTTTTTCACTTTAAATACAGAGACGCCTCCAGTCTGTGCTTGGCTGTGAGAAGATGGATGGGTTAAAATTCTCCTGATTGTTCCCATGTTTTATGTAAGAATGTAATAGTTGGATTAAATTCACTGCTAAGTCTCAAAACTTCTAAAGTGTCTCTCATGGTGACTTGTTCATTGTAGCAATGTGGCCCCTAAAAGCAGAGGTTTTCTCTTACACCCAAGCCTCCAAATATAAGCACATGACCAGAGTTTCCCACGTTCCCCAGGTCGTGGGTGGCTTAGCCTGCCCACGAGGCTCCTACCTCTGACCCATTGGACTCCTGACCTATAGGTTTTCCTTGTCTGCATCCTCACTGGGCAATACCCCATGTAATCCCATGCATCTAACCTGATAAACATCATTGCTACCAAAGCCACCTGCTCTTTCACTTCTACTCCCTGGGGTGAGCACTGGCTGCAGTGCTCAGGTGCTTTTTGTTTGTTATTTTCATGTTATTCAACCTTTTATTTTGGAAGAAGTGATCATCGCCCATCTCTCTTTTGAGCCACTGCCTCAAGCTCACTGGAGAAGAAGAAACCACCTGCCAGGTAGTAACTTTGCCCCTGCTGGGAGTCTTATCTTCCCAGGCCAACCTGACAGGATTACAAAATTACAGTTCATGGCAGCTGCAAAGGAACCTTTTGTCTGCTGGGACCTGGACTGAGGTGGCTCATCCCACTGTGCCGCTTCCCAAGTGCTGGGTAATCACCAGTTCTGTTATCTGGCCTGGCACAAAATTTTTTTAGTGAGATGATATAGCTAGAAATTAATCGTTAGCCACTTGTTTTTCCAGGTCATTGCTGTTAACATTGAACAGCATGAGAAGAATCAGTGTAGAAGAGAGGGATGAAAGATGAGCGTTGAACCCCTCAAAGTGAAGAGAGCGCAATGTAGGTGGTACAGAACAAAAAAAACCTACCCTCCCCACGCCCCCCACAAAAAATCCCCACAAAAAAAAGCTAAGGAGGGAGGAGAAAAAAAATAGTTTAATTTATGAATATAGAGTGGAAGAAAAATGTGATATTCTCTTACAATTGTACACTTTGGTTTTTGCGTTTCTAGCTGAGGCTGTGTCTGATTTCTCCAGCAGCTGGTAAAACCATGGGGCCAGAGTGTCACTGGTTTGTATTGGCAGCCTGTTTGGATTGCACTTGTCTTTCCTTTTTTGAAGGGGTCCTTGGTCAGTTTGGTGGCATGAAAAGGTTCTATTTTCACACCCAGCTAGAACACATGGTGTGTATGGGCCAACGTGAGAGAAGGTGGGTGGCTGGCTTTTGTGGGAAGTGTGCAGGATAACCAGGACAGAGAAGCTGTTGGATGAAGAAACAAATGCAATGTGCAATTCACGACCATTCAAAAACCAGAGTTGTAGCTCTAGAACCTTGAATAGAGTAATTTGCAAAGCACTTTGATGTCCTTCAGCCTCTTGCAAAGTTAAATACTTCCAGAAGTGCCTTGGGTTTGCCATTTTCCAAGGAATCTTGGGATAAATAGCTAACTCAACTATAGATCCTCAGGAAAAGGTGTATTGATTTGATGGGCTGGAGGCTGGACAGAGCTGACAGCAATCCAAAGATGCAACACAGGTACTCAAAAACATTTTAGTTGAATTAAAATTACTTTTGTGAGGTTATTTTCATATGGCTTCAGGCTTTTTTAGCTGTCTAGCCAGTTTTTTAATATGGTAATGAACATTAACATCTGTTCTATCAGTGATTGCCATTGTTAAGCAAATAATTTCTGACTACGTGAAACTTCCTGTGATAATAGTGAACCTTGGGCTATGAAGAAATTCTTTAATATGTGCTCTGTGCATCTTGTTTCTTTGCTGTCTCAGGTCTATGTTTTTTGTATCTTGTTACCTTGCAGCAGGAAAGAAATGATTGAAGCTACAGGAGAGGCAGGGAACACATGGGTTGTTGAATGTATCCTGTTGCAACTATAGAGCAGATGTTGAATTGAGAGAATTTCACAGAAATATCTGTTCTTCTTAAATGTCTCTTAAGCCACTGCAAGCCAATCATTAAATGGCTTCTGTGTCTATTAAAATAATGTGGATGTTTAGTACAAAGACCAAAGACAAACATGCTGTATGTCAAATGCTGCAGTAGGAGAAAACAGGAGAAAGACATCTCAGACTCCTCTGCAACCTTACAGTCCCTGGAAGCCCACGGCTTTCCCAAACAATCCAGATTGTTGCCTTCCTCAGTGTCAAAGCTGTAAATATGTCAACTGCCTTTAGATAATGTAATTGAAAATTCTTTGAGGGAGATGAGCTATTTATGCAATGGTTTGAAAGGGTTTTAGAGCAGAGACTTCAGCTTAATATTTTGCAGCCTGTTTTATCCTTTTAGCTCTAGTGAGGTCACTAAAGTCAGAAGAGGGATGAAGTTGCTCATTTCTGTTTTACTTCCATGGAAAGCAATTTGATGCATACAGGGCTACCCAGAGTTTCCTTTCCTCTTCTCAAGTCTCTCATTTTATTAGTCCTCCCTGCTTCCCTCCTCCATAACTTTTCCTCCTCATGCTTTTCTTTCTTTTTCAGTTTCCAAATTGCTATATTCATCACTGTCGGCTTTCCCTCCTTTTGTAAACTCCTTCAACTTATCTTCTGCTTCAGATAAATGGTTTTAATTTAATATTTTTGATGCTTCCAGGTTTCTTCTGAGTTTTCCTTATGCATCATCTCCAGCTTTTTTTTTTTTTTCAGCTATAAATATTAGATTTGATTTTTATGTTGAGGGCCTTGAAGACTATTTTGCACTCTGATATTTCATGTGCCAAATTTCATGCACTCAGCAGTGCTTAAAATGAGAAATATCTTAAGGGAAGAAAATCTACTGTGGGTTTTACTTTTCCTGCAGCAGTGGAATAAACTTTTAGTTTGGGAAGTGACAGAGAAAAGCATGGGTGGAATATGGCTTCAAAGCATCATTTACCAGAAGCAGACTGAGTTATTTCTGGGTTTGTTTTGACGTACTTGGGCTGACTTTAATCAAATGCACAGATTTACATTCTTGTCAGTCTGTTATTGCTAGACTTGCTTTCATGAAGATATTGGACATAGAAAAGATGAAAGGGATGCAGAAAAAGCCAAGTATTACAGAAATATTCCATGTGGGAGCTTAGACCACCTCAGCTGTTGCTCAGTGAGCCCAGTAGAAGTCAGCCATCTGAGTCCTTCTCTGTTCTCCTCTTCTGGGGCTTTTTCAAAATGTAAATCTGTGGAAACTGGCTATCTTGGAAAATAAGAACTGCTATGAGCTTTCTCAAAAGCGGTTTCTGAGATGTTGGCAAAGCTTTAAGAAATATAGGGTTGTATTAGACTGAATAGAGTATTTCAGGCTTTTGAGTTCCTTTTGGAGGAAGAACTGCAAAAGTTTTGCACTTCTAAAATGATCCTTTTAGTGTCCTTAGGAAAATGCAATCAGATTTTTGATGTTAGAACAGAAAGTTTTTCAAACTCCCTGATGGTGCATCTGCTGGAGAAGGATGTGTACCTTTTATCTCTATAGGATATGGTTGGATTTTTTTTTTTTTTTGTAATAGGTTTAGTTTTTGTGAGGCATGAGATGCAGATTGACACTGCTCCAGAAGAAAGCCTGATAATGTGGGTAAGGGACTCTTCTCACAAACTGTAGTGGGACTTTTTGGAGACAGAAGTCAGAGGTTTTTTATCTTTGAGCATTACAGGGAGAAACAAAAGTCTTAGTTTGGAAATTTATCACATTGTTTTACCCTTTCTTTATTTTGGTTGTGTTGCAGTCCTCTCTTTTCCTGTTGCCTCAGATCCAAGCTTGTTTCAACCTTCTGGCACGTTTGTGGTGTGAATTCCTGGCATGTTTCCCACACAAACATCTTGCTGTGCTCCTGGGCTTCCTTCCTACAGAGCTGTTCCTTTGTTATCTCTGGGTCGGTCGTCTAGATTTTCTATCTAAAACAGTGACTAAAGATATACAACTGACAAATTGAGGTTCTAAATAAAGAGGTTCTGGAGAAAACTGCATGTGGTTTAAAATGCCAGGGAGAAGGGAGGTGAAATGCCATTAGAAAGAATGCTTGGAAAGATTGGGTAGAATGCTTTAAAAAGCAGGCCTATTGCAGGCAGATTGAAACAATACTATGTTTTTAGTGTTTTATCTAAATGTTAATATATAATAATTGTCATTGATGGAAATTTGAAAATATCACTGGCTTTATAGCAAAAATGTTGGAGTGTGATATTCAGTATTTTTATGTCTTCACTAAGAAAAAGTAATTTTTGGGTGCAGTTTTTAATTGTTGCATTTCCTCAAAGGACCAACGCCGGAGCTCTAATTTACTGTCTTCATAACTGTGGACAGTGCAGATTGTTTAGACCTTCACTTTTGCTACAATGGTCTTATTAAATATGAATGTACTCTTGATACATAAGGGAAAACTAAATCAGACCAAATTTGTTACACTTTACATAATTATGCATTGAGAACACTGTATAATTAATAAAGATGTAGATTCAGGCTATGGGTTGCCATTACCAGTGAAATCTAAATTTTTTTTAATGCTGAGTGTGTCCTCAGTGGGTTTTTTGGGAGAAAACTGAGGTAGTGGTGTTGCCCTAATAAATTAAATTACTGGAATGATAAATTTCTTCTGGAGAAGTAAGAAATGGTTTTAAATCAAATGAACCTGGATGATCATCTTTCCCCTATGTGCTTTGCACTTCCAAGTTTTACACTGTTTCCACACAGTTGCACAGTTAAATAATTTTGAATTAATTCTTTTAATAGCTCAGTTTTTTATGTACCCAACAAAAAGTACTTCTGGACTCTTTCCCAGTTAATAAAGGAGGAAAATGATGCTTAAAGACCAAGGAAGATGGGAAATTGTCAAAGGTTGTGAAACCTAATAGTAGCCTTACATTTATATGTAAAGGAAAAGGAATAAGACTATTGTTGACTTTGAGTATTAAATATGCTTGGGGTTTCTATTTTTAATATTAATATTTTGTCTCCCATTGATTTACTGTGTTTTAGGTGTCTGAAATAAAGAACTAAATCTTGCTTAAGCAAACATGCTTAAAATATGCCAAAGAGAATAGTGGCACCACATCAGCTGTGCATCCCAGTTCTGCCCAGGTGGTTTGTTCTCCTCAACCAGAAGGCCTGCGAAAATCAGTGCTTAGGAGCAGAACTGTGCCTGCCTCCCATCAATTCCCTTTTGGTTGACGTATTTTTTTGAAAAAACAAGTATTCCTACAGTAAGAAGCTAGAGTGTATCCTTTCATGCTCAGGTTTCTTCCCCATGCTTTTCCATGTTCTGTTCCTCTTCTCTGGAAGTTTCTGTTGTTCTCTGTGTGTTTAGACTGGCATCAGTGATAACCCATTTGGGATTCCTGCTGTGGGGTCTGGGCACCAGCATTCTGGGAGCAGGTAACAAGTCTGCAGAATGGTGCTTGTCATCAGTGTTCACTCTACATCCAGGAAAGCAGAATCTAAATAGATTTATCTCTCCTTGCAGACAGGGATAGTTGATTGAATACATCTTTTAATTATTAAGAATTTCAACATCTGAAACTAAGATATGAAACTGCTTAAATTAATTATATTTAAACATTGGAGGAATGACAAAACAAGTGTAATTTTTTCTCTTCAGGTGCTTCTTTGTTCTTGCTAGTCTGCATTTCCTACTGGCAGCTGTGAAGATCTGATCTGTTGAAACACCATGGTCTGAGAGACCCTTGGGTCATATTTCTTTAAACTGACATACGATAATTGTGTTTAGCCTTCCTCTCGCAACACCATAGCAATAAGCTTCTTATTCTTGTTTGAAAATCAGTATGGGAATATGTTCTGCATAGCAACTGAATTTTGGAGCAATCCTGAAAGGTGAAGTTTTAGGAGGACTCCTGGTATTCTTTGTTACGGAATTGCTTTATAAGCTGTAGCTTCCTGCTAGAGCTACTGCAGATTTATACTGACAACTGTAGGTGGAACAATAAGAAAAACACTATAGACAGAAGCAGAATCTGAATGGCAAAGCATCTAGGTAAAATTTGATTCTTTTTTCTTTTTTTTTTTTTCTTCCTTTGAGTGGTTGCTGGTGGACAGTTTGGCCTTTCAGTGCAGCTATGTTGGGGCAACTACTTGATGAATTCTTCCTTTGAACCAGGATTTACAAGATCTGTTAACAGGCACATGGTTTTTCTTGCTAGCTGAAATGCATGACATTACTTTTAGAGGGGAAAATTAGATTTCACTCATAAAGCTATCTTGTCTGACTTCACAGATTACAATAGAAAGAAAAAATTGATCACTTCTTTTTCTTCCCTAGAGAGTCCTGATTTCCATGCAACACTGCTGCTGTCCCAGGTCAGCTCAGTCTGTCCTGTCAGGGCATGAGTGTAACGAATAAAATGGTCATTTTAAGTCTCTACATCAAATGGGTTCAAAAGAAGTAAGTCTAACTAGAGAGCAGAAATGATTTTTGGCTGCTACAAACAAGGAAAAGATCCTGCTGAAAATCTGTCTAATCAGCAGTTTTCACCAGCTCCTCTGCTAGTTTTGGCAGGAATAGTTCTGTAATGTAAACTTCACCTTCCAAATAATATAGTTAATATAGTCTGATAACTTGTGTCTGCCTGTTAAAAGCTGGTAAGTTCATGCTTCCAACAGGATTTCCTTTCTGCTAGTGCAGGAGATAATGCAAGGTTAGAGCAAGGATGCACAGCAGTATTTTTCTCCCCCTTTTTTTTTCTTAGACAAAAATTCAAAGCTTGCCTACAGTTTAATTACGTTTCAGCTGCTCCAGTTCAGTGGGGGAGAAAGTGAATGAAATGTCAAGGACCTTATGGGGCTGGATGGACAGTGTTGCCTCCTGCCTTAGTAAGTAAAAAGGAGTAAAATAAGGCCAGAAAGATGCAGGATTAATAGCATTTCTAAATATATTCTTTTCGTATAGCAGGTCATATTAGATTCATTCTTGTGCCTCAGGAATCTATCCCAAATCAGAGAGAATTTTAAGGATAAAGATTAGCTCTCTGAACAGCACTTGGAAGAAAATTGTAAGGTAGGGAAAACTTCAGGGAATAGCTGTAATAATTCTTGTGTCTCTAATAAAGAAGTAGATAGCTACTTCGTGTATTTATTAAAGCTTCCGAGTAGTCTTCAACGTTATAATATGTTATTAAATTATAAAACAATTACAGCTTGTACTGGATTGTGCTTGCAAGTCTTTGATGCATTATTGCAGCCTGTGAGAGCTTCAGCATTGACTTAAAGAAAATGTACAAAAATAATATTTCACACATTATTCAAAATAGGTGTGGTGTGTTGGTTCCCAAGTTATTGTTTGCTTATATTGGCATCTATTACCATGAAGTCTGTAATTGCTAAATCCAGTGTTAGAAACTCCAGGTATTTCACAGTATGCAGGATTCAAAAGCAAATCTGAATGTGAAGCAAATATGAATGGGAATCATCTTTCAAAATGATTTCAAGTGTTTTGACTGAAATTTCAGGAAGAAACTATTTCTGATTTGATTTGCTTCTCTGCTGTGTAACCTCTATAGCTAATGTATTTAAGTCATTGTGTTTCCCTGAGTTAGTATTCCCACTCCTTGTACAGGCTGGGGTGTTGGATAGGTGATGATCCAGGGATGTTATACTTGTTCTCTGCTCCCACACCCTAGCACAGACTTCTTATGGGTTTATCAGGAAGTGCAGCAAAGCTCTGGGTTACTTTATCTAGCAGCCAGAGCATGCTTTGGCCCTGATGAAATAACCTTTTGTCTGATAAAACAACAGTGTGTGACTGAGTGGGTGGGAGTTGCAGCCCTGACATTTATGGATGTCAGGATGGAAGGTTTTTTTCCCCTCTTTCTAACCAGACACCAGACCACAGGAACTCTGAGGATCTTCAGGGACAGCCAGTGAGTAGTTACTGCCCTTCCAAAGCCAGTCAGCTCATCAGCTTGGGGGGAATGTCTCTAGACTTTTCTATTTCTCTTTTGTGTCTGGCTTGGTTTTTCCAGCCTCTATTCTTCAGGATCTGTCGTGACACCAGACCAATGGATCACCTCACAGGGGTGACCGATGCTTTCTTCAGGCTGGCTGAGAGAGAAACTTCAAGGCTGGTGCTGCAGGCATAGCCCATTTCTTAGGCCTGATTTTTCAACTCAGAAACTAGAGCCCAAGATCCTCAGACACTGGGTTTATCTTTTCCTTTTGAACCAAATATAGGTGCCAAAGTCTAACAGAGCAAGTTATAAAATATCCCCTACTTCCTCAAGTGTTTCAGCAGCGCATCCTCTGCTCCTTGGCTGCCAGATGCGGAGGCTGGAGGGAAGCAGCCCCAATGCCTTCCTTGTCTCTTATAGGCCAGTGTTTTCCTAAAGAGAGCCTTTAAAAAAATAATTTGCTGTTACTAAATACCTTTTGTTCCCCCCTCCCCTTTAATTTCAATGAAATGTTGAAAATTTTGGAAAAACAGTCCTTTATATATGAAGCTTTTTTGTATCTGATAACTGACACAGCGAAGTTGTACAGAAGAGACAACAGGAAAATTCTTTTTTTTCCTTGCCTTTTCTTCACCATGCAGACAAAATTTAACAGACAAAGCAATTGGCCATGGATATACTGTTTCTCATCTCATTTTGATAGCATTTTTAAAACTCTAATCCTTTTAACTTTATGCTTACCTGGTGGCTTGGGAGGCAAACTTGTCTTATTTTTTCCCTGGCATATGTTAGAAGTATGGCTATGAAATGAAAATACTCTTATAATAGAATGAATACTGTAACAGTTATATTAGGCTGTACTAACAAGTAGAAGATTTATAATCTCCTCCATGCTTTAGGTCAGTTAATTTATAAAATGAGAACATCTTGTACAAATACCAAGATAAGCTGAAATTTGAGACCTATGATCAGTTGCATCTCGTGTTTAATTAGGCACATATAACAAATTACAAATAGTGATTGTGGAAGAAAGGAGGGGAAGGCCACATATTGAGAAGAAAGTTTTCTGCAAGCTACTTAGGAGTAAATGAGCCCTTTCTTTAATTATGTGCACTAGTCTTTGAAATGAGGGTATCTGACTACAACTGTTCTCCAAAACGAAATTAAAACCCAAAGAAAATCCAGTCATGTTCAGAAAGGATTTGCCAAGATTTCTTCATGGTGTAAAATAGCAAAAAGTGAAACGAAATTTGGGTGGCAGGAATTCCCATGCTGGGCACCTCCCTCTGACCTTCATGAAGAGAGATGGGATTTTTAGGATGATGATGAACAAACCCCCGAGGTCTCTGATCAGATGAGTCAGTTATTGAATTCAGTGTACTAAAACATGAGAGAGGTTGCCATACTAAGAGAGCGTGTCTGGATTTTCTGGTGTTTGAGTGGCAAAAGCCTTTCTTGGGCTATTAACGGTCTGATAATGTTTAGTATAGTGAAGTGCACAAGGTAATAGGAAGGTGAGAAAAAGGCACTGAGAGAAAAGAAGATCAACTCTTGCTGTTTTTAATATAGTGTGATATAATATGGCTCTGATGTAGAGTGGCTCTTCTGAAAGTTCACTCTTCCTTGGAAATGTAGGGATTTCCAGTTGCTGGTGATAATGGGACTTTGGAAATACAGCACTCTCCCTTGAGGCAGAACTTAGCAGCATTTGACTGCTACACTGACCAATGGGGTAGTGTGAGAGATGTTTAATTCTTAGAGAAATTTATTGCTGGTGGAGAATGATAATAGGGACCTTGCAAGGAAAAGAGGCTTATAAGAAATGGCTATTTATCTTGTGCTGTGTTTGTAGCCTTTTGTTAAAGGCTGAACTCTTGGACTGAAGATTGTCAGTGATGTGGAATATAAGTCAAATATTTGTTCCCTGATGTCCTGTGCTGGATGAGTACAGTTAATGCCATCAGATGCAGGTAAAAGGATATTAGAAAAAAGGATATTAGAAGAGAGCAGAGGGAGAAGAGGAGAAAGATGAATGATCCTGACTCTACCATTTTAAAGGCTACTACCAGTGCTAGATGCTTAATGCCAATTAAAAATTAAGAATAAAACAACCAAACAAGTTGGAAGCTCACTGTTGATGAAACTGAAGTTTCATATATTGCTTAATGATTATATGTTGCCATATAAAATGGTTTTCTAGATAGTTGGAGATCATGGATGGGCTTACTGGGAGGGTGACATGAGACAAAACTGCAAGTTATAGAGGCCTTAGCAATGAAGTTCCAGTACAGTAGATGCAGAAGTTTTTTAAGGAACAAAAATCAGGTGCTCTTCAGAAGAGGGAAGAGCTGTAGAAGTGACCTGGCAGGTATTGCTGGGGACTGTGAGATTGACAAACATGCATTTGTCCAAATTTACACTGGAAAAAAACTTGGTTGAGGATTGAGTGAGAGCTTTGACAAGTTGGTGGACTTCAGTAGTGGACACGGCTTCCTAAAGAAGGATTAAATAGCTTCATCCATGCACATAAATATCTTTCTCATCAGTGTGATGCCCATCTGTTTCTTTCGGTGACACAGTAGTCCATAATTAGTGGGATAGAACACCAGAACTCTGCAAGAAAAATGAACTGAGAAGAAATGCACTTTTTGAATGTATGGATAGTGCTCACGTTTGTTTTTACCTCTTGCTGAATCAGGTATAATTTTCAAAGGCAGAGTGGTGTCAGTGTATGAAAAATGATTTGGTTTTACTTCAAATGGAGATAAATTAATAGAAGCCACCCCAGAGTGAACTGAAACCTTGGATGTAAGATAAAGAAGATCTAAAGGTTTGCATATTAATCAAACTGTGACACTTTGTTCCTTACTACTTGTGATGCTGTCACTTGCCCGCACAGAAACTCAGTTTAAGGCCATTCTTAACAGAATATGACTTCCTTTCCTAATCCTTGCTAGCATCAAAGATGCCATCAATCCTCATCTGAGTTTGGAGGTTAATATAAACTTTTTTTCCCTCTCTACCTTGATATACCATTTTTCAATCTTTTAAGCCTTTAATTTATAGTTGCAAAATGTAAAAAAATATTTTTCCAGCGTATGTTTTTCTGCTAGGTAACTGGCAACTTGCTTATGAAGATGCTGCCCTCTTAGTATTCAGTCTGAGAGTCAGTTCAGTGGTGATTTTTCTCAAATTAGTAAAGACATCATTAAACTTCCCAAGAGGACAGTCTGTGTGAGGGTAGCAAGAATAATCATCCCTGCTTGGAGCTCAACTGAACCCATCCCTAAAATTCTTTGAGATTGGTTTAGTGTTGCTGTCCTCCCTTCCTCCCTTCCTCCCTTCCTCCCTTCCTCCCTTCCTCCCTTCCTCCCTTCCTCCCTTCCTCCCTTCCTCCCTTCCTCCCTTCCTCCCCTTCCTTTCTTTTTCTCCTGCCGTAGCTCACCCTGTTATTTTCTTTTTCCTTTTTCCTTTTCTGACAGGAGGTCTAAGTGTTAAAATGCTTATTAACATAAGCCAAAGCTATGAATTCAAGTACACCCACATTCAAACTGGAAGCTTGCCATCTGGGCCCACCTCTGCATGGAACCAGTCACTGGTGCTGCTTTCAGAATATTTGGATTGAAGAAGCACTGGGAACATCAAGATATTTTTCTCTTTATTGTGACTTCAGATGCATTTTGGAGAATTCTGTACAAGTCTTTTACTTCATCCATCTCTAATTTGTATAGCCATTGCTCTCTTCATCTTTCACATAGATGTAACTGCATTAATATTACCATATGGAGCTTTTAATTTGCTATAATGTGACCCAGCATGCATAAAATGGAGGTTCTCTCAGAATTAGCTAAGTAGTTTTCATTTGATTAAGTACATAATGATTTATTTGGCAAACTTGCTATTTTGCGTTATTCCTGGCAGCTCTGCTTCTGTTTAATTTGCTGGTGGGTGTTTTTCTGTTTTTTTTTTTTTTTTGAAAAAGATGGAATAAAGGAAAATTCTGAATGATTTCTGACAGTACTACCTTAAATGAAAAGAGAAATAAGGTGTGATAGAAATATGATGCTGCTTAAAGATGCTGTGCTGGCACTGGATGGAGTATTTTAAGATTTGTTTTCATCTAACATGAGTTAGGTTGAAGGCTGGATTCAAGAGATAAAATGACATTGAGAGCTAGGTTATGCTGTTCCTATGAGCCTTGCATGCAAATCATGATGTAGGCTTCACTGTATGAATGATAGCAAAATTATTGTAAATGCAAATTCTTTATAAGCAAAAATTAGCCGAGATTTGCATTTAACTGAATGATGGTGAGCAAGGTTTGCAGAAGATTAGCAGCAAGCAATACAACTTCATAGTAAGGAGGAAACCAAATATTGTTGTGGTACAATCCTATGTGCTCACTGAATTAATTTATAGGTCTCTTTTGATAATTCTTCCTCCAGTCGCTGCAGAAAAAATTGTAATAACAAATGGTAGAGAAGGAAGAGTGATCAAAACTTAAAGGCTGGATGAGCTGGTGGATAGCTTTGATGCACGGTGGTAAGCAAAGCAGGTGTAACAGTGAATAAAATTAGTGATGGCCACTCTCTAGCACTAAGATCAAATGGCACAGAGCAGGACACATGTTCTTTTCCCTCTCCCTTGCCCAGTAATTTGGCCTTGTCTGTACTGTTTATTAGGAATATCTCCTGGCTGTGCTCAGCTGAGGAAAGGCGGTGCTGAGATGCACCAGGGAAGATGTCAGCAGTCTTGGTGATGCTTCAGCCTGGTTAATCACTGCTGTGAGCTTGAAGGCATCTTGTTTCTCTAAACTGCCTGTAGTTAAATACTGTTGTCCCTGTTTTTGTCCCTTCTGTGCCATGTCTGGTTATCTGGGGTATTTATAAGTACAGTTTTGAACACTCAGTTGGCACACTCTTCTGAAGTTGACTATTTTTATGGAGGTAATCAATAATGCAATCACAAGTATTGCTAAAGGCACATAGTGTTGGAAGAACCTGGCTCCATGTTTTTAATAACCTCAGTGTGAGGATGGGGGACTGACACTGGGCCCTCTGATGCAGCTGCTTTCTAGGCTGAATGAGCTCAGCTGTCTCAGCCTCCCTGACATGACAAGGGTTGCAGAGTCAGGTCATCTGCAAATGATTAACACCAGATTTCCTACAAACCTTCAGTTTTCAAGGGGTGAGATGTGTGATGTTTTGTCGTGCTCTGGACTGGTCAACAAGCAGTGTTCTGCCTCAGGTCTTCCCCATCCTTCAGCTTGTGTGTGGGATACTGGTGGAGAAACAGTGTCTCGGAAGATTATGAAAGTGTTATGAGTATATTTTTCATATGCTGTTGCTAATTGGAAGCAAATATTCAGGCTTTCCAGCAAGACTGTTTAATGGTACGACTAACAAGCAGAATGGTGTTGCAGGACATTTGGGACTCATTAGTGCTCTGAACTTGAAGATGTGTTACCTTTCCAGCTGATGCCTGGTTTGCTAGTCATCTATTAAAAAAAAAAAAATCCACTCTATGTTTTATAGTTGGAAAACACAGTATTGACAATGGAGAAAAAAAAAATCCAGTGTAGATGGTTACAAAATCCAGTAAAAAATACTCTCATCAAATAATCCTGCATGAAAAAAACCAGAACAGAGGACTCCACTGAATGCTTTTGCTCACAGTTACATAAAACCCCTGTGGTGAGATGGAGTTAAGGCTGACATGCTTGTAACCATTTAAGAGCAAAACATTATCAGTGAGGGATATTAGTTATCCCCCAAACAATATCAAAAAATAATTTGCTGTCAAAGGAAATATTAACACTTCAAAGTGTGGAAATACAATATTAAGAGATCCAAGTAACATTAAAGTAACAATGCTATTCAGTAAGAAAAATAAAAACAATTGGTGTTTATGGTATCAAATGAGATTAAAAAAATGACCTTTTTATATTCCTTCTCCTCTACTTTCATTAGGATAAAGTGCTTGATTTAAGGAAAGTTGCTCCATTCATGAGCAGTGAGTGGGCATGGCTCACTTTAAATAGTGTGTAGATATGTTTGAGTTAGAGCTCAGTGTATGTTTTATATGCTTATTGGTAATGGTTTATTTCATTCATACTTGATAGTTTTGTGCATTCACCCTCAGTAAGAAAAAATGTACATAACTTATTGTGTAATATCAAAATCAGAGGGATTAATGGGGGGACTAAGAGGATCAGGCAATTGGTGCAGCTACATGAAAACATTTCATAGATGGTTTGATAGTATGATAAATGTCAAAAAGTCTTCCAGTGCCTAATTTCTCAGCTAATAAGAAACTTTGCAGCCTTTAGTGGGTAGTCAGAACCTGCCTGAGAAGAAAAGCCAGTCACCAGTAGCAGACCTACTGTCAGTGCCAGCAGAGGTGGTTGCAACCTTGTGCATTCCACCAGCTTGCGGAAGGGATAGACTTGTTCAACATCTCTTAATCAAAGCACTGGCTAATTTTTCTGAGGAGAAGTTCAAATGCATCTGGGACTGGTTTATACAATACTGCCATGGTGGATTTGCATTCTGAATACAAGAAAAAGCCTTTTCTGGTTAATATTTTGTGTTTAATTTTCCCTTCCGTGTCCATCACCCTGTTTCGTGTGCTCGTCCATGAGCATTAGAAGGTGCAGGTGCTCTCTGTCCATATTTGCTAAGGTTCCTTGTGTCATACAGCCCCTCAGGTGTGTCCCAGACTGAAAGGCTCTGAAAGTCCCTTCCAGTCTGCATAATTCTGTACTCAGGGATATCTTGTGTGATATTTAATTAATTTTGAAGATGTGGAAAGTTAGAAATCTATGTTGTTCTTTTGGAATAGAAAAAGGCCAATGCATGCTAATTTTTTTTTAAAGTGAATTAAAGTGGAATAATTAAGCTCAATTTAAGTAATGGGTTTGTTTGTCTCAGAGCAAGTAGGTACTATCTTCCCCAACATGTATGCTTTAATTGTCACACCCAAAAATATTCAGATCCCTGCTAAAATAGGGAGGAAGAAAAATAATGCAGAGTTTTGGTTTGTGTGGGTTTTGTATAGGCTATGAGAAATAGAAATACCAACATGATCATAATGTTTTTTCAGGACAAGAAGTTGATTTAGATCTAGAAAAATTACTTGCTTTCCCAGAAGAGAGCTATGCTGCTGCACAATTTTGTTCTCTACCAACTCAACCCGAATGTGTTGAGTTTCAGTGTGCAGCTGAAAAATAAACACATTTTTTATCTCAACAATTATTGTGAGTTGCCTCAATTTATTAAATCCCTGAGGCCTGTGTTTAAACAAAAGTGGACAGAAATGGCAGGTGAGCATTTCCCTTAAGTGAGAAAAAATTAACTAATTTGGGACAGATGACAACTATAATTTTGCAAAGAATGATACTTTCTAGTATTTATTATGATATTATTATCATGATAAGCTCAGAAAGTTACTGCACTCTCCTATGTTTTGAGACTTCTAACAATACTGCAAACTCCTGCATCGGGCACTGAGAAAATGATAACATTTGCTTAGGTTTTAAGGGAGTGCTCAAGTTTTTAAGATTGTTTTCCAGTTTTGGATTGCTTAATGGTTAACTCCTTTTTCTGAAGCCACCAAAGTTGAAAGGATTCTTAAAGCAAACTGAAACTTAAGAATTTCTCAGGAACTTGAACTTGAAGAAAAATAACAGAGGCCACAAGCTAGAGGCATTTTATGACATGGCAAGTATTTCATCATGCAGCACCAAAACAATTTGGCAAGGGAGTAACATAACATTAACTGAAATGCAGAGTGAGATCTAAGCGAGCTAAACTACCTAAACTCTAAAAATAATGAAAAAGAAACAACCTCCCCCCAATTTAGCCTGTCAAAAGCATCTTTAAGCTTCCCTACCCTTCAATTTATTGTAGCATACATCATTCAACATTTCAGTTACAGCATGTATGTAAAAAAAAACCCCTCTGAAGATAAAGTAACTAATTTCAATATTTTTCTGCATTTAATATATGAATAGTTTGTTGCATAAAAGCAATCAAAGATACTGTGTTAATGTGTGGTACAGAGGAAGAGATGACAATTAATGCATTCCAGGAAGGAGAAAATTTTTTAAAATTATAAATGCCAGGCTAATTTGTTTCACTCTGAGCCGTTGCTATTGTACTACTGGGCTGTTGTGCAGTCTTGTCAGCTCTTTGCCTGAATATAAATAACTGTAATTTTCACACTTGTCTCTTCCTACAGTTTGTAAAAGCAGTTGGTTACAACATCAAATTAAATTGATAACTGCTGAGCAGGTTTTAATACAAAAAGTTCTCAACAGTTGGGGTTTTTTTTTTCAATTTTTTATAAAAAACCCACAAATGGACTTAGAGGCACCTGGGAGTCCTGTTTTCAAGCATGCTGTATTTCTTTGTCAGGGAGCTTTAGTAGTGCTTTTTTCTTAAGCTCACTTCTCCTGTGCAAAGCCCCTCTTGCCCTGTCAGGGCTGTGCGTGGCAGGCAACCCTCCAGGTTGCCCATGCAGGTGCATCAACAGCTGCAGAGGGAGGGCATGTGGTGGGGGAGCATTTCCCTCCAAAAATGATCTCCCACCCTGGATTCTGATTCCTGGCAGAGGTGAAACCAAGGATGTAGCTTTCCATGAACAAGCAAGTTTCTTCACATATTCAAGGAGGGTGCTGTGGCTGTTGCTAATCTATTTCGTAAAACCTTGCTTTGAACCCCTTTTCTAGGGCTAAAGGGAGTGTAGAGCCAGAAAAAGAAATACACTGGTGAGACCATGGTGCTGTCTGGTGTAGCATCCCCCCTTGGCCTGTGCTTACAAGTGAATATTTACAACAGACTATGGCAGTGGAGGCAACAGGCACTCTGTCCCTTGCTAGCCTCCAGCAGTGTGTGGTGTCCCTAAGCCAGTGGCTTGGGGTGTGTATTAGGTAGGATTTCTGCCTGAGCTAAGATACCTGCAGGGGTGTGACTTCTTCAGCCCACTACAGTTTTCTTATCCCTATGCAATTTTCAAAGTCATGATTTCTAATACTAGGAAATATGCAAAGTTTTGATTAGGCTTTCTTTAAACCTTTCTTGTATCTCCAAGGGAAGAAGAGTCCTGGGGAGTGCTTTGCTTCTTGGCTCTGTTTTCAAGGGTAGGTGTGGTCTGTATGTGTGTGGCAAATGGCAGCACCCTGGCCTTGGCCAGTGTTGTGAAATGTTATGTGGATATAGGCATCTCTTAACTGCTCTCTTGGACTTCTCTTAGAAATACTTTGGCCAGACTGGTCTTAAAATTGTTAAGGTTGATAAAGATCTCTAAGATGGTAGAGTCCAGCTGTTAACCCAGCAGTGCCATGTTCACCACTAAACCATGTCTCCAAGTGCCACATCCACACATCCTCACATCCTTTAAATATCTCCAGGGATGGTGACTCTACCATTTCCCTGGGCAGTCTTCTTGAATGCTTGCTTCCCCACCTTGGGTACAGGAAGACTATAGGGCCAGTTACAGTGTAATTCTTTAACTGGTGATAGGGGGACAAAGCTTTACCAAGGTTTCTGTGCATTAGTATTTCAGGGACTTCTGATTTCACTAATCAGCTGACCAGACCAGCAAGACATCTCCTCAAATAAGCTGAATTAACAAGGTTCAAATTATTTCTGTTTTGGGAGCTACTTTTTATATTCGTATGACTGGTGAGAGTCTGGTAATTGGACCCCCATGTAAAGGATTTTGGGCATGTAGCAAGGAAGAGCAGGTACTATTGTATCAGATGTCTGGAAATTTTCAGAGTAATGGATTGAATTTTTCAAAGTTGAAAGTACTATTATTTGGTGCATGAGCACAATGACAGAAAAACCTTTAACAACAGTTTACATAATCTCTTTCTTACTCTGAACCGGACACAATTTAGAAAAAGAAAAAAAAAGTTGTGCTTGCTTTTGTCCCAATTATTTGTGGAACTAAGTGGATTTATGCGCTTGAAAAGCAGCAGCAATGTGACCCTTTTATTACTGATTGTAAAAATAGCTGGGCAAAGTATTTGACTAGATACCAGCACTGTGAATGCTATAATAACCCTGGGAGAGGTGTGGCTTTCCTCTCCCCTTCCAGTGAATTGGCACCTCTTCAGTGTGCTGCTGGGTAACACGAGCTGCCCATGGAAACTGAAAGTGGGGAAAACAAAAGCCCCCCACAGAAAAGCAGTAAGCTTTGTTGGTTCCTTAGCTGTTATGTGCAGGACCCTGGAGCTCCCTAGAAGGAAGTCCCCCTGGCACTAGCAGGAGCTGTGTTGGCATTAGCTGAAAATGAGTGTTTTTCGCTGTACAAATGGGAACTTCCATTTACAGCCCTGAGCTGTGTTCCAGCCCTGTGCTCTCAGGAGAGCCACTGGAATTGCAGGTGTGCAAGTTAATCAGGCAGGAATTGGCTCATGGGAGAATAACAGATTCTCTTGCATATGGCTGGTCTTAACTCACTTAAAAGGACTAAAGTAGGAGGCTGTTGGCGGCTGCTGGTTTTTTTCCTCTGTATTTGTAGGTTTTCTAACATCTGTAGGTATTGGTTGGACCTGAAAAGATTGATTATGAGAGGAACTGAGCAGTCTGGTCTCCCTGCCACAGTGCTTTTGGTGACAGTGTCTAATCCTAAGGAAATAAGGGTGTTTACTTTAAAATGAGAAAGGTGGGGAGGTATTTATATTCTCTTAAAACATTAATAATTTGTCTGTGCAGATTTTCTTCATCTGACATAAATGTCAAAAATGTGCTTTGCTGCAATATGGAAAAATTGCTCTTCTCTGTATTATCCACTTTATTGTTATCCTTCTTGTGCTACAAGTTGCAGAAGAATGTTTTGGCTGTTTTTTCCTCTGAGATCTTTGTTTCTGTTGATTTTCATGCCTCACAATCTCACATTGCCTTTTTAAGAAACTTTCCAGTTTTGTAATTGCTCCTCATATCTCAGTTTGTTGCCCCAAATGGTTTTTAATGGTTTAGTGTGAGGTCACCCTTCAGAGGCTCACAAAGGCCATTTTGAAAAGTGTCCTCAAACGGCTTCTACTAGCCCTGGAAAGAGATGGGGGAAAAGTAGATTATCATCTCTTGGATCTCTGTGTCTGCTGACCTTTGAGGATGTATTCTGTGGATCATAGATCTTGGCCTTTCCCAGCTCAGGATAGCAGAACAGAGGCTCTCAAATTAATCACTTGTTTACTGTCCTAGATATGCTTTGTCTTGAAGAACCCACTGGTTTTAACAAAGTTTCATTCATACATGTGTTTGTCCAACCCTTTCTAAAAACAGAAGTGTTGTGTGTTTGCCAGAAATGAAAAGACCTTATAGAAATATGAGTTAAATCAGTGAAAATCAAAATGAAACAAAACCACCCCAAAATAGTAATAATAATAGTAACAATAGTACACAAACCCCAGAGAATCAAACCCCCAAGTCCTGCTCATCTCATGACACTGCCATTGTCATTCCTGTAGAACTTGTGCTGAAGTTCCTCTCAGAGTCCTTTCAAACCCTGCCCGGTGCTCTGGGCTCCTGGCTTCAGAGACCTGGCGTTTCTTCTGTAACTGTTCTGAAAGTGTCCCTTCACTAGGGCTGGCTTGAGCTGTTTTTCTCTGCCTGTGTTGTGATCCCTGTAGAGATGAGGTAATGTATCTGTGCAGTAATATGAGACACTGCTGTGCTCTTGCAGAGCTGTTCATGGGTGGAGCTCAAAGCACACCTCGGTAGGGAGATGAGGTGTACTGGCTTAGCTTTGTACACATGATGCTGAAGTTTCTGGACAAGCTCAAGGTCACCTAATGGGCCAGCAGCAGATGTAGGAGCAGAACCTGCACCTCCTATGTTCCTCTGCAGTCCATCTGTCATGCATGCTGCTGCAGCTTCTGTTTAACACAAATTACAAGTAGCTCCAAAGCTATTGATGCCTGGCTGGATCTTCAACATCCTTTTGTGCTGTCAAGGATTAGCACTGCTGAAAGAGAGTAACAGGCACATTTGTATGACTTTGTTTTTTGGAAGATGCTGTTTGAAAGGTGATACTGCTGTCTGTAAAGTAGAAATATGTTTACTTGGAGGAATAGGATGAGATCCCCAAGAGCATGAATCACATTAGTATCTGTGGATAATGCTGTGTTAGATATGAGGCCCCAGAATAACTAAGAGCAGTTTACAACTGGACCTGTGGCTCATGTCATGATGGTGATGCTCAGTCCTCCTTTGCTGCAGGTCAGTCTCAAGGCACAAAACCCCATGTGGGGAGTGAAGCATAGTGCAGTTCAGGGATGCTGCCCTGCACTGGTGTGGTTGATGGACTTGTGCAGGGAGCCTTTGGGCTCCAGCAGATGTGCCTTCATTCCCATTTTCAGCCCCAACATGTTGCTATTCCAGCAGGGACAGGGTGGGGCCCTGGGAATCTGATGGTGGCTGCTGCAGCTCCTGCAGTGTATGACTCTGCCCACACTTGCTGTGTGCCAGGGAAGGTGGAGAGACAAAAGGGGAGGGCAGGGGCAGCAAGTGTTGCTGTCACCGAGTATCCCTTGCTGCAGCAAAGGCAGATTGAAGAGGTAGGTTCATCAGATGGTACTGGGAAGTCTCACATCCTGCAAGGAATTCAGTAAGGTTCTAATGGTGATGGATAATTGTGTGAAATCACATTGTTATAGCTTAACTTCATACACTAAGGTAGCTCTCAGGTGCTTTCCTGATTTTTAAGGCTTTATAAAGATTCTGTTCTTGATAAGAGTGTTTGCTTTGTGTTTCTGTGCTTTCCAGTCATGCCCATCCCATGAGCTTTGCTGCTGCTGTCCCTGAGCTGTGCACATCAAGTTCTGCATGGTTCCTTGGTACTGACAAAGTTATTGTTTCTGGGGAAAAAATTAAATGTGTGTTCACTGTGGAAAGAATAAGCAGAGATACCAGTATTTAGCAATATGCATTTCTTACCCATCTCTGAATTAATCATTCAAAAGTTACTGTATGAGGTCACTTATAAGAATGGTTACTTTGTTGTATGACTTTTCAGTGGCAGAGTATGTAAAATTTTGTAACCTGTTCTTATTTAGCTGTTAGTTACATTTACTTCAAAATTTCCTGGATATTGACTAAATCACTTTTTACTAATACAGTGACATCCCCTTATAAATCAAAGTTTATGGCCTCAACTCATGCTCTTTATATTTTTTGTCCATCTAAACATCCCAAAACTACTGCTGGATAAGTATTTGAATGTTCCTGCCAAATGTGCCCCATCACAAAATATTGTTTAACAAAGCAGGTTTTCCAATGACTTTCAATTTTTAGTATAAATATATAACTCTAGGAAGTACTACAGGCATTCTTCCTCTCCCAGCCTATAAATTCCATCCAATTAAATTTTGAGCATGAACAGTAAGTTACTGTCATACAGAAAAGCAGTGTGAATTGGGACATGTTTATGGCACTTGGAACCCAAGACTTGCCTTTGAATCTGATCCAGGGTGGGGATGATACAACTGCACGCAGTGGCTAAGGTGAATGTGGGGTACTTCTGTGAAAACCTTGATGTTTTGTTTTATTCTGTCTGTGGTAAATGCCACAGTTCACCCAGTCTGTCCTCAATACCAGCTCTATATAACGCTGGCTTGTTACTGCAGCACCACATTTAGAGATGTTCTTGGTGGACTAGAAATCCAGGACTTGCAGGTTGAGAGAAGTTCTTCTTCACTGATTTCATTAAAATGAAAGACATAATGTCCTGGAAGCTTTTTGATTGTCTTAGCTTTTGCTACTTGTTATAAGCCCTGAATTTTGAATTTAATTTAACTTGGCAGTATGTGTCTAACTTCTCCATTTCCATAGCTGTCAGAAAGCCTTTTATTTATTAGTGCCTACAATGTAGATGTTTCTGCACTTTAGATTTAAAACATAATCTTTAAAAGTGGCAACCAATATAACACTGGGTGTCAGCAGAACATCCATCATGTCAGAGTGCTGTTTAGGAAGATAAAAATGATGAGATGTTGTTTTAGCAATATTTACGTGTCTCCTCTCCCATACCTCACTTCTGTGAAATCCATTGCTGTTTAGGGTCTATGTAGAGATCTGCTTCCTGCAGGTGGAAACAAGTGCTGTGTTCAAATGGCTTTGCAGTGCTGAGCACATCAAGGACATGACTCTTCTATAGAAGAAAACTTTGAAGGTTTTATCTTGACAAGAGTCATGGGGTGTTTGGGTATTAAAAAGTGTGACAGCATTTAAAAGTCAAACAAAAGTCCTTAAACAACATGAAATCCTTTTTCAAATCTGCTTTTACTTAACTCTTTGACTAGGATTTCATGTTTCTCTGATGTATCTCATCAGTTTATTAAGAATATCTGTAAATCTCTTTTCTCACTGTGAAACACCTAAGCCCAGAGTAGGATTTTCCCCCTTTACTGTGAACATTAACTTTTTATTCAGAGCAGCCATCTGATGAGTCATTCTTTCATTCTTCCAGTGGAAATAAATTGTTGTTTTCTGCCATATTTCCTTCTCCCAAGATCTGGAATAAAAAGGATAATAATGTTCTTTTTCTGTCACAGATCTGTAGTTCTTAAAGGGAAGTTCCCTTGGAGATGGATGAATTACCTGTAATGATTTTGTTTACTTGTCCTGTAATGTAGCAATAGCTGTATTTACTGGAGCTCTTTTAAACACCTGGTGGTTGTATTTGCTTTTCTTTCCATCAAAGACCAAGCCCAAATCCCATCAAAGTCAGTGAGAAATTACTGACTTTTTCAGGCTTGCATTAGAGCTATGGGCACTGCAAAACACTTCAAGGCAGAGCTTCCATCCAAACACCTTTCTTCAGAGCATCTTTAATGTTTTCCTCTGTTAGCAGAGAAGCAATGTTATGGATAACCTTGGCAGGCTTATTTCTCTAGATGGGAGCTGCACACCAGTGCCAGAGCACAGCTCATTCTCACAGAGGAGGCCTTTTCTGGAAGCAAGGAGACATGGTAGTGACGCAATGTTCTCTCTTCAGACACTTGTTGCGCACCCAGCACACTAGACCTGAATGCTTTCATGCTAGGAAGAGTTAAATGGTTTCTGCTTCATCTGACTTTATTGCTCTGCCTTTTCTGTGACCAGAGCAGCCTGCATGGTGCTCTTGCAAGGCTTTGCAGGGACCTCCTGGCCCACACATCCATCTTCCCCTGCAAAGGTGTTTCCCTGACTGGTGCCAGCCCCTAAATACAATTCCACATCTCAGATAGTGTCTTACAGCTCTCAGATGAATGCGTGAAGGTTACAAAGTGCACTCTCTCATCTTTGGGTGCTGAGGACAATTTGTGAGCTGGTTACTGTAAGCTGGTTCCTGTACCTTGGTTTGATGATTCAAGGTGGCCTGGGTTACACTAACAAATGCAGAGGTAATACTTCCAAACCCCAAATTCTAGTGGAATAAAGGTTAAAAAAAGTGTTAAAATAACAAGGCAGGTTATTAGAAGAGGAAGGCCTCACCTTTGCCCTCTCTGCATCTCATTTTCTGAGGGTGGTTAACAGTTGACTCTGGGTTGTAATAACTGTCATCTCCTGAGGCATTCTCCAGAGGAGGATGACTTTGGTAAACAGGGTTACTGGGACAGCCCTGGCCATCCCTCTCTTCCCTCCTCTCTTTATCCCCACTTGTGCCCATGGCTGAGTGTAACCCAGATTTACAGTACTGCCCCCTGGTTTTCAGAAATTCATGATTGAATTGCAATATAAATTAAAAACATTGAAACATTCTTGGCTTCAGTTCTGTGGCTGTTCTGTGTGTCTTCCTGAATATTTAAAACATCGAATGCTAAGAGAAATATGGTGTAAATGTTGGTAAAGAGGTATACAGTTTAGTTTGCTATGATGCACACTCTAAAAAAAACCCAACAAACCAACCTGTATAAGCATAGGCCTGCAAACACACTTGGCAAACCCTTTTGAGATAAGCATCACATGTATCACATTAATGTCTGTGTGTGTTATCCCACCCTTTTAAAAGGGAGATTACAACTGTCTTTTCAGCATTCATGTTTTCTTTTTTTTTTTTGGTAATAGCACCCATACTACGGGGAAGGGAACTGGAAACTGTCTGTTCTCCTTTCTTCATTCTGTTGAAGTTTTAAATGGTTGAGACTGAAACTTCTTACTGTGTCACTGCAAAAATGACAGAGTGCCAGGTGGCATTAGGGCTAGGGACTGTTTCATAATCACCTGTGTAGATAGCTAATATTTCTTGTCCTTTCTGTATTTCTTATTTTTGCCAAAATACAAACTGTGTGGTAGGTAGCAGACCTATTACATGTATGCATACCTAATCTGATTCTTTCAGAGAAGCTGCCTGGTTACCAATGGAAACTGAAGTGAAATGCAGGTTAGTAACATCTTAAGCACTTAGCTTAACTTAAAAGTCTGAAATTAGGGTCACATATGCATCTGTGTCTCTCTTCAGGTATCCTAGCATCCTGATGACCTCTGGCAATAAGAAAAGCCATGCCAACTGGGACAAACCTAATGATCTTAATAGAAAAATGTCTCAAAGCTCCCTCTTATCTCTTTTTAAGTGAAAGGGAGAAAAAACTTCTAAAAACTCTAGGTACTTGTCAGAATATGGATGCTGAAATGTCCGTGTGTTAAGCTTGCTTAACCACCCTGTGTCTTGTATAAATCTGGATTAATATATCCATGGAAACAATTCTACACAACAGAATTAAATTACTGAGAAGTTTTGCATGAGCTTTTGGATTTGTGAGAAAATTTAAGTTCATGCCATTGGTGTTTTTTCAGCACTGCTAAGCACCCTTTATCTAAAACGGCTCTGAAACGGGTTTTCTTTTCTATAAATTTTTGCTCCTAGCGTAGGTACTTTTAAAGGATACATTTTGAGTATTTGTATATTCAAAGAGTGTGTAAGAATATCTAATTTCTTTCTAAGATACACTGTTTATTCAGGTTTTCATCCAGATAAGTATGCCTGGAATACTTCTGATTGTTTCCAGGTTCCAGGTGTGTTCTGGCGGCCCCAAGCTGGGAAGTGATTAAGAAACCCAAACAGTTTCCTTGTTCAGATATACTCCTGTTCCAACTCTGTACCCCAGTTACCATGGTTACCCTTTCCCTGCTTTCTGTTCCTCCCCCTGCATTGGCCCAACCCATTCCCCTGCCCCTGGGCGGAGATCTCTAATCTCTCTCCACCCATTCCCCTGCCCCTGGGCGGAGATCCCTAATCTCTCTCCACCCATTCCCCTGCCCCTGGGCGGAGATCCCTAATGCCTCTCCACCCATTCCCCTGCCCCTGGGTGGAGATCTCTAATCTCTCTCCACCCATTGCCCCGCCCCTGGGTGGAGATCCCTAATCTCTCTCCACCCATTGCCCCGCCCCTGGGTGGAGATCCCTAATCTCTCTCCACCCATTCCCCTGCCCCTGGGCGGAGATCCCTCATCTCTCTCCACCCATTCCCCTGCCCCTCTCCCCTGGGCACACCCTTTCCCCTAGAAACTTCTACCCCACTCCATACATCATTGGTCCCTTTGGCCTGGACCCGCCTCTGATACTCCATGATTGGTTGTTAGGTCATAGCCCCGCCCAAGAACCACCCCCTGACCCTCTCTCCATTGGTCCCTGGGTCTCCCCACCAGCTATAAAAACCCTTGTCCAGCACACATTGAGGCCTTTTGTCCATGGACCCTCTGGCGGTGATAAAGCTGTTGCAGCCCACATGAAAGACTCCTCCTACTTCTTTGTCTCTGTGGATGTGAATTGTGCCCCCGAGTAGGAGGCTGCTCCCTGGAGGAGAGGCCGCAGTGTCCATAGGCTGCAGGGCAACAACAGGAACTCCTGCAGTGGGACACAGTGGGCCTCGGGCAGCTCCTACTGTGCCACAGGTGGTTGCCTTAATTGCAGATTTCTGCAATTAAGAAATAGAACTTTGGCTTTAATTACCTTTCTAATAGCACATGATGATTTTTAGTTGGTTGGTATCAGTCACTTAATCTGTGTGATAATAGCATTTTGGCATTAACATTTTGTTCTTTAAAAACAAATTGTCTGATGTGTTTGTACATAACAGGGAAAACTTTTTCTGTTATGTTTGGTAGCTGGATTTGTCCAGTTAACTTTTGTGAGTACCTTGTAACTTGGCCTATATTTTGGTGGATCTGGCCCTTGAGACTATAGGAGGTGTCAGCAGAAACCACAGGATATGTGGGCACGTGGATAAATTAAGGGAGAACTTTAAGAATGAGCTTTTAAAGGTAAACTGCTTTCAAGGAAAATTTCATTAAAGCATTTATTTTTAACAGCATGCCTGGAAACCCATTTGTTTTGCTCTGTGGTATCTTATTTAGTTTAACAGTTACCCTAAACCTGTAATAACCATTATAAAAGTATGTAATCATTCCCGTCCTAAGAGGTTGGGAGTAATTGGATTTTTTTGGGCTCCTGTTAGTAAAATGCTCACCTACAAACACCTGGGAGCAGGGCTCTTACCTGAGCCTCGCTTCTCTGTGGCTGTGGGAGTGAGCTGGGGTTTGCAGATGCATTGGCTGTTGCTGTTGCAGTCAATGATTTTCTCTTTCCAGCTCTTCCCTGCATTTGTAATGCTGTAAAAGAACTGCACAAGAGAAAAAAAAATGCAATCATGTTTCAGCAAGAGAAGCCTGGGATTTTGAATGTTAAGTGTTTCTTCTCACTGCACAAACAGGAAGGCTGGTAAATACGCACCTCAAATACCAAGTTTTAGTGCTAGAAAGCCTTTTTTGAGTCAGATCATAAACCTCTAAAGGGAGATCATAATCCAGTTGCTGATGCAACCTGATTATATCAGTGTGAATGGAACTGCTAAGGCACAATTAAAGAAACTCCTTGTATTCTTTGTCTTCTAGCCAAGATGCAATTGTTATGTCACTATCACACTTTTTATTTTTTTGCTGATGATTGACCTCTTTATATGATACTGTTTATAAAACATATGCTTATTCTCTCAGGGCTGATTCATGACGTGATAGCATTTAATTTTTTACTTTGCTTCAGAAGCTCAGTAACTTTAGATGTTGAATGTTTTCATAATATATTAAAATTGCTAATTATGAAGAAAAATGTGTATTTTAGACTGAAATATTCTAAATAAAACCAGCTTCTCTCAATCATTGTTGGGGTGTGGGAGAATCCCTTGAAAGCTGATCATTAGTTCACCAGTTTCCAGTCAGGATTTGCTCATCTCCAGAGCATCAAATTGCCCTGCTCATAAACTGGGGCATTTATGTGTGCATACATTGTTAGGCAGATGCCAAGTCCCCTGCTGTGCAACAGAGCTGATGTTTCCTGAGATCACTACTTTCTGTGGGGGTGCTCCAGGAATAACCATCATTGGACACACGGTAGAGCGTCTGCTGAGGGGTGTTGACAGCCAAAGGCGTGCAGAGAATCTAAAATCAGCCACCCAGATGGATGGCCCAGGGGAGTTTGAGACAAGACCTTCTTGGAGGTGCTCCTTGAGGGGCAAGAGGCAGCAGGTGTTTGGGGTAGAGACCTCCCAAGGACCATCCCAATCTGAATTATTATTTCAGCCTGGTTCTCCTTCCAGTAGTTATAAGGCTCTTGCTGTTCTGGCCTGTGAGTTTGCATCCAGCTCATGATGTCTGGGCCTTGCTACCCAGTCACCCTGAACTTCTGTGGATGCAAATTCCCTATTTTTCAACCTTCCTAGTATAACTTGTGTATTCTGTCTGCGTGCTGCCAAGTACTACTGGAAGTATTGGTAATCTGTAAGGATTTATTAAAAGCTGTTCTCTCTGAGGCCTGAAAGAAATTTTCTCATAATTTACCAAGCTGAATGCATAATAAGCACTTGTATCACTTACTGAATTCCTAGTGATATGTCTTTCCCAATGGACTGGTAGATATTGTTGCAAATCATCATCCTTTATGAGTGTCTGTGTATCAACTGTCACTTCTAGTTTTGCTGGTTTTGTTTAAGAACATTGCAGAGATAATGGCATTTGGCCCAAAGGAAAGATGCCTCAAAGAGTAATGGGGATTTCTTTAATAAGGTTTGTTATTATTTGTAATGCACTGACCTGGTCATGAATCAGGCATTTATTGTGTCCTATAAAACCCACAGGGCAAATAGTTTTAAACTAATTCCAACCAAAACATAGGTTAAATGTTAAGAGAGCTGACTATCAAAAGAACAAAGCATGTTAATAAAAAAACCTTTGGGGATAGGAAGGAAAACAATTATTCCTGATTTAATTAAAGAAGCAAAGAAATCAGCTGTTCTGGAGTTGTGGCTGTTTGTGAGCTGTTTCTCTCTTGTCCAGAATCCACATTTGACCTTTTGATAGAATACAGTACCTCATGGAAGAGAAAATGTCTCATTAAAAGTGAAAGTGATAGATAGCATCTATTAATCAATAGTATGGAAATTCTTTGGGCCTCAGACTTCATGTTTAGATGTATCTCTTGGGAATCAATGTTGTTTCCAAGTAAGTAAAACAAAATCAATAGGAGACGTGTATTTCATTTTGGTTGCAAATCATTAGCTTTCAGTGTTTCTTAACCCTAAGCTGCAAATAAAATCTTTATAAAACTGTCTTTAAAAAATAAACAATACTTGAGAGACATTGACATGTTAAGTCATTTGAGCTACAGCACCTTGCAAACATCTTAGACCTACTCCTGTAGCTCACTCTAGGTCACTATTACTGGAAATAGGCTGTGTGCTGATTCTGGATAGAGTTAACTTTCTTCACAGTAGCTGGTGTGGGGCTGAGGTTTGGATTTGTGCTGGAAACAGTGCTGATAACTCAGAGACGTTTTTGTCACTGCTGAGCAGGATTTACCCAGAGCCAAGGCCTTCTCTGCTCCTCACCCACCCCAGCTGTGAGGAGGCTGGGGGTGCACAAGGAGCTGGGAGGGGACACAGCCAGGACAGCTGACCCCAACTGACCCGAGGGATATCCCAGGCCACATGGCCTCATGCTCAGCAATAAAGCTGGAGGAAAAGAAGAAGCATTTGGAGTGATGATGTTTGTCTTCTCAAGTCACTGTTATGTGGGATGGAGCCCTGCTTTCCTGGGGATGCAGAACACCTGCCTGCCCTGGGGAAATGGGGGATTAATTCCTTTGTCTGCTTTGCTTGTCTGTGCATCTTTTACTTCTTAAACTGTCTTTATCTCAACAAGGTTTCTTATGTTTACTCTTCTTTTTCTCTCCCTGATCCTGTTGGGAGGGGAGGGAGTGCCTGTGTGGGGCTGAGTTACCAGGTGGGGCTAAACCACAGGCTGGAAGGAGGATTCTGGTTGAAAATACTCAATCAGTGACTGGAGCAGGGGGTGGTCTGTGTTAGGAATAAAACATTCTGAGTTTTCTCCCCTCACTTCTTCCTGTGTCTTCTCATTTTTCTACTCTTCTTTGGAGTCTGCTGTTCTAGAAAATGCTGATATAAACCACCAGGCTGCCAGCCTTGTTTCAGCCATTGTTTCCTTTTCCCTGATGCTCCCTTCTTGTATAAGTTCCTCCCCAAAACGTTGCATCATATCTGGTATCCTAAAAGCCACTAGAGTTGCAGAAGTGTTACTATGGTTTTGCTTTTCCTTCTGATTTGGAGGAGATAGTAGGCTGTGGTGGTTTTCTTAGAAACAAACAAAACTCACCTTGATTTGGGATGTAAAAAGCCCAGGGATAACAAAAACCAAAAATTATGTTATTCCTGAAGGCTTAGATTGGACAACAGTTAAAGCCTAAAGAAAAAAAAAGTAGTAACAGAGGGTGTGGAGCAGAGCAGAACACAAACTTCTCTGCAGGAAACTAAGAAGCCAGTGAGTCATTTTTCCTCAGGGACGGAAGCAAGAGCCATTTATCACACAAAAATAAAATAGTGAATTTTGGGACACTGCCTATACTGCAGTGCAGCATTACATAGTCACTATCCTATGTTGTTTCATTGAGTTATTGTGTTGTAAAGTTCACTCAATCCCCTCAGCTGAGAACCTGACTGACATTACTTGGGTGCTCAGTAAAGAACCGGCCTATTGTGAAATTGTATCCTCATTAGATGTAACCTGCAGAACATTCCTCCTGCTTCCCATCACAAAAAGCCTTATCAGTGCCCTTGTTTTCTTCTGTTAGATGATTCATACAGAGATGAAAGTATTGTGGTTCCATCTTGGCTAATGGTTTTCACAATGTTGTAACCCCCATTTCTGAAGTTTTTTTGTTGGAAAATAGATACTGGGGGAAAAAAGAATGAAAAGTGGGTGACAGAATTTCTAGTATTTGACTACGGAAGGTAAAGGGTGCTTAAGACACCCATTAAGATTCAAGTGTAAAAGAATTTTCTCTGAAAATGTTGAATGTGCAGTTAACGCAGAACCAGATTTAATACTAAGAGAAACAGAGACTTGCAACAGGAGTGAAACTTCAACAAATCTGATAAAAGCTATCAAGAGAAGTAGCTAGTGAAAGAAAGAAGTAGAGCCAAAGAAGCTCAGATTGGAGTTGAGTGAATATAGTGATAAAGTATTTGCAAGTGTTCCTGTGAGTATATCCTGCTGATTTGATTTGCTGCTATTGCCTACCATTATAATCACTTACAAACATCTGTTTCTGCTAATTCTTATTCACAAGAACAAAACACAGAAGACAAAAGCACCATTGATACTTGCATAGATTTCTGAGGTATTCCCACTAGAAGTGACTTAGTCCTTTTGAAAAGTTGTTTTTTTTTTTTTCTTTTAGTTTGTACAAAAGACAATCAAAGAGTTGCATGTGTAATAAGGGACCTGATTGTGGAGCATTTGTGAGTTAAAGGAAGGGAAGAGTTCTGATACATGGTGTTGATCGTGCAAAGATGGGAAAAAGTGTCTCAGCTGTGACTGTCATGAAAGGACAGATATGAATAACATGTGGCTACCAGTAGATGAGCAGAAGGTAGGCTGGGGATATTACTCCTTTCAGTTTAAAGATTAATCCAAAGCCTGCAAGAGTTTACTGGTTAATTGCAAACCTTCGACAGCAATGCATTATGTAACCTTTTAATACTGTATGGTTTATAGTACAATAAATCCAGCTTCTCTGAAGTTGCAGCCCTTTGAGGAGTGCCACAGGTGTGTGGGTACAGCATCAACTCACAGGGTTTTGCTGCTTCAAAGTGTTTTGCTGGTTTAACTGAGAGTGATGGGGTTTGTGCAAGTTCAAGTTTTATATCTCTCCACTGTCCCACTTTTATGTCAAATCAAATATTCTTTGCCCTTTCACAGCAGGCAGTGTGTAATAATGTATATTATACTGATCTAATGGTATTTTTCCTAAAAATGTAAGAACTCTTTCTGTGCTTGGAACAGTGTACTTTTCTGATCTTCATCAGGAATACCAGGCTATCTTATTTTACATTTGTCCTTTCTCAGATACACTGTGTGGTCTCTAACATCTGCCTCGGTCCCTGTGAGACCCAGCTCAAAGGGTGAAGCTTTATTAGGTCATCTTTTTCATTTTTTGTTGCCAGTTTTAGAACTTCCCATGTGAGCTGTCATCTGCCTGCTCCCCCCAAGGTACTGGAAGCCCTGTGCCCCACAGCAAGGAAAAGAACACACCAGTCCTCAAGGAGCTGCCTGGGGGGAACAAGGCTATAAGTCTTTGTCCAGAATGGGATTTAAGCCTATGATGTGTGGCTTCTCTATTTCACACTTTCATTTTTCCCTTGTGTTAAAGTAGGTGAAGAAAGGTCTAGAGCCTACATCCACTTTTAAGGCTTGGGTTATTTTATTCTTCCATTTTTTCCTGCTGTAACTTTGTCAGTTGGGGCTGTTGCTCTCACTACATCTTTCAAGGGTACTGCTGTGCCTGTGTGGAGGAGTGATTACAACACAACTTCTCTTTCTTGGAGACCTAATGGCTCTCAAAGAGCTGCTTTATACTAATTGGCCAAATAGTTGCTAGCTGGGGTGGTTTGTTTCCTTTTTGGATCTTGTAGGTCAACACTGAGTTCATAAGGAAGGCCTTGGGGTCGCTCTGGGCTCCCTTTGCCCTGTGCTAGCCTTCCAGCACCTGGTAGGGTTCTGAGATTTATCACAGCCTTTGAGGCTTCATTAGGTGTGTGGAATTCCTGGTTCAAATCAACACCAAGTGTCTTTTGCATAAAATGCTGGTACACAAAAAAAAAAAAAAAAATCATCAGATGGATATGCTTAGATGGGTGAGTATCAGCATTTTCTAGGACTGAAATGGCACCCTTTGCTGCACATCATTTCTCCAGACTTTTCCTACCATTCCCTCCTACAGGGAGACAGACCTCTTCTCCCTGGTTGCACATTCATCTTATCCAAGTCTTGCTCCAAGTTTCACTGTATTTCTGAGTCCATGCCTGAACACCCTGTTCCTCAACTTTCACAGAAACAGAAGTTGTGACTATAGATATCAAAGTGCATACGCTAAACTCAGGTTGCATCTGCAGCTTCCAGCTGTTGTTCTTCACTTGGTTTCTGCCTACTTTAATGTTCACTCCTAATTCTTCCTTAAGATATCAAGGGAAATACTATATATGGGAAAAATTAAGTTGCCCTTACTGAAACTGAATAAACAGTTTCCTTGATCCTGCAAAGATTTTTGTATGTGCTTAACTATTTCTAGTGGGTGTATTCCCTGGCTGTAGGGAGCACCATTGAATATGTACATGCACTTGGGCAGAAGATTCTAGCAGTCTCTGTAACACATCATTCAGGATCTCCATTTATGAAAGTTGGCATTTGTGAGTAAATAGATTTGAAAAAATCTAGTAGAGAAAAATATTACTCTGTTGTTTTCCCTCAGACTGACACTATAATGAGTCACAGCAGTGGTTTTGTATTTGTTTGTTCTTACGGGTTCCTTTGCTAAGGCAATGTTCTGATTGTAAAATTATTTATTCCTTCTCTAGGTTCATATTCCTGTATGAAGATGGAGAGAAGAAGCTACCTCCAACCCACAGTGAGCACCTCCTGAAATTTGATTTTAGAATGACTTTGGAAGCTTGGAGATGGTACTTTGTAAGTGAATCTTTTCTAAAGGGCCATTCTAATCTACCCGGTGGGGATTGAAGGAACCTGTTACAGAAAACTGATGATAAAGTCCAAATGAGGTCACTGTCAACTTGACTGTAGATTTCAAACAAAGGGAAATTATTAAAAGCCATTTATTTAATGTGTCTTTTTGAGACCAAAGGTACCAATTAACAAGGAAGTATTGCAAGTTAAGAGGCGTTTTTGCTGTCAATAACTGCCATACAAGATACATTAGTTCTCTTACAGGCACTCTGCCACAGGAACTTTATGCCTCCCATATATTTAAGCATGAATTATTGTGAGAGAATCACACAAGGGCTCCTACTAAATAATATGTGTAATGGTTAAGACAATTTCTTTCATGACCTGGTGAAAATAATGACAAGTAAATGGTCATCTTGGTAGCAATGCAAATATATCTCAAATGGGTCTGGAGACAGAGAGCCTTTGATCTAGTGTCCAGCTCTGTGTTGCCACTTCACTTGCTATCTTGATCCTGAATTCATCCCAGCTTGAAATTGGCTTACTTTTAAAATATTTTAGGATATGCTAGTTTTACTCCACTTAATTGTGTTTTCCTGATCAGGTGAATTTTAGTAGCTGCTGTCATTAATTTTTGAGGTTGTAAATTAAATATGTGTATGTGTGATTGCAAATGTCAGTTAATGGGACTGTCCTACCCTTCACCTTTATTTTTGCATTTGTGAAAACTGATTAAAGCTTTGGTCAGAAACTGCTAGAAGCAAGTTAGTCAAATAAGAGGTGAAACCCCCACAAACTCTTTCACATTTGTTTGGGTCACTTTTGTATCATTTTAGATTTAAAAATAATCTTATTTTACTTACTACTCTAGTAAGAAATGGAAAAGATATGGATTTTCAAATCCCATAGACTTTTATTGTGAGGTGATAGTGTCATGGAAATCAGCATAACCTTTTCCATTTTTTGCATTCTTCTGAATGCAAACACTTAATGTGTTGAACAAATAGATCACTCTGAAAGCATTTGTCAAACAAAGGAACAATGACACAGACAAGTCTTAGCAAGAATAGTTTTGCATCTTGACTGAGTAGAAGTAACCCAACTGGAGATGTATCCCCTGATTGAAGGAGTTCAGATCTTTTGACAAGGAAGCCTCAAGGTTCACCTTGTATCATCCAGGGCTGGATTTGAGATTTTCAAATGCCTCTTTTCGCCAAAAGTGATGGGGAAGGTAGCAAATTTCCAAGAGTGCAAGAAAGCAGAATGGCTCTGTAGATGTAGTTAGAGGGAGGCATCTGCTAAAGCTGGAGTTGTCTCAGGGCTCTGCTATTATTGTTTATGCATAATAGATCTAGACAGCATTCTCCCAAATGTGGTTTTGTTGCTGTGAGAGAGGAGGAAGGAGCTTAGGCTGTAGATCGTGAAGGATTATTGATTTCAAATACAATGTACACAGCCTTTTACAAACTCCTGAGTTGAGGATGATCTCCTCTATCTGAAGTCTCTTGTCAGTTTTAATCAGTCTTGAAACAATTTAAAATAATATTTCTTAGGCTATTCTTGAACCTAGGATGTGGAAGAAAAGAATTTAAAATAATTCCTCAAACAAGCCCTAAATCCCTATTTGCTTTTACAGTCCATTTTTTTTTTTCATTTATTGACAGCAAAAGTATAGAAGCCAGTCTTAAACGAAAGCTGTACCAACTCCCATGGTACTGGGGCTGCTTTCCTAGGCTGGATGCATACCTATAAGCAGAGGTGCCTTAGGCATCACCACACCAGTTACAGTAGTATAGATTCTGCTCTCAATTTTGCCTTAGCAGCAGCTTGCCTGCACAGCATCTTCATGCCAGGAATGCTTCCCCAAGTGTTATGGAGATAACATGGGATGTGAGTTACTGATTTTGTCAAGGATGAGGAGAGCCCTTCTCTTGAGCTCTTAATGGAGACAGTGGGAGATGTGGAATACTGGAATTCCTGTTATAACTGAACAGACATTCTAGTGGTCATAATAGCTTCAGTTTTAATTTCCTCCACTGTCACATGTTTTTAGCAAATATGTTCTGGTAACATGTTGAAGCTACGACTTCAGTTGAAGACGCAGTTACATGAAGAGGAGCAAACAAGTCTTTGCTCTCAAAGCTTTTTTTTGCTTTTTTTTGTTTTGAAAGCTTTCATTTTGAAAGGAAGGAGCAGGCAAGGATGGGAAGAGGAATTGAGATAAAGGAATTTGATTGAGAACATCAGGGAGATCTGTAATTAGGGAAAGGCATCTGCCATTTGAATCCCAGACCCATACCACATTTGCTATTGAAATTAGCTTCAGGAAGAGCCATCTTTGTTAGCAAGGTTACTCCTGCATGTAATTTATTGCTTCCCTTCTCCTGGCCTTTCACAAGGTCTTTAGGAAGCAGCTAGGGCAAATATTTGAAAATGCTTAATTTTCTTCCTTGCTTCTCCTTTTTTACTGTTTTCTTCTTACTTTTGTGGGGCAAAGCTCCTATCAAAATATTTAGAGACTTCCTTGACTGACAGTATTCATACTTTCCGTGACTTAATTTTGTTACATTAGGTGTTCCACACAGACATTGCAATGATCGATAGCATAAAAATAAGACACTGCTATGATTCCCACTGAAGAAAGATTAACTGCCTCTATAGACTTAAAAGAGCAGGAGGAGATGAATGGAGACAGGAAAACAGGCCATTTTCCCCCAAAATGCATAGAAATATATAAAGGACATCTCTCATGCCCTTTCCCTACTGTATTTCTGAGAGAAAGGTTAGAAGTAGGTGTGTTGGGAGTGCACACGTCTGTTTCCTGTGAACACTGGTTTGGCCTCTTGCTGTGAGTGTGTTTATGCTGATCCCAGGGGGTGGTTCATGACAAAAGGATGGATCTTTTTGGTGCTATTGCTCAATTCTGAGTGCCCTGGGCAAGTAGGGAGATTAATGAGTTGAATGCGACAAGAATATATCAGGAGGGTATTTGTTCTTTGGAAAGGTTAAGAACCTCAAATGAGAATGCTTTGGGTGTGTGTGTGTCAAGACATTTGCAGGATGCAAAAATGGAGAGGGGATCAATGACTCTACAAAATTAGAATCAGATGAAAGGGATCAGGAGGTATTTGTCAGCTCACACACTGTGGAGGGCGGTGAGCCTGCCACACAGGGGTCCCCAAGGATCCCCTGGAGGGATGGGCCCTAGTAGAAGAAACACTCCCCAGGTCAGGGTGAAAGAAAGGCTTTTCCCCGGATACTCTGTTCTGTTGTTAATATACCCCAGTTCTGTTTCCCTGTTTGGCTCTTGTCCCTCAGCCTCTCCCTCCCTGTTCCCCACTGGTTCCCTCACCCAAGCCCACTGTGTCCCACCCCCGCACCCTCTGATGCTCAGCCCCTGATGCTCTCTCTGCCCCCTCCTCCCCCCATAATTAAGCCTGGACCCTTCCCTGATGCTCTGTGTTTTGTCCTTGGAACCATCCACACGCACAGCTGGAATAAACATCTCCGTGGAACCCCTTACAAAGATCCTTCCTGCCTCTTTGCTGTCGGCCATCTTCAGAGCTATTCGGCATGAGTGTGTGTGCATGTGTGCTGGCCCTGCTGAGTGGATTTTATTGGAGAGGCTTTCAGAAGGTAGCAGCATCATTACCCCCCACCACCTGGTCTGCTACAAAACACCTTGCCTTTGGCTCTGGTCTGAGCTGTGCTTTAGGTATGCCTATGTCCTGTCGAGTGTTTTGCTGGTCCTGACCTTGTCTTGCTGACTTGACTTCTTGGCTTGCCCTGCTGACCTGCCTCTGGTGATCCCTGTGGCTGTCGCAGCCCTGCTCTGCTGCCCTGTCATGGCACTGTGAGACTGTGTCCTTGTTGAGTATCCAAGTCCTGGCATTGTATCAATTCAGGCTCTGTGTTTTTTGTGGACTTGTGACAGCTTCTGTTGGGTTCCATGTAGTTTGACTGAGAGAAAGATGCAAAACATGAGCTTTGTGTCCAGTCTATGTGGCCCTGGAACACCTAGGGGTGTAAGTGGAAATTGGCTGTCTTGGACCAGTTGGGCTCTCCTAGGAATTGCCTGCAGCAAAGGTTGGGAGATCTGCTCATCCTGTCCTGTAACCTGGGAGTGAGAAGTGGAAAGGAGGTGGAGGAGTAGTGAACATCTGTCTTAATGTAACTGTACTAACTTGGTCTGGGTAGCACTTATCTGAAAAAATGCCCTGGCTTTGAGTGAGGATGTCCTTTTTAAGAAGTGACCTTAGCAATGATAATGCTGCCATTTGCTAAAATCTCTTATTTTTGTCTGCAAACTCTGAGTGCATAAATGCTGACGGTTTTGTGTTTGATCTTGCTAATGACCTACAGAATATTTGTTCTGTCTGCCCTTGCACCTCTTATTTTTCAATTTATTGAAAGTCCTACAACTAATTACAGTCAAACAGCTTCTGCTTTTTTTCAGAAACATGCACATTAGGGACATGAGCACTTTGAATTATTAAATGTAGAGTGATGTACCACTTAGTGTGCATGTGAACTTTTACTCTCTTCCTGATGCCTTGTCTTGTTTGAAAGACAGGTGTCTTCTAAGGAAGGCAGGAGCCTCCCTTGGAATGGAAGATGCAACCCCCTTCCCTCTATATTATTATAATTTTGAAATCAAGGGGCTTTCAGGCAAAGATATGGGAAATAGGAATAACAGTTCTTTACTAATATATGTATATATACATATATGTATAAAACTAGGCAGGAAAAAATATTGGTTTGAACTGACAGAGTCAGATACAACCTGACACCCTGTCAGTCAGGGTAGCAGTGGCAGTCCAATAAGATGGTGGCTGCAGTCCTCCTGAAGTGATGGATGTGGTTCTGTTGAAGCAGTGATCCTGTAGGAAAGTCTGGTCTTCCTCAGAAGGTCCAGTGGTAGCTCTGTAGCTCTTGTCCTCTGGGAATCCAGTGGGAAAAGCTGCTTATGATTTTCAGAATCTCAGTTTATATCCAGGATGGAATGCCTGGTTCCTCCATCTGGGTGGAGCATGAGATAAGGCATTGATGAGCCCATTAACAGGAGATAGCCCAGGGTCGAGTTATCTCTGAGTCTTGCAGCAAAGCACTGATGGGCCCATTAACAGAAGAAAATCCAGAGGGAGGAGGCAGGGAGCACTGTCCCACCTGGTTTCAACAGTTCATGAAGATGGTGATAGAATACATGCTTTTGGGCACATCTTAACCCAGGACATGCCTGTAACTGACCAAACACATTTCATATATTCTGAACCTTCCAAGAATGAGTGTGAATTGTATCCCTGTACTTTGGAAACAAAGTCACAGAATGGTTTGGAAGTCCTGTCTTTGCTAGTTTTCTCTGATGACCCCAGCAACAAAGCTGGATTTTGCAGTTACCTCATGTATTTTTCACCACAGGGTCTCTGTGTCTGCTGAGTGAAATTCACTATGTTGACAATGGCTGTTAGGTTTGGTCCACATGACTGAATATGTGCCTATTGGGCCAACAATGGTACAGGAAAGAACACTGGTATTTACAGTACCTGAGCATGTGGAGCATGCTGGACATTGTAGCTCGACACATGAGTTTTAGCTTTGATGGTTTTAAAGTATGTCTTTTGAGTAAAGCTCAGTTTATACACTTAAGATTTATGAGTAAGTTTAGATCACACTAATTAGGTACAGCTCACGGCAAGACAATATTTCCCATTATTTTTGAGCAAATATACATTGTTCTATAGGATCCTAGTTGTTAAAAAAAAAAAATAATTGGAGGACTATTTGATATTTCCACAGTATTTAAACCTGCATTCTCAGATACAGCTGTATTCAATCATAACCTGAAAAGCAGTTATGCTTGTGAGTTTGAAAATCAAAGAAGTATCTGGAACTGAACATCAATTCTACAGCATTAATCCTGTCACAAATCAAATACATTGAAACAAAGGTCTTGCCACAGATTGTTCCTTGCCATGTAGAGAATGCAAGTAATTCCTTGTGGTCATGCAGTTTCTTTACAGGATCTTTTTAAAATCAGAATCATTAGATGCAGTACTGTGTGTTAATGGCAATTAGTCTCCTACTACCTCTAAGGGTTCATCATCTACCATTAACATTAATTATTTTGTTTTGGCTCATTGACTTGGAAAATCATGAAGCAATTTATTTGTTACAAAATGCCATATTTGAAGAATGTGTTTGATGGAAATGTAGGTCTACTCATCATCTTCATATCACTATTGAGAGTTTGTCTTCTACCTCAGAATGATTCACGGTAAGAATTGTAGAGAACAGTTTTTGCAAATGGCTTTCAAAGGAAAATAAAATCAGAACATGTTTTCTTATCACTCATACTTGCTTGTCTCACAGTAGAGGGCAGAAGTGAATTCTTTCCAATTTGCAAGTTTCAAGCTTGAAAATTGAAAAATCCCAATCTACCCTTTCTGGCTTAAGAAGGATTTATGACAAAAGATCACATTTTTGAAATAAATGTGTTATGCATTACCCCTCATGGTATCACTATTTTCAGGTTTTATATTGGCCCACTGCCACAGTTTTTGAGCACCTTGTAATCTTCAATGTAGTTATGACGCTATTTGCGAGCTGCCCGAGGCTCGACCAGGTCACACAGCAGACGTCCCTGAGGGCTGTGTGGCTTGCTGCTGTTTAATAGACCTTGTGGTCTCCTCCTAGGCTGCAGGCTGCTCCCCAATGGTAGCTGCGCCCGTGGAGGCAAAGAAATAAAGAGGAGGTGTCTCTCTCGTGGGTATCAACAGCTTTAACAGCTGCTATGTGTCCAGAGGGGAAAGAGCAGGAGAAAGGCTGTGCGAGGGGTTTTATATGGGGGGAGGGAGAACGTAAGGAGCAATGAAACCAGGGGCTCAGGGGTGGATTCAGGTGTCACTGACAACTTGGGATCCAATAGGGNGCAATGAAACCAGGGGCTCAGGGGTGGATTCAGGTGTCAGAATGCAAGTAATTCCTTGTGGGGATACAGCAGAGGAGGGAACACAGGGAGGGAACCAATGACACACTGAGGGAGAGGGAACTTTCTGGAGGGAAAGGTGTGCTTCGGGGAGATTGGCAGGGATCCTCCGCCCGGTAGGCGGGGGAATAGGAGGAATGAAACTGGGAGTCACCGCCTGGGAGGCAGGGGAATGGGGAATGGAGAATGGGGGTGGCCAACTTGAGGGGAGGAACAGTGTTCAGGGAGAGGGGTGACAGAGGCAACCGGAGTACAGAGTTATCAGCTTACAATAGAACTGAATAGAACTGGGAATGAACAAAGCAACTTAGCAAGAACCTTACAAGACACAAAACTAAAACTCTCGAATCCTTTGAACCTTCCCCAGCTTGCCCCAAGCTGGGGTACAGCAACATAGTTATCATCTCTAAACTGTTGTGAAAGAGGGAAGTCCTATTTTCTTTTGTTTATAACTAGGAAACTAATTTGCAACAAGTCTCTTGGTCTTGTCTGATTGCATAGGATGTTGGTGACAAATCTGTCAAGTTACTAAGCAAGTAGTTGGACTCCAGGTTGTGTCATTGTGGTGTCTTCTGCAAGATGGGATTCCACAGCTGTTTGTAAGGATGAGGGGATGGGTTTTGACTTCTCATTCTGTGTGTAGTATCTAATTTATTGCTGTAAAATTTTTGACACGCTAACATGCATTTGAATGTTTTATCAGCTTCTTAAGAGGCCCTGACAAACAAGGAAACAGCAAAGAGCAGCAGTCAGTTGGTACTTGGCAACAAACATGCGCAGAAATTCTAGAGAGCAGCAGGCAAAGAGTGTGGAAATGTTTCTCTCTCTGTGGGTCATGAATTTGGGCTGCATGGTGTTAACTAGACACCCGCTTTGCTCTGAAGACCAAAAATAAAGCTTTTGACTTGTATAATTTTTAACAGGTAGGGGTAGCAATAGATGCTTTTTGGTGATTGCACTATCATAACCTGCAATTAAAATCTTTCTGTGAGATTCATTCCTAGACAGGGACCATCTCAGAAATAAACTCACTTGGGAATACACTTTATACCAGGAAGGAAGAAGAATCTGATGTGAGTTAACTAAGTGATGATGATGGGTCTTAGACTGATACAATCAGACAACTATCTTAAAGGTATGAACATGAAGCTGGAAATAATTATTCAGGATGGGAGGAGGACCAAAATTAGGAAATATAAGGTTATAAAAATGGTCTCCCAATGTAGATGGGGGAGGCACATTAGAAACAAGAATAAAAAAATTTAAGTTCAAGTATTTTAAAATGGGACACATCTAACAAAGTGAATGATGATTTTGGTGCCAGCAGTTGCAGTTCACAAGAGTCAGGGACCTTGGGGTGGTATCTGGGTGGTATTCTGGTAGAATGACTGAACAGCTTCAGATCGGGCATGTGTGCTGAAAGATGTAACATAGACAGATCTACAGGATGGAGAAAATAGCCTGGAAGAAAAGACAGTGGAGCAGAGGAATGAATAAGAAATGAGTAGGAGGAAATGTGGTTGTGTGGGATTTTGAGAGATGGTCTAGGTTGAGAAGTGTGTATGCTAAAAAGGAAGGGGTGGGGAGATGCTGCAGCAGGAAAAAGGCAGCACCAGCACCTAGAGACATGTAGGGAAGTCACAACAGACAATATTTCAGTGAAGCAAACTTCAGTGTAGGTGCATGCTTTCAATAGAAAAAAAAAAATGAGGCTCTTTGGAGAGGCTTGAGTTCATCAGCTGGGGACACCTGTGGCAGAGATCAGGAGAAAACAACAAAGATTTGCTTCCTTAGGCAGAGGAGGGCATGGTACTTGTGGCAATATCTAGTACCGGGCTGTGCCTAAACTGAGGGTTAAGAAATTCCATGCTTCACTTCTTTTTCATGTCAGTAAATTATTTAATTCATCTGTTTTGGGAAACTAAAACTTTCCTTTTAACTGCAGTCTGCAATTTTCTTTGGCTATTCAACATACATTTCTTTTTAGAAAAAGCAACATTTCCCATTGGCATGAGGTGATATGGGAGCTTTGTGGATTTGCATGAGCTGCTCTTTATTTTTGAAGTGCTTAAAGACTGCCTCTGTGCTCTGAAGCCTCCTAAACTCCTCGCCTCTTGGTGAGCTACCGTGTATAGTGCTCCCACTGGAGGAAAGTATATCACTGCTGTAATTTGAAAGCCCCTTTCTTTTCATCTTCCCCTCAGTTTTATACCACATCTGAGTGGGAGCAGACTCAAGCTAATACCTCTTCAGTTTGTGATGGGAACCATGTAACAGAATTAATAAATCATCTTCCTAGCTTAAAAAAAACCTCAACCCCACAATCTGCTTGGATAATAAAACTTTCAATAATGAAATAATCATAGATCTGTTGCATTGTTGGAGGCTAAAAATGTGTCTGTCTTCCTGCTTAATATAATTTGGCCTTTTGCTTAACCATTCATTTATGGTATTTCTCCACTGCAAAAACACAACCCAACACTTCTGCTGACTGGACAGAGAGTCAGATCAATGTAGGACAAATTCCTGTAAATGAGATAAAAATCTTTGACATTTCCAATCAATGTATACTTAAAGCCTGCGGAAGGAGTCTGATCTTACTGGTCCAGTTCTCAGTTGTTTCTCAAGTAGGCAGTCAGAGATGTGTCTCCTGTGAGTTTGTTTGGTTTTATTAATGGAGGTCATAAACTTGTTTCTCCATGTTAATACATCGTTAATATAACGCTCTATACTTCAGTGAGAGCTTGCTTTTGTTTGTGTTATTACCTTTCTAGAAAGAGCTACTAGACAACATTAATGTCGCTTCCTTAGTAACTTTTCCTAACTTACTTCCTTGACAGTAACTGTTTGCAAAAGGAACTATTCTTGCATATATGTAATGTATGTAATGCAACCAGAATTCTTATTAAACATTGCAGGTGCATAACCAGGGAAGATGGACACCAGTTTGTGTTCATCATGTTTTGCAAACATCTTGTTTCTGGGCGATTGCACTTTCCTGTTACTCATCTAACTCTACCAAAGCAGTAACTTTCTTGGGGAAATGAGGCAGCTATTTTGATCTTAAAATAATTCTTGTCCTATCTGGGCTGCCAGGAAGAGGGACTTTTGGTAATAATGGTCTGTGTCTGCCCACGTAAATTATGTCCTATCTCAGAGGACATTGGAATACCCTGAGATGTGGAGCTAGAACATGAGTGTACAGATCACTGCTAGGTTAGAAGTATTTGCTATTATCTGTCTTTGATAATATATATTCTGTATTGATGGACACATTTTGAGACACCTCACTTCTTACAAAAACAGTAGGTGCCTGTTCTCAGGAAAACTTCTTTGAATCCCGAGTGTAGAAAGGCGATGTTGTTGTTGGCCCTAGCTAGGGCCTGGTCCTTCCACAAAGACTCAGAGTTCATGGATTCAACATCAGAAGGCTTTATTTATAGATAGGTATATAAATAGATATTAATAGAAAGATGATTGAGAGAGAGATCAAGCAGCTTCCTCCAGCAGGTTCAGCAGCTGCGATCACCTCTGTGTTTCTGTGTGTCTGTGTGTGTCCAGCACCAGAATGGAATGCACAACAAGAACAGAGAGGAGACCTTCCATTGGTCAAGGCAAACACCTTACTATAAACATTTCTCATATTTACATTCTTTTCTCCTGGGAACTAAAGAGAGCTCCCTTTAGAAATGGAGCTAGCTATTACAATTCAATACAAATTAAAAAGGAAATTGCTTTCTTCAGCCTTTCTCTGAAATTTCTCAAAAACCCACTGCCAAGTTGAGGCCACACCTGAGTGTGTGAAGTCATCTAAACTTACAAGACTGTGTAGGGTTAGCACCTGTATAGAGGCTTAAGTCTCAGTCCTGGGAACTAAGAGTCTAAATGGTTAACAATGGAATACCTGCCTTGGACTGCCTGTGTTCTGCTTTATATCTCATCCTGGCAATCTCCAGCTGTGGGAACTAGGATTGCTGCTGCATCTTCCCTGTTAAACGGGTTGTTTTGAGTTATTTGTTGTAGCTACTACAGTCCTTTTGTCAAGGCTTTGTCACATATGCCTGGCACGGAAAGGCCTTGGCTTGAAAGTTTTATTTTAGAAAAAAGTGTAGCTCAAGGTCTGATATGATAACTTTCAGTTTGTTTGAAAGAAATTTAGTGGAGGCCAGTGCTTGCAGAAAAGACAAACCAGGATTTGAAAATCTGGTCAGCTAGAGCTCTACTAACAAAAAGCCATTTCGATGTAAGGGGAGAGGTGTTTCAGATGCTTCCTCTGTAGTCTGACCCTGAATTTCCGTGACACTGGGAACCCTCTGCATAAAAGAGAAAAAGAGCCAAGCTCTAGAACTTAGCTGACCCTCCAGTGGAACACAGCTGGGTCAGGCAGCCATAAAGCAACAGTCAGAATAGTCACATAAATTGTGATGAATCAGAACTTCCCTTTCTGGAGAGGGAAAGTAAAATCTAAATCTACAGAAATTGAAACATAATAAAATAAAATGCCTCTAATACAAGGTAATCATGTGCATTTGCCTTATAAATCATGCTTTATAGGATCTTAAATGTACGTTCAATTTCTGTCCCTTTTATTTTTTATAGTCTTGGAAAACTGATCTGTTGAATTTGACTTTGAGAATAATGTAATGCAGCCAGCATAGCTCTGCTCCCAAACAGTACCATGTTTTTTATTCAAATGAAAATATTCAATAAACTCCTTTTGTGCTGGATTGGCTATTCTTTAGTATAAATAAGTTCCTAGTACAATTAATAGCTAACCAAAAGAGAAGAATGCTTTTTCAAGATCTTGGTGGAAGAAATGAGTCTCAGAGAATGCTGTGAATTGCTCTGGTAGTATCTTTTTAGAAATGTAATACTGAACAGCAATTGTAGTCAATTATCAGCTTTTGTCTACTATGCTTTAATCCTTATAGCAATTTTTTCCTTTGCTAGTATGCATGGAAATGGAACAAGATGCCTAAATTGCTGACTGTCTTGTGTGCACTATTGATTTGGCTCATTGATGCTGTGTTATCTAAGACTAAATTGGCATCAATTTTTCGCTCTGAATCCTGAAGATTTTGTGTTCTATTTAATTGTTAGAGGAAGGTCAGCACAGACTGTACCCCCTGGCTTTTAATTTTAGATGGAAATGTCCTAAATGAATAGAAAACTGCATGTCAGCAAAATACACTCTTGCTGAAGGCTTCTCATGTTTTGCGTTTGTGATGACATAAGCTTTGACCTTGGCCTGTATCTTTTTGAAAGAAGAGTAACATTTGTTCCCTTCAGCCTGATAGCAGCACTGTCGGTAGGAGCTGTGCTTTTGTGCAAACAACAGCTCCTGCCCTGCTGCAGTTTGTAACACTGGATGGAGAAGGACTTTTTTTTAATATATTGAAGTGCTGTTCTTTATAATTTCCCAGTGTAAGGATGCTGACTTCTATCTTTATACAGTCAAGATGGAAGTGGAAGAGACAGGAGTGATTAAGGCTTAACGTGGTAAATTAGTATCTTTGCCCATTTGACTGTTCCTGTGGCTGGTCTAGCAGATGGAGAGCTGAATTTGTGGGTAGGGCCATCCCTGCAGCCTAAGGACTTTGAGTTTAGCCCTTCTCTTTTTTTCCAACCATGGCAGCCAGAAAACAGTGTTCCTCTGTGATATCTGTCTTTTCCTAAAAACGTGAGTCCTGGTTATTTCTCCCTGAATGCTCCTTGAGGGCTGAGAAGTGGGAGGAAACATGGATAAAAACTCTTAACTTGTAAGTAACAGGCAGGATGGAGCTGTCAGCACAGTCTGTGGTGGGCTTTCCTGAAAGAAGGGTGTCCATCCCAGAGAAATCCACATCTCTGTGACAGGCAGGGAGGAATCCTGTGCTGGTGCAGGGTAAGAAAAGATTATTTTTAGCATCTACTTTTGAAATTATTTCAGGGTATTTGTATTCAATGCTGTGGTTGAATGCATGGGGACAGAAGTTTTTTCTCCCTCTACCTGGGCTTGCAAATATATATGGAAAAAACCCCTCTCAACACCTCAAGCCCATTTTCTTCAGGGCTTTGGCTCATATTATCATTTTGAGACAGATTTGTGAGTAGAAGAATAGCTGCCCATCTGTTAGGGAGGTAAGAGGTGAAATACATCTGGTCCTCTGATTATCTTACTACCCCCACCCCCCCTCTGCTCACAAATTCTGTAGATCCTGAGAAGAAACGAATTCATTTTCTTCTTGCAGCCCAATGAGGGCAAGAAGAAAATAGAACAACTGAAAAACTTCTCAGCATATTAAAGAATAGTTGGAGGATGAAAGAGGCCTGAGGGTATCCCTGTGACTTTGAATGATGTTGGGAAGTTTTACTGGTCTCTTTTTGCAGAGGTCTACATAAGCAATTTAGAGTTGGTTGAATTTAGAGGTTTCCCTGATCTGATCAGAGATTTCATTTCAATTTTTCCCAGTGGCTCAGGGACACTCTCAGATTATTGCATTTGGGAGATTTTTCATGTCTCCCATTTGACCATCTGCCTTTGACAATAAAGCATGGGCAACAGTTCAGATGTTGCAAGGAAGCACACAAAACACATTGGGCAAAATGCTGGGAGCTGTTTCTGTCTCATTTTTCCCTAAGCCTGCAGCCAAGGAGAGCCGTGGAGCAGATGTAAGACCAAAAGTGTACATGCACTTTTGTACATAGAATAATTGAAAGCTGAATTTCAGTCTTCAAGTATGAACCAGCTTTGAGAAATACAAAGAACCTCTGCAATGTTATGGGAGTTGGTATCAGCTCCAGGTGTAAAATCTCTAAACAGTAAGATTAATGAAGACTTTACACATACTGTTTTATCAGTAAGATGATGTGGCAGAGTTTGTGGTTTCTACAATTGGTTAGCTTAGAATATGCAGGTAGAGTTTGGGACATCTCACCCATGGGTTACTTGAGATGGCTGTCATTGAGAAGGACAAGCAAGCCTGGAAAGTGTGTGATTGTCAGGTGTGCCCTTGAGTGAAGGTGGAGGAAAATCCACTGCTCTAGCTCTGCATCCTGCTAAAGGGAGCCAGGTCCCTTTTCATCTTCCTTCATATCCCTTTCTTGTTCTGGGCTCTCTGTCACAACATGTGCTTTTGGCTTCACAGCAGGAGGAGGTAGAGAAAGGACTAGAAAAAGAACTGAGTTCCAGTTTTCATTTAAAACTCCCTGATACAGTCCCAATTTTTCTGCTAATGAGATGTAAGAACTGCTGCAAGTCCATCTGTCAAGCAGCATAAATGCTTTGCTCTGCGTACAGAGTGTATCTTCTTGGTGGCTTAAAAAGTTTGGTCAGAAAGAGAGCAAAGGCAATGTTTAGTTATTAAGTGCCTTGATGGTTACTATGTGGAAAAACTGATTTATCTTTTAAAAAGTATTTTCTGAGAGTGAAACCAGGAAAGATCAGCTGGTTGTTTTTTTGGTTTTTTTTAATGGACCATGATTTGAGACAGAACTGAGACCAAGGTGAATTCAGTACTTAGCAAGTTGAATTTCTGACTTAAGTAATTTCACTTTGCTTTCATCATGATACCTTCCTCATCCCCCTTCTATCTCAGTATCCTTTTTCACCTTCAAGCTCACCCACCTCCCTGCCCATGCCAAGGCAGGAACTTGGTGCAGGGGCATGGGGGCCAGAGAGAAGCTGAGGGCTACTTGTCACAGGCATTGGTGGGGTCAGAACTCCCTCAGTCCTGGAAATTGGGGTCATTGAGGTAGTACATCACAGAGCCAGGCTAGAAATCTAGTTCTGGCTAGAAATCACATTTGGGTAGCCTTGCTCCATCTGGTCTCCCTTTCTTTGCAGGAGAGGCTGGTCCTGCAATGTTTGGGCTTTGGATGCTGCAGAGACTGGAAAATAGCACGTACTGAAGGGGAGGTCAGTGAAGGAAGCAGATAATGTGTTTGTGTAATAAATCCTGGTCCTTTTTCCCTTCATTTTCCTGGCATGGCTGTTTCCAGAGGGACCCATAACCATGAGAGGTACCTGCGTGTGCTGCAGCTTTGCCGCAGAGCTCGAAAATTATGAAAATCTGAAAGGTGGCAGTGAGGTTTTACAGCAGAGCTGTGCTTAAACAGTTACCATGGGCATTCCTTTGCAGGGATGGGGGTTTTCAGGAAAAACCTAGAGAAAAAATGTTTCAGTTCCTTAAGAAAGAAGGAGTAACCTTAAATGCTTAGGGAGCAGAGATTTGTTTTTTTCCAGATCTAGGCTTCCTTCCTGCATAACAAGAGTTACTTTTGGTTTATACTGAGTTAATTTTGGAGGACACTTTTCTCTAGTGATTTCTAACATTTTGTTAATGTTTGTTGTGCTGTGTTAGAGCAAATGGAGTTATTTTCTATTGGGAAAAGAAATAAAAAGCAGCATTTTTCAAATTACCCAGTTCAGTGGGATAAGGGAGAATTGTTACCATGAGCAGGAACCTCTCACTGAAGCTGCATGCTGGGAGATTTGTGGCTTTATTCTTCTTCTTGCAATTCCTTCTGTACCAGACCTGGTTGCTTCTAGGAGCAGTGTGCTCCCTCTCTTCCTGCATAACTAAAATGGGGATAGCCATGCTCGCTTTCCTGCAAGACAAGGCAAAGCTTGAACACTCTGAGTCAGCTCCTGCTCACTCTGTGTCCCATCCAACCCACCTGCCAGGTCAGAGCTCCCTGTGCTGGATTCTTGTCTCATTCACTTGGCACATCCTGCACTAGATGCTTGAATTTATTTCTCCACTGTATTGAGGTTTGATATAAGGAATGGCCCTTCTCTTCCCTCTTTTTCTCTTTGAAGATGGTGTTTAGCAGACCTGCATTTATTTTTCCTCTCCTGCAGCTCCTTAAATGCTAAGGGCTCCATGTAGAATTATTAGTATTCTCTGTCTTGTAGGTTTTGGGAAGTGAGATTCTAAAGCACATGGGAAGATGAGACCTTCAGAGGGACTGCTGTGATGTATTATGTGAAACACTTTGATTTCTTTTCTTGCAGAGCACATTATGGGTCACACTGCCCTGAACTGTTGTCCTTCTACCCACCTGCTGTCTTGAGCTCATTTCCTTACACTGAGAAAATATCTGGGAAAGAATTGACTCAGAAAATAGTTCACAGTGATGCAATTCTCTAAGACTTTTTAAAGGTGGGAAGATATATTTAAGTAATACAGCAGTTTGTTTTGGACACCTCAGCTTGTACCTGTAGCTGTTTTGTCACTAGTACAGGTAGATCTGTCCTTGTCATGCTTGTTTGAGCTCTCTGAGGAACCCTGGTCACAGATGTTAGGATGTACTGTAGTGATTTATTCCATAGAATGATGTGGGGGAGAGCAATAAAGGTTGTTTATAAATTGGCTCTCTAAGCACTGTTGGACTGTTGTATTTCTGCAGTGTAGTTCCCAGTACCTCATCTGCATGTTCAGCATTCAACACTCAGGCATACTTTGCAGTTTTTTGTTGAGAGCTCATGGCCTGCTAAAGGAAGTGTTGGACCAATGTTGTAGTAGAATATCTGCTTATGAAGCCACTGAGGAGAACTTTTAAATCATCTCTCTGCTCTGTATTGTAAATTCATGTTACCCAAGGTAAGCATTTTGTTTTAGTACAGTATGTATCTCAATTTTCAGAACAAAACCCATATGTAATTCTGTTCCTTTCCACAGATCCCTATAATAACAAACTGCTGGTGTTTCCCTCTATGCATTAATTTTGCCTTGAAAGCCAATAAACATATTTGCACATTAAATAATCTAAAGAAAAAGGGATTTTCTGCTCTGTTGTATTTGCTTTCATTAGATATTTCAAACAGGCTGTAATATTGGTACTGTTCCTAGATGTTTCATGAAAATAAATACTAATACCTAATTATTGCCTTAAAAGCAACTTATGTGGCAGTAATATAAAATTCAGTACTCTGGAGTTTTTTTGGTTTTTGGTTTTTTTTTAGCACGTATTGTTGTCATCATAATTTTGTTATATGGAAAAAGTGGAATTCTTTTTAAAAACACATTTTTACTGGCAACTTGGTCAGAACTTCAAGATTTCATTGACTAACTTTCATTTTCTACAAACTCAGCTGAAGTCATTGGTTGTCTTTATGCTGTCATGTGTCATCATAGTAGATTGAGGACCAGCAATGCGTTAATTTCCTAACTAACATAAATTATTCCAAAGAGTGGGATTGCAATAAAACTGTGAACCATCCATGGGAATTACACAGAGGACAAGCCAAAGAGTTCAGACACAGTATATCTACACAAATCTAACGAAGAGTAAAATTAAACCCACTGTGGTGTTCTCCCGGTGATGCGGAGATGTGGTACAGCCAGCAATGAGCTGCCTTGTCTGGGGACCCGTGGTGAGCAGGCAGCCCCCAGGCACTGGCCGTGGTACTGACTGAGGTGTGCCCTGGTGATCCCTTGTCCTGTTTGCTGCTGCTGACTAAAGCCAGAAGGTTGTACTGTTTGATATAAGAATAATTTACTGTGATGTATTCCGGTTGATACATTCATATCCTGTAGTGCATTTTCCCATTAAATTCAGAACATGCATTTTATGGAGTATAGAACCCATTAAAATCAGGGAATTGTCAGTAATGAAACAGTGCTTCTCACACAAAATACTAAAATAGGCTTTTGATGCATATAAATTCATATCAAGTCTTTGTTGCTCCAACTGAGCCTTATAAATGCAAATTATGAACCATTTCATACTAGTGTGAGGTAAAGTACCATCAAAACATGTTTGGACATCAGAAGTGTTCATTTTTTGCATTCTGTTGTAAATCTGTTCCTTGACAACCTGGTAAAATACAAAATAACAGAAACATAAAATGTAGCAAATGTTCATTGGCAACATTTTTACATCTTTTGTTGTCACAACTGAATTAACTTATGTGAAAAACAAAAAAGCCTTCAAGTAAATTTAAATCATTACTTGACATAGAGTATATGTATTAAATAGCCTAATGACACTTTCAGTAAAATCTATACTACCTGCCCCATCCAGTGAGTTGATTGCAATGGTAATTAACCAAGAGAAGAAAAAAGACATAATATTGTCTGTTTGACACCTGGGTAAAGAAAAAAGGTAAAAGACTGAATTCATATAATTGCCACTTCACAACACTATGGTTATCAGTGTAGAGGTTCTCTGAAAATGTTGAATAATCCATTCCTGTTTATCCTTTTATAGACACACAAGCAATGAAAACTATTTATTTTAATAAAAAAAAGAAAAAATAAGATGGTATAATACACCATTAAAAGAGGCTAGTAACTGTTACAGGCCAGTTATAAACTACTACTTTTCTGATCAATGATAATTGTTCTTTTTGTTCTTGAGACATCATTACTTTGGCTGAAATGTGTGTTAGGATTATTTGCAGAAAGCTGTTCTGGTATCAAAACACAGTTTTCCATGAAAGAAATTGCTGGCCAGTTTTGTCCCCAGTGAACTCTGTTCTGTAGCCTCTTAGCTGATTTCTGTCCCATGTACTCAGAGGACAGGTGAGGACCAGGTGCAGGTTAGGCTGGAGAGTCTGGGCACCCACTGTGTCTCAGAACCAGTTGTTTATGTGCTGTTTGTTTGCTTACTTTGTGCTGTGAATTTTATTGCGAAGGACTTGGTTTCACTAAGTGTGTGTTTAGCAACCCAAAAGGCCAGTGCAGGCCATCCCCAGCCCAGCCAACTACTGAATTACCCTGTCCTGGAGCCTTGGGTGTGCATTGCTTGTGCATTTTGCTCATAGGCCAGCAAACTGAGTAAATAGCCCAGAAGTTGCAATTGAAGGTGCAAAAATTCTGTAGAGTTTCTCACACTGATTCAAGGCTTCTCAGCAGAGCAGGGAAGACCATGTTCTCCTGCCTTAGCCTGAGGGGTGGAAGCAGAAGTGGGGCAGGGAAGAGGTCTGAAAAACTGGGTCGCTGACTTAGGCTCCCTGGGGTGCCGGAGGGAGCCAGGAGGCTGGGACTGCTCTCCAGCCCTTGGAGCAACCTGCACTTGTCCACTTTATTTAGACCAGGAACTGTCCTTAATAAGTAGGTGGGAACAATCTGTTCCCCATTAAAGTTTCATCTCAGTTGCTACTCACTGTAGGGTGACTTTGACCCAGGCAGCTTCTGCAAAGATGCTCATCTTCCTTCCAGTGCTGCTTTTTAGCACTGGTCATAGAACTGTGGTTACCTGGGTGTTTTCTAAATGTGCATACCCAGATATGTAGGGTTGTTGCCAGAGCAAGGAAAAAAAACATTTCTCAAGATAGAAATGTTCTGCTTTTCTCAACTGCATTACCTGAAGATGTGAAAGAGATCCCTCTCTCTAAGTTCCTTTTATATGAGATGTTATCTCCCCATGGCTTCCATTCAAATCTTAAGTCATGTAACATCATTATAAGTGAAAATTATTCTTTTCATACCTCCCATTTCTGAGCATGTGAATACTTCAGCCCAGTTAAGGGTACTTCAGATATTTTTCTCTTTCCAAATGGTGTTAGTAGTGCACTTCAACAAGCAAAGTTTCCCAGTGTTGCTGCATAGGAGTTTATGCAGATTACTTTTAGGATCCTCTTGCTGCTCTCATGCATTTATATGAAATAGCTCACAAAGGAGACTGGGTGTGAAGTGTCCATAGGCAGCATGTAGAGTTGAGGCACACAAATCTGCAGGGAAATGTTCTGTTATTCCTTGTTAGCACAGTATCACAGCTGATGTAGAATAACACAAGGATTCATGTAACAATCACATTCACAGATGCTCTTTCTTGAAAAACAAGTTGCAAAGGACTCTTGAAGATGCTAACCTTACACTGTGCTTGCCTGTAATGTGCTTTTGAAACTGGAGCAGAGAGAATAGCAGGGTGAGCTATTAAAATTCATCTGTACATCTGGCAGGAAAGGTAGCGTGAGCTGACTTCCACAGATACTTGCTACGGCCTTTTTTTCTTGTCCTTTGTGTTTTGCTTAATTAAAGAGCAAAAATCTAACCTGAAAATGTCTGTATGAGTACTGCATAGTTCTCTGCCCTAGGCTTATGTGCAGTACTATTAAGATCTATCTTTTTGCAGATGGCTGTTTTAGCTAAGAAATACAAGTAAGGCAGGCAGGTAGTTGTGTGTTTGAGATTTCAAATGGGGCTGGGCATGACTAGCATAGGCTGATAGAGAAACAGGTGGGAAAGATTAAACAACATGATCACTTTCAGGCTTTTTGTCAGGGCCGTGTTCATTACTTAAACAACAAAATGACCCTCACAAAGCAGGACAAAATGAATTGTCTTTGTTCAGCTAATACAGTCACCAGCTGCCTCACTTGCCTGCCTCGGGCTGATTTCAGGAGTTACCTTGCCCTGCTGACCCTACAAGTGAGTCCCTTATAAAGTAGGAAAGACCTGGCTCCACACCTGGATGTGTGGCAGAAGAGTTGCTGGGTTTTAAGATGCATAGCATGAACACGTACAATTACATGTAAATAATCTCTAATTATCAAGCTCTGTGGTTGAGAACTATTCAGAAGGAGTTATAGAGTTACCATGTCTTCTTCCTCGGCCAAGGAAAGGCGTTTCTGGCCATTTCATGCATGACAACTCTGCTCCTAGCTTAGGAAGTAAATTATGTCCCTGATGTAAGGCCATATTAGCGTTCCTTTGAATTTTGTTTTTCAGGCTAAAGTTGGTTCTGTTTGAAATTACCATTTTCTATAGATGAATAATGTGAATTTGGTTAGTGAATGTTGCATGAATGTGTCACTTTAACAAATATAACAGTGTGTGACTAGGCCTGCAACCATTAATTAGTTGGACTCTCTTAGTAATGAATTACCTGAGGATATTAAGAGTCTGTTCAGGAGGAGGAGAACTGCCACTGTTATTAAAAAAAAAGTTTGTAGAAATGTTCCCATTGTAAAGTGTGTTATCATAATGCTGTGTTTCAAGAACAAATATTAATACAATTTTTCTATTGAAATAATTTAATTCGAGCCCTGCTGGTTCACAGAAATAACACATTTACACTAAGTAAATATCCTGAAGTTTTCCATAATGAAATTGTAGAAGTTAGAGGTGAAAACTATGCGCTTATTCCTGCAGCTTCATTCCTTTCTCTTGCAGGATTGGTTCTTCTAAAAATATATGCTGGTTTTTCTTACTGCAAAGGAGTTTTTCTCTGTATTTTGCACACAGTGCATTAGAATCGGACACTACTTAAATCAGAGGCTTTAATTTTGTTGAGCAATGGTTTCTGTAGCAGATAATCAGGGATAATATTAAACATAACAAGCAAAGAATTGGGAATTCTCCTTACTATGGCTTAGATATGTGGTGGGATGGGGGAGTGTGTCTTCCCAGAGGAAATTCTGATGGGCATGGAAATGCAGAAGGACCATGTCCTGTCTGTGCATGTCCTGCTGCTTGAACACCCGTGGCAATAAGTTGGGCATCTGGCCAGTAAAATCTGCTGTTAATATCACTATTTAGGAAAAATAACAATTAATTAACATTCAACAGTCGTATTTTCTAGGGGAGAAAGGGAATCTAGTATTTTTCCTATTATTACTTCTACACGTGTCTATTGTAGCTGTGATGATGAGGAAGATCTGATCCTAACCCAAGGGGTCATTTAATGAGTTACAGTGGCACAGGCTAGAAGAAAAGTGGAAGTGAGGGTATAGGAGACTAGAAGGGAAGAGATAAACAGTGGGGATAAAACAGTAATTAACTGGGTCCAATAATAAAGACTAAGCTGTCAGAGAGGCTGGGGCAGGTGGTGGTGGAGCCCTTCCTGGGGAGCTGCCCCGTGTGAGGGATGAGCCCGTGTCAGGGGCTCAGAGAGGGCTGGAGCCAGGCAGCAGGATTGTAACTTAGCATCACTGGTCTGTGGGTCCTTTCTACCTTGCCCAAAGAAAACCTGGGACACATTTCTTGTGTGTTTCTTCCTCATTTGCTGTACAAACCCAAAGTGGTTTTGTTTTGTTTAGTTCTGTAAGTGAAAACCCTGATTGTAATGTGTGAAATGCTGCCTGCTCTCACTGTTGGCTCCCAAATACAGACAGCACCTCTGACTGTGGTTTGCTGAGTCTTCACGTGAGGTCATCCACTTACTCTAAATGTTAAAGGGAAGTTTTTCTGGGTCATTCAAGCATTTTCTTATTGGTTTGAATGTGTTTGCCTGGACTTGATAAAAATAAGTATTAGTATGATCTTTCTGAGAAACAGGAGTGATCTTATGAAATTTTGGGAGGAGGTTAATGCTAATGCAAGTTATTTGTATGGCTTTGCATTGAAGAGTTTCAATTTGCAGCATGAATAGTTCAATTTCTATTTAGGGTGCAATTCCAGAGGAAGTATAATTACAGTTAAGGAGTGTTACAGAACTGGTGAAGCTTTAGGTTAGGAAAACACAGGAGATGTTTTGTGAAAACATTTAAGGGTTATGCCTTGCTAAATACAGAGGAGGTATAACTAAGTGAAAAACAACTTACTGCTCAGTTTAGCATGTCACTTTAAAAGTATGAATGAATAAATAATGCTACTCCTGACTTTGTTAACTTGATTTTTTTAAGATATCCTCCTCTGTTAGAGCCAGTATGTATGTGTTTATGTGTTTTTCTAAACATGCAAAAGGTAGTTAGTGGCACCTAAATCAGAATTTCTTTTAAGTCTGTCATGTTTGAGCTATTTTTGTTAATGAGAAGATTATTCAGTTCCATCTCAAAGCATATATAAATCTACTCACTGGCAGAACTTATTCACTGAAGCGCGTACAATTGACATTCATTTAATATGGACAAAATTTGAAGATGCCCATTTTTCTTCACTTTTCCCCATTTGTTTTCTCTTGCACAGTATGGATACTTCATAGAGACCATGATCGTCCCCTGTACACACCTGTTCAATCATGCTCCTCTCTGAATCTACCCCTTTACACCAACCTCTGCTTTCAGCAAAATATTGAGATGCAATCAAAGCTGTCAGGTTGCTCAGTGTCTGATGCAAGCTGCTGATTACTGTTGCCATTGTTAGCTGAATTACACTATTAAAGGATTTTATGAAGTATTTGCATTGCTTGCTGAAAGAAATATCAAATCATGGCTATGCCATGGTGAAAAAGGAAATAATGAGACATTTCTTCCAAGACAAGACAGCAACAAAAATCTGTGGAAAATATTTATATACAGAGCACATTTCAGAGTGTCTTCTGGTTTCTTAATTGCTAAATTGTTCAAACAGCACCCCTTTCTGTTGCTTCCAGCTCATCATTCCACTCTCAGCTACGAAGGCAGAGTGGATGAGGCTAAACCATCAGCCATAGTTTCATGAGCTTGTATGTGACTTCAAGCCCTCTCTGGCCTGACATATTTTAACCACTTGTTGGATTGGGGCCAATAAGGAAAATAAAGCAACTAGGTTGCACAGCTGTAGAAAAAACATCAGCCAAGTATCTGGGAAGTAATTCATAAGAAGCAACACCTCATGGCACTGTACATGTGCATCTGTTTAGTGTCTGCTGAGTGTCAGATACTGACATTTCTCAGAGGCCATATATTCCTTTGTGGAGTCCTGAGAGGTCTGAGATGGTCCAGGATTATTGCAGAAAGATGACTGTGATGAGCCTACTATTCTGAAATGCTTTATGGCACTAGATAAAGTTGAGTGAAAGGCAGTGCAAGGAGAGATGCCAGCCTCTGCAGATAATCCTTGTGTCATAACAGTTAGTGCAAATGCTGTTTGCGACGAGAAGGACCAAGAAGTGGTTCAATCCTGTATGAATGCTCAAGTAAAATCCTCATACTACTTGCTCAGCAAAGGCAGTATCAGGGAGACGTGGCAAGTGAGTGATTTCCAGAGAAATCACACAAAGGAAAAAGGGCCTTGGTTTAGTTTAAAAAGCAGTGACACACTCAAGCTCTCCATGCGTTCAGCTGTAGCTGAAAACATCATGTAAATGAAACAATAAATGGCCAGGCAGCTTGTGTTCTGCTGCGGCACATCTGCTTGCTTCCTCGCTCGCTTTGGTGGTGTTGAATTGTTTCTTGCATTCCTTTGCATCAGTTCCGCTACAAATACAAAGGGAAATATCTCATTGTTTAACAAGAGCCATTCACTGCAAGCTGATGACAAAGCCTTCAGCAGGCAGGCACTCTGCAAAGCCCAGAAATGTGCTGCTGACGGTTCATCTGCAGCAGCAGGGAATGCCACAGCAGAATGGCCCAGGTGTTCTGCATTCCATTGCTCCAAGGACTCTCTCAGGTGAGAGAATTTGCCCTGTGTTCAGTGAGTTTGATTCACCTGGGATAAATGAATAGGGGACAATGCTCGGTGCCTCTCAGACACGCAATGTTGAGTGGCTTCCAAAGCACAGGTGCTGGCAAGAAAGCTCTAATGGCTGAAGCTGCTGATTTTCCTGCCTTGATTGTTACTGCTCCTGGGCTGGTTTTGATGCAGAAGCCTCCTTGTCCTCTCTGCAATCCCCTTTTAGTTTCCTAGCTGGCCTCATTTCTAATGGGGCTGGTACACCTCTTCTCTCTCATGGGAGGTGGTGGGGTGGGCAGCTGGCTCTGAGGAGGTGGCCTTGGATTGGGATATGTGAACTGGGCTGCTTCAGAATAGCTGCATGTGGGAAAGGATGCTAGAGATGTGGTTGGATGGGCTTCCCAGCACAGCTCACCCAGAGCATCCCTCCTCCTTTGTCGCTTAATCCCCTGGGTTTTGTGCTTTGTGCTTTCTGGGGGAGGGCAGTGTCCACCAGCATGTCCAGACTGCCTCTGGGCACTGGAATAGAGATGGTGGTAGTCATTTTAGCAATGACAGAAGCAATTTGATTGGTGACCTTTTGCTTCACGGCTGTAAATATGTGATGTTACCTGTGTCTGGGCATAGGTTGCTCTTGTATGGAGTGATAACATGTGTGAAGAGTAACCATGTAAAGTGAAGCTGTAAGAAATAGCACAAACCCATAATTCTGGGAGTGACCTGCTGTTGCCCCTTAGCACCTTTGTAAAAACCATCTCTGTGTTTCAATAATGCACTTGGGAAAAAATCGTCTGCCTTGCCTCCTGTGCTTTATTGTTTGTGATGTCGTTCGGAAATACTTACTGGTGCATTTTTATTATTTAATAGCCATTTAATGAGATGGGATTTTACATTTTGGCATTTGCTTTCAATCTAACAGGCACTGTTTGGTGTGGTAATGTCTCTGATAATCAGTTTTCAGTGCCATGTGACTGAAACTCTAGTGAGTGTGTCTGCTTTTGGCCAGCCATAATCTGAAATTACAAACACTTGCAGAAGTTGTCTTTGTGTTTCTCACTTTAATTCATGCCTGTTATAAATGTAGGACTGTCAAGCAACTCTGTTGTCAGAAAGGACAAACATATATCTGGGGTAATTGAATGCTTGATTCTTTTTGCAAGCTTTTTGACATAATGATTTATCCTATACTTTAATACTACCTCTTTTCATTGTCATTACTTTGTATATTTTGCCTGATAAATATTTATAATAGAGTAGAAATAAATTCAAACTGGAGGCAAGTTGTAACTTTTCTGCTCTAATAAGAACTGAAAAATTGACCAAAAAACCTAATTGATGTGGAAGTAAATATAATGAGAATATGGAATAAAATAGTGACATTCTCTTCTTCAAGGATAGTCCATAATGGATTTGTGTATCCTTGTGAAATGTGTTAGAGTGCTGAGCTCACTTGAGGAAGAATCTCTACATCCCAGCCTGGAGCAAAGGGCACAGAATTCACGTCCCAGGTTCTGCTTTACGGTCTGCACAAGTCACAACACTGGTGTTGTGTGTGTAGCTTTACCTCTCTGCCTGTTTCCTCACCTATCTCACCTCTTAGAGATAATTAAAACTCAATGAAAAGTTCTTACAAAACCATTCTATGAAAATTGCATGTCTTGGTTTGAAAGACAGGTGTCTGCTAAGGAAGGCAGGAGCCTTCCTTGGAATGGAAGATGCAACCCCCTCCCCTCTGAATTATTATAATTTTTGAAATTAAGGGGATATCAGGAAAAGATATGGGGAATAGAAATAACAGTTCTTTACACACACACACCTATATATATATATATATAAAACAAGGCAGGAAAAAAGCTGGTTTGAACTGATAGAGTCAGATATGACCTGACACCCTGTTAGTCAGGGTGGTGGTAGCAGCCTCATAAGATGGTGGCTGCAGTCCTCCTGAAGTGATGGATGTGGTTCTGTTGAAGTGGTGATCCTGTAGAAAAATCTGGTCTTCCTCAGAAAAGTCCAGTGGTGGCTCTGTAGCTCTTGTCCTCTGGGAATCCAGTGGGAAAGGCTGCCTGTGGTGCTCGAAATCTCAGTTTATATCCAGGATGGAATGCTTGGTTCCTCCCTCTGGGTGGAGCATCTCAAAATGGGATGATGAATCATGCTGCAAGGCTCTGATGGGCCATTAACAGGAGACAGTCTGGAGGGAGGAGGCAGGGAACTCTGCCCCATCTGGTTTTAACAGCTCATGAAGATGGTGATAGAATACATACTTTTGAGCACATCTTACATTGTAACCTAGGACATTGCATATACTTCAATTGGCCAAATATTGAGTAATTTCACTCCAGTCAGTCTGTACCACCACATTTCTTTCTGCCAGCTTCAATTAATATGTTCCTGAAATTTTTGACAGCATGTGAACATCTCTGCTGCTTTCTGTCTCTCCACTTAGCACATGAGAGGGTGATGGACTAAAGATTCTTGTCATCCCCTTCTGATGTGGTTTGGCAACAGATGGCAACAGGTCTTTGAAGAGAATTGTGTTGTTGCTCCTTCAAGCACCAACATCATGTTTCAGTGCCATCTGGGAGGGATATGTGATGTGAACCTGAACTGTCTTCCAGTTTCAAATATTCTTTTATCAATTAGCAGAGCCACTGGAGCAGAGATGGATTTGACACAGTCTTGGGAGTGCGTTTTTGTGTCCTGCAATATTACCTGCTGTGCATACTGATGATCTGCTCTGTGCAGAAAATTAAGGGATGTGTTAATCAAATTTACAGTAATTTTTTTGTTCCCATTGGGTACACTGGCTTTTATTTATTCTAGGAATGCTGGAATACCTGATGTTTTTAGGAAGCACAGTTATGCACAGTATAAAACAAGGTAAACATTACAAGTAGAAGCCATCAAAGCCAAAACTTCATTCAGGCAAGATTTCCCAAGGAGTGTCTTCAGTTCAGTGCCATCTAAGTTGGGAACCAGCTGATGTGCTGGGAAATTCTGGTGTAGTTAATGTGATCAGTATCTCACAGTGTGGCACACAGCATCTGTGCTGCTAGATGGGGAAAGAGCTGACACTGGGACTGGCCAGGACATGCTAGGCATATTGGGGGCTCACTTTCCCTGCCACTGAGCTAGCAGTGTTTGCCATTCTTGCTGCAGTACCTGTCCTGAGCCTCAAGATGAATAACTTATGGATGGTTTTGTGGAAGGAGAGCCTGGGGAGAGCACAAAGCTAGACTGAGGGTTAGCAGCTGGGGTCACATTCCTGTAAGTAGGCAGGAGGGATGAAAGGGCAAGGAGCAGTTGCCATTTTAAAATAAATGGCTCCAGGAGTGCTGAGATGAAAAGTGTACTGAAGCTTAGCTAAAAGCACGTGCCAGGACTGTTATGTCAATATTTGCTGTGTGCAATTCTGGCTCATGAGTCTCAGCTGGGTCAAATTGGTGTGCAAACCTCAGTGCATCCTGGTTGTGGCACTGAAAACAATCCCATCAGTGCCCAGGCTCACATTTTAACATGGATATAGATCCTCAGTTTGGTATTGGTGTGCTTTTTTTTCCACCTTTTTTTTTTCTTTTTTGTTTGCTGTCTTATAACAGTACCTCACTGGGAGCAATGGTTTTGATCTTCATCATCCTCATCATTCACTAGTGTCAGTCATGTGTGGTCCTACTCCTTTACAGCTCTTGGATATATTCAGGAGCCCTGATAGAAACTATGCTCTAGTATTTTGGCCATCTTTGTTCTCCTGTTCACCATATGCTGGGACAGATTTATAAAGGATTCTATCTGCATAATCACCAACCTGGTTTATGGCATCAGCCGTTCCAGTTGGCAGCACCAGGTGCTTTCCCCAGTCTTCCTGTTTTTTTTCATTTTAGCTTTGATCACTGCCCACAAAACAAATGATCCTCCCATGGCCACCTAAATGGCTGCCACTTTCTTACCACCATATGGCTTGTCCCTCAGTGCCTCACCCACAGCTCTGGCACTGCTGAGCCCACAAGCTTTGCTGCCTTTCTCTTCTCACAGACACAGGGCTGTTTGCCCTGTCTGAGGATATGACTGGAGCAACTTCTGACAAGGCATAGTGATCTCAGCACCGTGTCCTTCCCTTAGACATCTGTGAATTTCTCATTTTTAAATAAATAATTTTATCAGTTCATACATCTCTCTTATGTGTAGTGAAATAGCCTGGGACTTGGCCAGGAGTAGCTGGAAAAAGTAGTCTTACTACTTAAATTAACATTTTTGTCTTTGGAAGATATCCTTGACAACCTATTGGCTGTCCCTTACTAGAAAGAAGCTTTTATTCATGTCAGAGTGCTGTCTCTATTAGTCCCAGTTAAATTTTGTATCACAGACCTTGTTGTGTTTCAGGACTGGTTTTGTGTTTTTTCTTTGTTGAGAACAGCCATTTGGGACCTACTGTGTTATTTACCATAGAGATAATACACAGTGATATATTTTAAAATGCTTTTTAATGTGTTTTCTGGCAAATTGTCTGTTGCTATGTTAGGTGTGAAATCATCTAAAGGGGGACAAGCGATTTGGCATTTGTGCAGGCTTGTTGATTCTAACTAACATTTGCATTAGATTAGAACAGTGAATGCTGTCTCTAGTGAAGAAATGCTTTGCATTTTCTCAGTGGCATTTTAAAATGGAGTATTACTAATTTGAATGAGTCAGCTGAAATTACAGAAAATGTTTCCTTTAAAATAACATCTGAATAGAAGCAGCTGTCATATCACACAGAACCTGAAACAAAGCATAGCACAAAACTTGGTTGACATGTAATAACCCTGCTATTAGATTCTATAATGTTTTAATTTCTTCCCTGGGATATCTTTTGTGCACTAGGAATAGTGTATTTGCATGTGAATGGAAAAAGCTAAATTATATTCCTAGGTTCGTGCAAAGGAGCTAATTTCTAACACTATGATAGAGGAACTTATTTCTAGAATCATTGTATCAGACTAAAACTTCTCTCATTGCTATCAATGTGTTTGTCAGCTGAAGTTTTGAGCTCATCTAAATATTGTATGAGGTTCAGTGAACAGTGAAAATAAGCTTTCTAAGACCTGTCTCACTAGTGGATTATTCAATACAATTTCTCTTATAGGAAGTCAACTTAGTTTATGCTCATCTTTATATTTACTTTTGGAACCACTCTCTGCAGCTCCATTAATTCTGATTAATTTTAATTCAGTGAAAATGCCCTGAAAATTTTGTAAAATAGACATATTTAATTTTGTTTGGGAAACAAACAGGAAAAAAAACCAACCCAGAAATAGTATTCTCTACTGGTATATTTTGATGCTATGACATAATATGAAATATAATTTTTGGAAGGGCAATCAAAATGAAATCTTGAGTGTGTTTGAAATCAAAATGATCTGGAGGCACAGCAAACATAAGGCATTTTATTTATTGCAGTGAAGTTTCACAAAGAAGAAAGATAAGGGTGACTTGGTAAACAACTAGCTTTTAGATAGCAGATAAACTGTAAAATGAAAGCATAGACTGATGGACAGAAAATGTTATATGTCTATTCCCTGAGTTATGTTATCCATTTCACAAAGAGAAGCAGCAGAATGACTTTTTCACCTCTCCTGTGGCTACATAAAATGGCAGCCACTGTATTTAGTCAAATTCTCATTTTAGATTAAATATTTCCAGGAACTCAGCACAGAAATATAATCAACACACTGAAAGCCTTTCCTGAAAGGGGAGAAAAGGATAATGGTAAAAAATGAGCGAAATACTCAGAGCAGCAACCTTTCTCTTATAATATTTAGGGCTGGCACAAAATGTAGATGAAGACAATCATAATCTTCTGCTGCTCTTGCTGAAGGTCTCATTTTCCTTAAAAGGAGACTTTGTCTGGGTCTTAAAAACTTGCTAATGGTATGCTGCACTGAAGGCATTTGCCTCTCATATTTTAAGTGGAACTTTTTGCTTTCCCACACCTCTTCCCTAGTGTGGTGGGGATTTCCAAATTCAAAACTGTGGGTGAAACTCAACCTAAAGGAAGAAGGTGGAGCGCAGAATAGCTGTTGCGGCCAGCTCATTACTGTGGGCTCGTTTCCATTACAGAAAAACTTGCTTTCAAGTCTGTATGGATCTCTTAGCACTAAAGCAATAGGGTTTTTCTGAGATTTATTAAGTGGTCAGGGTGAGCGGCATGCTTTTGAACGTAGTGTGCACATTAGAAGCATCTATTTGGGCTTAAATGGATGAAGGAGGTAAAAAGAAAATCCGAGAAATAATGTGGGAGTGAATTGAAACTGTCCCTTGCTTTTGACTTACTCCATTATACTTGGATCTTGTAGAGTATGATCACCAGGTAACCCAATGGATTGCATTGATTCAAGTTAGAGTCAATACTGAAAAAAACCCTCATGAATTAAAGGTGGAGGGGAAACCTTCCATGATAAAGACTGGAAACTGTTTCATTTGCTCTCTAGGTGTTCTTTTATTTAAATAAATAAAACAAGTAATGTAGCAGGAATTTTATCAGGATCATAAAGGCTCCCTGACAATTTTTTTGTCATAAATCTCAAAAATTTTTAACTAATATTTTATATGTATATCAAACCCCCCATTCCTTATCTGTGCCTTTGCACAGCTCTTTGTCGCCTGCTGTCTGAAATAGAGGGAGAAATATCTCCAAATGGAGATGCATAACACAAGGACTGGGAATACATTTTGTACAGGACAGGTGTTCCTATCAGTGTTAACATGTTGGATGAGTTTTTCGAGATACAGGGAATCTTCCTTCGCCAACAACCAGTCAGAAAGGGATGCCAAAAAAAGCAAGTGTAGCTTAGGTCAGCTCCAGTAAGGGAAGGGAAATGAACATTTGAGTACCAGCCCCTTGGCCCTCAGTGTCTGACAGCTCAGCTGGTTTTAGAGAGACAGGAAAATTGCAGTATTGCTACACCTCCTTGTAGGAGGGCACAAAATGGGGGAGCCTGGTTGTGGCACCTTTGAGTCCCCATCCAATTGTAAGCTTTATTTAATGCCCATTGTCATAACTGTGCTTTGTCTTTACCTGGTGACTTGCTTGCCCTTCAACGTTTGAGAAACTCTCTCCAAAAGTCAAGTGATGCCTGCCCTTTTTTTAACTCCTTGGCTAAGATTCTCAATACTTTTCACATTGAGTATTTTGGTAATTCTTAACCAAATAAAACTCCCCTTTTTTCTCTAATAATCTACCTTCCTGCCCTTTCACTCTACTACACAAACATTATAGATCTAGGAGACTTTAAAGCTCTTACATTACTCCCCTTACACTCTTGAACTTGCCTAGAGGATTGATTTTTTTAAATATTCTTCCCAGTTCATGACCTCCCCTGACAGTATCAGCCCAAGGCACACTGGTTGCTGTTGAGTTATAACACTCCAGGCTTGAGCATATTTCTCATGTTTTTGTTGCTGAGACTGTTAAAGAAAAGGGTAGTTTGTGCCTGCTTTAAGAAAACTGATGCATTTCAATATGAAACTGGGGGTTTGCACTAAACAGAAATTTTGCATCTCATTTGGTTTAAATATTTATTTTAAATTTCTTTAAAAATATAGAGAATTGTTAGTGTGTTAGTGTTGTAGGACAATAGCTGTGTTTGTTCAATAACTGTTTGATCAAAAACATTCATAACAATTAAAAACAAGACAACAGCTTTCATTTTTCACACACCTTCTAGGCAGATGGATCCTCAAGCCCATGGCAAAACTATACAGTGTACAAAAGAATTGTTTTATCTTTTTTGACTTCTTGTTACCTCGGGGACATGATGTAGCAGTTGTTTCAACTGAGTGCGTGTTAAGCATTGCCATGCTGTGGGGAGGTTTTATCTGGAATTTTCCCGGGATGTATGCTGATGGTGTTTTTTCATTTGTGTGAAAGGCCTCAATACTACAAGAAGCAGATTGATCTTGCCTCAACCCTCACTTGGGAAGAGAGCTTCCTGCTCTGCCTTCTGCTCATGACACTTGCTTAGCTGGCAATATATTCATTGTTGGCACAGATCCAAAATATCCATTGTTCTCATTCCCCTTTCAGCTGGGAATGTGGGTGGATATCTGCAGGTGCTAATCTGTAGTGGTAAAGACGACATATCATGGACAGAAAAATTGTCTATTATAAAGTAACAAAAATATTTTCAATTTACAATGCCATTTTTCATTGATGTAACAGTTATCTATAACTAAGAAAAATTAACTACAGAGAATTTGCAATGTGTGGAGAAGGTTGGACTCAGACACAAGTGCAAAATAAATTTGTTTTACAATTAAACAAACAATATTTAAAGTAACCAAAAGCACTATTAAATCAATTGTGCTAAGTTTTTAACAGAAAAAAATTTGAAGTGTATACAATTATAGGGGAATTTGTGCTCAAGTGCCATTTACTAAAGGGATGCTATTGTTGTCTGCCCTATCCTATTGTTATATGAAAGATAACATCCTTCATCAAAAATATGATCTTTCCATGGATATTGTAATTCAGAATCAGAAATTTATTAAGGAGGAGATAGAAGGAGACAAGAGAACTTAATAGTTTAGAGGGAGACACTTGAACACTTGGTCCATACCCAAGAGAGTCATGGGTATCTGTGCATCTGAAAAGTAATAAAACTTCCATATTGAATAATACTAACCACCCTAAAATAATTATATTTTCAATCAAAACTAGCTGTCTCTTCACTTCTGAAAAGTTAAGGACACTGCACCTTGATAATTTTATTTTACATTTATTTTTTATTTCCATATGTTTCAGATACTTATGCTCAATGGCTTAAAGAAACTGAGCTGGAAATTTTTCTCTGCAAACGAATAAATTGTAGGCAGTGTTAATGTCCCTTCACTGACCTCAATAGTGATCAGGTGGGCACATTTGCTGGTCAAGTAACAAGTGTTGTAATTCATGTACTTTGTAAATTAATTCAGCTTCAATAAGCAGAAATTGCTAAATGGTGTCAAATTATGGATAGAGGTTTTATGAAGCAAGAGCTTTTTTCTCTAGAGCTGCGACTGGCTAACAAGTTATCTGGTCTTTTTGAAGGAAAAAAAAAAAGAAGAGGAAAAACTGGGAGGCCATAGAAGATTTTTATACTCACAAAATTAACTATCATTGTCTACATTTTACATTAGAACCACAGTATGGTAATCATGTTTAAAAACTATACTGTGTCATACATACAGTGAATCTTGTAAAAGATATTGTTAGATTTATGCTTGCCTTTATATTGATTTGTTGCTTACACACCAGATAAGTCAGTCTTTCTATAATAAGGATTTCCAAAAGCAGCCCTGAGTTTAATATGTTGATACCATACAAATGGCTGGTTAAGGTCTAGAATTTGTAGTACTTACATGGCTTGAGATAATAAGCATTTGTTGTATAGTCTTCAGTTAGAGTGCAATAGATTATGTAGCTGCAGCAGCTTGCAGGTGTATACGCTACTTATTTTAGTCAATAAATTCTCATTGCTACTTTTTTCTATAAAAGACTGTTGTTTATAGCAAGAATTTTATGGTTAGGTGCACATATTTTTATAATGGATTCCATTACAGAGAAAAATTTGCCAGGGTGCCATGCAAATCCTGAAGATTTGATCAGTGCTCTCCAGCAGTACCACTGCCAGAACAGTTTATCAGAAAAGGGAATGGGGCAGTTGCTCATGAGCTTCTCATTTTCTTTGCCTTTCTCAGTTTTTCAGCTCATTTCTATTTATTTACTTGCTCCAGGACTCCAAAATTTTTTCAATGCTTCATATGTTGACTCTTTCACTCCTGCTTCTTCTGATCCCTTCTACGCAGACTTTTACAGAGAAATTAGAGCAAAGATGTGTTTTTATGAACTGACTGTTTTTTATTATCTATCAAAACTGGAGCATCTTTCACAACAAAGTCCCCCAAAAGATACTCTGGTCAATGTTTCTTATAGAAAAAAGTAGAAGGGAAGGTGGAGGCACTGATGATTCAAACCATTAAACACTTTCTTCTGGGTTGGATGTTGTACTTTAGGGATTGCAACTAAGTCTTCAGTAAGGTACAGGAATATGCCTCTCCTTAAGTTCCATAAAACCCCACTGTTACAAGCAGTCAGAGCTTTTTGTTTAAGTGGATAGTTTTCTAAGAAGAAATGAGCCCTAGGTAAAACAGTCCATTAATTTAATCAGCTTATCACAAAATCCTGTCAGTCCCAATACGGCAGAGGTAAAACCCAGTGAAATGACTCCGTTTTTGCACATTGGCTGCTTATGAGCTCCCAAGAGGCTGCCTGCACCTCCTGAGCTATGCTGCAGAACCTCTCTACAATGGTCTTTTCACTCTGTTTCCCGTGGCTTTAAATTTTGAGACTTACTAAATTCAAGTGAGGACATAGCTTATTCAGCTGTCTCACCACCACATGTATTTATTGTTTCTTTTGTTTTCTTCCCTTTTTATCCTTTTCTTAGACTTTTGAATGATAAATGAGTGCTCTAATTAGCTATTCAGAGAAGGTAAGAACCTCCTGAGCTCTACTGGCTACTGAAATTCTTTCTTGTAATACATGTACTTTTAGCCTGAACGTGATTTATGTACCATAGAATAGTTACTAAAAAAACCTCCTGTTTCATGAGAGAGGAAATGTTCTTTTTACTTCAATAGAAAACATTTTTCTTATGTGTTTCGCAAAATGTAACTAATTTCTTTTACACTTTCATTGATTGGATTTTGCAATTCAAAACATCTTTTACCAGTACACTTGTATGTATTAAAGCAAAACAATTTGTCTGAAATGAGATGCTTCATGCTCAATTATATCTAAATTTCTCATCTACGACTCTTGATTTCAATCTCGGGTGTCTGTGCAGCTATTGAGGCTGAAAAAATGTAGAAAGGAAATGCTGTTATTTTTAATTTGTAGCAATTATACTCAGAGCGTGGCAGATGTGGTGGTATTGAGTTTCTGCACGTGGTACAGGCAGGCAGCTTGTGGAAAGGATGGCTGTTTTCTCTTATACCTGTGGCTGTCTTCCTGAGTGTGGACTGCTGGACATGATGTCTGAAAACAAACTCCCTCTGAGCACAGCAGTACTCTAATGTGCATTAAATCCTCCATGCTTAGGACAGCACTTAAGCATTATCGGAAATAGGACTTCAGTCTATGTTTATCTCAGAAGATATGGCCCTAATTTAAGAAAACCTTCCCACATAAGTAGGTGCTTGAACTCTGCTCTAATATGAGCACATTGAAGTCAGTAGTATTGTGGGTACATGTCCTTTGAGGCAGATTAGCAAGAAATTGAGAGCATTAATGCAGCCTGGATGCAACTCTCCCAGTAAGTCTGACATACTCAAGAAGAGTAAAATACCATGTCTTGATTTAATTATTAGAGAGAGTCTGGAATTGTCTACTGTAGTGGCCGGTAAGCCTATTAACCAAGAAACCATTGCATTCTCCTGGAGGGAAAGACCCTGAGAGGCATCCCCCAGGTTAGGGTGACAGAAAAAGGCTTCTCCCAGGGACTTTTGTTCTGCTATGTTAATGTACCCCAGTTCTGCTTCCCTGGCTGGCCCCGTTGGCCCCCCTGCTCCTATCCACCATATGTGTCCCTGCTCCAGAATGTTCTCCCTTCCCTGCTCCCCCACAGACCCTTGTTCCTTCACCACTCCCTCTCTATTTCCCCACTGGCTCCCATATCCTGGCCCCGCCTGTGTCCTGCCCCTGTGCCCCAAATCACTGGTCCCTGATGCTCTCTCTGCCCCTACTGCCCCCTGTACTTAAACCTGGACCCTCCATTGTCTTTTGCTCTTTGTCACTGGCTCCCTTCTCGTGCTTGGCTGCAATACACCATGTTGAATGCCACACAAAAACCCTTCCTGGCTTTTTACTGTTGACTCACATTTGGAGCTATCTGGTGTGAGTGTGTGCGTGTGTGGCATCACCAACTGGCTCTTTCCTGCGGAGATGCTCTCGGAAGGTAGCTGCACCTACCACCTCCACCCATGGCTATAGTCTGCCACAATCCTGCCTGGAATTGAACAGATGCACACTGGAGCTGGAATCCTCAGAACAGCATTGGGAAGTTGAAGGTGTATGCTGCTTGGCTGAAGTGGAAATTGTGAAGCTACTACTGGCATTATTATTATAATTGGTACTCTAGTAGGACCTGGAGGGCTTGGCAAAGTTCTAGAGCCAATTACAGAGACTTTTTTCTAAGATATAAGAAAATGTTATTTTGTCCAAATATAATTTAGTGTATGATATTTGTAAGTGGCCTTAGAGTGTGGAAAGTTCAGCTTTCTGTGCTTAGTGCTATAGACCTGCAGAGCTGTCCCCCATGTTGTTCTCTCTCTTTCTGAAAACTGGTCTACAAAGTAAAACAGCTTTGAGAGAAAGAACAGAAAGCAAATGTCACCATCATGTGCTACAGCCACATAGTGAGAAGGTGGGCTTGGAAAATAAAGGTGATGGGGAGATTATTCAAAGCATAAAATCATGGTCAAAATGACAAGCCTGACTGCACAGTTTAGGACTTTTAGGTCCCACCTTCCAGTTTAAGGTGTTTTCTGGAAGGCAGACAGGCATGTTAGCATCAGGAGATGGAACTGAAACCAGTTCACCATGTCCCAGCTGAGTGCTGTGTTCCTGGGGAGGGAGGACAGGGAGGCTTGGAATTTCCCTGCCTCCTTTTGTGACCCTTCATACCTCCTTTTGTGAGCCTGTACCCTGCTCTGGGAGCTGACAAGCTCAGGCTATGCGTTTAGCAGAATGCTAGCCTCTGTTTGACAGTCTGGTCAAATCCAAGCTCTGGGAATAACTCTTGTCTGCTTTGAAGCAGTGCTAGTCAAAAAGAGATTCTACAGCAAATTACTTCCTGCTCTTGGGAACACAGAGAGCAGCAATGCTTGAGACAATGCAGGGTACTGAACTGCCTTGATCTCTTCACTCTTCAGGAACATCCAGACTGAGGGCAAAGTCCCCTGAAAATCAGGAACATTCCTTTCTTTTATGCAGTGTTTCTTCAGACACTTGGAGTCTTGCCTGACTGATTTTGTTGCAAGTCAGCCTAACTTTGTACCAAGAGACTGCTTGATTTCTAATGCTTTATATCTTTGTTGCTGTGGCATCCTCCTCTACTCTTGTCACTTCTCATGAGTTCCTTGGCCAGGTGTTTTTTGTTTCATTTGCCATCCCACACAGAACTCAAATTTTAAGCAGAAAACAGATTTACCTATGATGAGAGATGATCCAGGGTGTATGTTACAACAGAGACACCTAAAGCTGTTCCCTCTTTGTTGATCTTGTCACATCACCCTTTTGAAGAGTAGCTTGGAATAAGGAATGGAAAGGGTGAGCTGTGCCATCAATATGGAGTTTGCAGTCTGACTCAGACTGTACAGATAGTTTATATGTTGTACACCAATTCCCAGGGCACAATCAATTTTTGTTAGTCTTCTGAGTGCTCATTATGTAGGCAACTGTGAGCATCTATGAATCATTTTGAGATCACATTTCTTTTTGAGTATGAACATAATGTAATATGGGCTGTTAAATTAAGCATTGCAGATTGTAAAGGTAGCTATGGGCCAGATTTAATTCATATATTTAGTGGACAAAAAAAAGTTTCAAAGAAGCAAACTCCTGCTGATTAGGTAATGCTGAGTATAATTAAGCTGCATTCTGTTAAAGGAAACTGTCAGCAAAATAAAATGCTGGGTAAGGTGAAGAATACAAAAACTGCAATGCACTTCTAAACTGAAAACCTGCCAGCTTACCTGCAGCTTGTTTGTTCCTCAATCATTCTGAAGTTAGATGAGTAAAGGAATTAAGCTTAGAAAGAAATACAAATACATTATTACCTTTCATTTTGGGATGCTCAGGCTTCTATCTATTTGCAAAGCAGGAGCTTCAACTCCATGCAGTGTGAAAAGAGATTGTGCTATCTAATCCCTGTAAAAGGAGAGAGGAGTCATGTATTAAATTGCATTACAGAAATACTAATAGAGAGTTTTCAGTTTCTTTAGTCATACCATTCAGAGGAAGCTAAGTGCTGAGAATGTGCCAGTCAAGTCTTTATAAATAGACTCGTGTTCTGCAGAGTTTCTGATTTGGATGTTGCAGATTCTCCAGTACTTTATGCGTCTATTTATTAAAAAAAAATAAAATGACATAGTTATCTTGTTACTAAAATGCTCCAGATTAGAAAAATCCCCAAACAAATGGAATTTTATCTCTGCTACCTAGAGTTTGAAATTGTCAGGGGCTTTTCTACACTATAAATTTGTTTCTGTTGCATGCCTAGAAATATATTTTGCATCCTGTGAATAGGAAACTTTTGGGTTGTTTGGGGAGTTTGGAACATGTTCAGAACTGTTAACTCTGAGATGTTCTCTTCTAATAGTATTTCATTGTCATAAACAAGTTCATGAATGTGGGTAACCCTGCCTTGCAAAACGGAGACGTGAGATTTTGTAGAATTAACTTTAAGATCCTCCAAGAGTAATTGCTGCCATGTGTTATTACCAAGAAACTGCACCCACCCACCAACCAATCAACAAAACAAATGTCTCCCTACCCCCAAAGCCTCCCAAACTCCTGAAACACTCTAAGTAGTTTAGGCTGATAATTTGCTCCCAGCTTTTCCTGGTAGAGGCTGAAGTAGAGGAATAGTTCTTTCCAGAGTTGCATCTTATTCTTGGGGGTATTTATACGTACTCTCCTGTTTGGGTCTTATTTGAAGGAAAGTTGAAGTGTGGCAGAAGACTATGAAAAGATACCATGTTTTGGTGTATTTCATCTCTGGCAGTGCTTACAAAAATAACAGCTGTAAAGGAACAGTGTCATGTGTTTACTTCAAATTCCTATGTTTTGGATTACTGTATTTTTCTTAGTGAGGAATTGCTTTACTGTCACAGATGGATTGCAGGATAAAATACTATTGTATCCATCACAAAATAGCAAGTGTGACACTAATTTATAAATCTCATGAATATTGGGAGACAAATTTTTTCAAGGATTAAAATCCCACCGATTCATCTATAGCAAAGTGGGAAAAATACATGAAGGACATTCTCCCTTATTTTATTAATGAGAGAAAGCTGCAGGAAGCAATGCTGAAGGGGGAGAGGAGTGAGAGGAGGCAGCAGGACAGAAGGCCAGAAAGAGCTGGCCAGGGCGAGGAGAGGCTGCAGGGATGTGGACAGGGAACAGGTCTAAATTTTACATTGAAGGGAACACACTGGGAAGGGGAAAAGTTACTGATTTAGTGCTAAAATAGCTGTGGGGAGACATGTGTTGACAAGAAGAAAGAAGGAAAATGTGAGGTAAGTATCTGCTTCACGTGGAGGTGACTTTAAGTTTTGTTTGCAAGGCTGTTCCAGAAAGTGCCAAAGCTGGATACTGTGACATGTCCCAAGCCCCAACATCAATAGCTGCTTCTACAATCCACTGAGCATTATACATTTGAATTGCATATTGAATTATATATCATTATGTTTACTTATTAAGCACAGTCATATGTGCTTAAGTTTCTGTGTGTGAGAAGTAGCAAATGAATGGATGTGAAGCCTAAGACAATGCACACCCTGTATTCCATATATGAATTCTGTGGGGCTGGGGCACAGCCCTGCCAGCCCTGCTGCCTCTGGTCAAAGAATCACTGCAGATGTGATTCATAGTGTTCAATTACCAATATAAAGCTTGTTTGCTGTATAGAACTTGAAAGCTACGAGGAGTACTGTGAAGGTGTCTGTCAATCTGCTTTAAAAATAAAGCACTGCAAACTGGAATTTACTGAGATAATGAAATGCCTTCAGGGAGGTTATGATGAGCCATTAAAAGAAAGGGCACTGTCAGATAATTTAAGCAACTTTGAGAAAAAATGCTTTACGTATGTTTTTTTTTTTAATGCTGCAAATGTGTCCTTTGTTGGCGCTTGAGGGTGAGAGAACACTGGTTCCTCTTTTCTGTTCCAGAGCCTTTCCTTGCTGTCAGGGGCTGTGGTGCTGTGGGAAGGTGCATTCCTTGTCCCAACATGAGGTTGTCTCCTGCTTTATTGTGGAGCTCAGGTGGAGGCTGACCTGGGGCTGCGGCTCCTTGTGCTGAGGTTTGTGAAGGCTCCAGCCATCCTCTGCCTTCCATCCCAGTGCTTCCCATAGCCTTGTGGCATGTCTTAGCTGCTCTCCCAGCTCTGCAGCTCACCCCCTGGCAGATGCTCTCTCCTGCCTGTGTTTAAGTCCACGTTTGATGTCCGTCAGGCATCACGGCAGCATGGATATAATGGCAGTCTGTCCTTGCCAGGGAAGCTTGTTTGACTGTGAGTGTGACAACACACATTCCCCCTCTTCACAGAGAGGGTATCAGCACAGGGTATCAGCACAGCACATACCTGCAAAGATGGTGGTGGAAGGAATTTTTACTGTACCTTTTTGGAATGTAATCTTACTAAAAACACAACTGATACTTTGCAATATTTAGTGCTAGTTTTAACAGAATTATGTGCAAGTTGAAATAAAAGCCATAGTTTATATGCCCCTATTTAACAGAAAACACATACAAGCTGGCTTTAATTTTGGACATATTCCTTTCACCAGCATCACAACTTATCTAGCAAAGCAGGATTTCTTATGTCTACTAGTTTGTAAGCAAACCAGCAGGAGATTCCAAGTCAGAACTACAATTTAATAGGAATATTAAAATAAAGGCAACAGTACAGAAACACTGGCTTAAATTGACAGTCAGAATATGACCTGACACCCTGTCAGGCAGGGTGGTAGTAGCAGTCCAATTAAATGGTGGCTACAGTCCTATTGGAGTGATGGATGTGGTTTTTGTCGAAGTGATGATCCTGTAGAAAGATCTGGTCCTTCTCTGAAGGTCCAATGGTGGTTATGTAGCTCTTGTCCTCTGGAAATCCAGTGGTTGTGCTTCTATGGTGTTCCCAACCTCGGATTATATCCAGGTAGGAATGTTTGGTTCCTCCCCATGGATGGAGCATCTCACAATGGGATGATGTAATTCTATGAGTGATTCTCTGAGGATGGGTCTTGATGGCCCATTAGTGGAGATAGCCCTCCAGAGGGAGTTGTAAGGGCTGACTCACAGAGACGATAAAGAACACTGCCCCACCTGTTTTAGCACCTTATGAAGATGGCAATAGAATACATACTTTCGGTTACATCTTACATTGTAACCCAAGACATTACGGTTTTATGAACTAAAGAAAGCTGCTAGTAGCAGGCAAAACTGATATCCAAACCAATGAAACCATTTTGCTGTTACGGTAAAATTCAGGGTGTCTAAATAAAAGAAACCTGCTTGCTCTTCTATACTTTGGTTTAAAATATCCTTTGGCCAGTTTGGGTCAGCTGTATTGGCCCAATACAGCTCTCTCCTATATTGGGAGTATCCTCTATCTCACTCTCTCCTGGCTCTTTGTGCACCTGCTCCCTGCAGAGCATGAGACACTGAGAAGTCCTTGACTGAGTGAGCACTACTGAGCAACAGCTAAAGCATCAGTGTGTTATCAACATTATTCTCATGCTAAATCCAAAACACAGCATGATGCCAGCTACTAAGAAGAAAGGGAACTCCATTCTAGAGAAAACCATAATGTATACTTTATTTGTTTAATTCTCCAGCACTTTGAAAGAGATCCCTAAGCAGTTTGGTTCTTTCAAAGTGTTTCTTTACTATCTTAGTGCATACCACTGGTGCTTATAGCTGTGTTGAGTTTATTTCCCTGCATTTCATCAATGTAATATAGCTACAAATTCTTAATATTCAACTTTTTTTCTCATAATTTTAATGTGAAATACCAATATTTGCAATTAAATTAGGCAGTGCTACTATTTTATTTATTTGTGTTTCTCTCTCTGCTGAGCAAGCTGGAGAGATTATCCTATTCATCTTAAAACTTTAAGTATTCTCTCATTCTGCTGCCTTCTGCCCTTTATTATCCTATAGCAAGCCTGTAACCAAGAGTGTAGGCTATCTGAGGTACAGACTGCCCTCACATAACCCACTTGACTGCTCAGCATAAATGAGATTTTTAATGGTCTGGTTACTTGTCATTAATTGGCTTAGACAGGCTTGAATTTTGTCACACATCTTGACCTTTATTGAACCAACAACTTTGACAAATATAAAGGTCAAGAAATTCTGGCCTTAACACCTCTTATTGGATTATTTTGCTCACATGCCAAAATCCAAATCTCTGGTTCTTAAAAGTGCTTCTATAAATACATGTAATTATTCTAGTACCTGAGTGGAGCTGGAGCATTAAAATATGCTGTACATTAAGAGTGGTGTGATTCCTGTTCCTCTGACATCAGTCTGCTTCCGTCTTTGAAGGGAAAAAACAATCCACAAAACTGAAAACCACTCTATTTAAGGTTTCGTGCTGTCAAAAAAAAAAAAAAAATCACATTTCAGATCCTGCTGTCCTTGAGAGGCTTTTCAGAGGGCCCTTTATGGGGGTGACATCAGGAATAATAAAGACTTGCAGAAGACAGAGGCCATGAGCAGAGTATCTATTAGTCAGGTGTCACCCCCACACTGCCTTGCCCAGCCTTCATGTGTCTTTTTGTTCACGTCCCAAGTGTGATGTGATCTGAGTAATGTTTGTTCTTTAAAATCTTACCCTGTATTAAAAAAATGAACATTTTTCATGGAGGGGTTGTGTCTGTAGGATTCACGAGGAGAATTAAAGTTTATATGCTGTCTGTAAACCAGTATCTTATTTAAATATTGAGTTTTATTCATTTCTATGCTTCTCTGTTACTGATGCAACATTTAGTACTCTTGGGTGCAATAGTTGAAGAGAATAGCAGCATTTTTATCACAAAGAAGTAAAATAGAAAAAAAGGCAAAATCCAAAACCCACTTATTTGTGAAGCAGCTCTTCTATTTGTGAGTGTGATTCATTGCCTGCTGGTGCTCTCTGTAACCTTTCTGTGAATGTGGGGCACTGTTGTCTACCCATGTATGCTGCTTTTCTAGTGCCACGAGTCTGTAGTTATTAATAGTAATTTCCAGCCTTCCTTGAATGGTACTTTTCTTTCCCTGTGGTTCATTTTTTCCCAGGTGTTTATGAGTCTTGTAGCTTTGACTTTTGTGAGCTGTAATTGGGCCAGACACTCTCCTGTGTCAATATTCTTTAAAATCTTTGAGGGCAGGAAGAGTGCAATTTACAGCTGTGCTTGTAAATGCCAGAAGCAGATGTACTAATGAACCTGACATATGGCTTTACATGAGGAAATTCTCAGTGGCACTGCCCTTACCTGAAGCCCTTTAAAGCTGCCCAAGCTGCATGAATGTATCATGAATGTTGTTCACAGTTGTAAATAAGTGAGACATTTTATATATGCCATTTGAGGAGTCAGTCTTTAATTTTATGAGTAAAAGTAAGTGACCGTAAGTCCAGAGTAAGTCAGCTATTGAAAGGTTACAAAATGTTCAAGGAGTAAAACTAGGGAAGGCAGTAATTCCAAACTCATGCCTTTATAATGGGCCTTCTCTCACAGCACTTGGGGTCCAGCACTTGTAGCAAAGGCTGAAGAACAGGAGGTGTCAGATAACAGCAAGAATTGTAGGGCACAGGGAGGTTTTGTATTACAGGGATACATCCAGGCTGCTTAGCTTTCATTATGCATACATGTACCACATATCTCAAAGTAAGACAATCAAAAGCTGAAACTTCTTATGGTGGGGGTGCAAAATTGTAGATCAGCCTGATTTGCTTCAGAGTCTGGAAACCCTGTGGTACCAAATACAGATGAATGAGATTATTTAAAATATAGATGCTCATCTCAACAGGAGTTGTGGGGGCACCCCCGGGGGGATGGGCCCTGGGTGAAGCGCGTGGGTCACACGGGGCTCCCAGCCCCTGCTCTCTGGTCACGTGTCCCCAAGCTCTGTACGCTATTGGCTGTCCATGTCCCCCTGCCCGAGGAGCTCCGGGGTTTGGCCCAAGGGTGGCCAGTCTGGTCCAGGCCCCTAGCCCGGATGGAGCTGGGAGGAATAAAGTACATCCGCGAACATCCATCAAATAAATTGTCCTCTGATTCTTCCCACAGGCAAAGCTGTCTACCAGAGAAGGTTGCAGGCACCCTGCTGCAACAAAGACTATTTATATTCCTTCCTCCATGTGACATCTTGTACTCTTCTATGATGGCCAACAAGATTTAGCAAGTGAACAGTCAGAGTTGTGTACTTAAGTGTCCAGAGAGGCTGTGAAACAAGCCTGTCCCCTTTACTATTCAATTTAGATTGTGGTGTGCCTAATTGCTCTACTTTGCTATTTAGTGCTCTAAACGAGCCATCCAGCTTGTTGTATTTTTGTCATTGACAGAGTCCTGCCAAGTCTTTCATTTTAGAGTAAAATCAGCATGTTTGGAGACAACTGCCTTCAACTGATGCTGCAATTGTTCATGTTTTCTCAGTCATTGATACTTTTCCCTGTAGTATGTTTTCCACTCAGTATACATTCCTTGAATATCAGAATACCTTCAGGAAATTGATGCAGCATACTTCTTCTCCTAAACTGGGGTTTTGGCATACAGATTTATTATACAACTATGAATGACTCTAATAAATATTAATTTAGGTGCTTTATTTTTCCCCTTCAGGTAATTTTTGTTAGTGTTGTGAGACAGCTACTATCTACTCACTATCTTAGCACACATAATATAACTGAATTAAATCCTGACAAGAAATCCTGAATTTGTTTTGAAGGTCAGCAACCACACAAGAGAAAAGACAGGAATAGTCGATGTCTTAGACAGAGAAATTATTAATGTAGGTATCTGTTTCTGTATCAGAATCATCATCACCTGATCATCTGTTGATAAAGAGCTATCAAAAGGAACATTAAATGAGTTTTCCAGCTGTCCTCATCCTCTTTTCCCTGTTCACTCTGGCAGGTTGTTGCCACACGAGGCCTGTTTAATAACAATTCTGAAGTAGGTATTATGCATCATTACTTCTGCACCAGCACAGTATAGATGAGTGCAGTCGAAATTCTTTGACTGTAAGTTCTCCAGGCCAGGGGCTGTACCTTCTTGTGTTTGTGATGCTTAACATAACAAGACCTTGATCTTAACTGAACAGCTAATAGAAAACAAACAATACATTATCATTAGTCTTGAGAGTTGGTAAATAGCATCTTGTGACTTAGACATCCAGCTTGGTATGATTTAAAATAGGATTTCATTATGAAACAGTGAATAAAAAATAAAAAATGATCACTCTTGAGTTAAATCTCAGCTTCTAACTAATGCCCACAGCCAGGGTCAGTAATGTTTTACTTGTCCTAAAAGAATTTTTACTGCGCAGATTAAAAATGTGTCAAATGTTCTCACAATTTAGTGCATAGTTAATGTAACATCATTTTTATTGTTTTAAAATTCTGTAGGTGTCTTAAAAGATTTTGGCGCAGTAAACACTTTCCTTTCACTTCTTCTAATCAATATTGACTTCATGATGACATTTTATTTCAAGGCTAATGTTCCTGTATTGTGTAAGGTTGTAATTTTAATGAAATATCCAAAATAACCTGTAATTGCCTGTTTTAAGAAATCTGATAAATATTTTGCCCCATAGCAGATAATTCTGCTCCTGTTATATTGTAAAATGCATTATTATTTTCTATTCCCATTACTATTAAGATGGATATTTTTCAACATATTAGAAGATCATTACTAACGCAAAATAGACTTATGAAACTAGTAATTTGTCTGTCAAAAGCAGGCCACAGACGTAGCTGAAAGAGGTACACTAATGGAATGGCACTAATGCAATTTTGCAAATAACTTAATGAAGCATGTAAAGCATATTTCTTCCATTAAGCACACATAGTATGGAGTCACATTTTGCTTACTGGGTGTGAAAAATATTTTTAATTAGCTTAAACATGAAGAGACTCTTCAAGGTCATGCTACTGAAAACCATAAAAAAAGTGCAAAAATTCAGAGGTGGCAGCAGAAAAAGCAAAACAACAGTATCACATGAGTAGAGCACTGAATGATAACAGATGAAAGCAAGGCAAAGGAAATGAATAAGTACTACTGTAAACCAGGGAGTCTCACCATGAATTTATCTAAAGTCATTATGTCTTAACAAGAATGTGTTTAGAGGAGTTAAATACCAGACCTGGGGACTATTCCCATAAGCCTTCCAAACCTTTCCTTTCCTAAAGGTTGGTGTGATGGAGCATGCAGTTGACTTCTCACAGTGAGAGTGTGTATTGCTGAAAATCTATAATCCCAATTACATTTTTTCCAGTGTTTAGCATGAGCTCAGCCCACTTTGGTGGGCAGGTTCTGTTTGTGTCATGGTGTGATGCCTTCAGTGATAAATGCCCTGAATGCCAATACACTGTTCGCCTGTACCACTCAGAGTGATGAAGTTCTGCAACCCCTGCTTAGTTAAAAAAGGAATTTAAAAATCTTTTTAACGTTTTCTTTCAAGTTAGAAAATTTTTGTTGAAATAGAAATAAACAGTTGCCACTATTTCCTATGGTAGATGATAGTAAACTATTCTCTGTGTGTTGTTTAAATGCAAAATATCAAGGAAGCAATGTCTGTAGTCCAACTGTCCAGTACAGGCAAGAGGAAAAAGGTTATCTTTGTTATTTCAGTTAGGATTTTACTTTTAAAGCTTTGAGTTAGCAGGGAATTTAAGAACATATTTTATTCGTCCATGCATATTAGTGTATACTCATGTTCTTAGCTAATGACAAGTAGTGAAATTGGATTTCTGTTTTAAGTCACTTGCCTGATGGTCACTTGTGTTGTAGAGACCACAAATTCATCAAAATAATGAAAATACAAGTTTGAGTTGAATTAAAAGAAAAAGCATTCCATATTTTTTATGAATTTGAAAGTAAAATGTGGGTAATGTGTAGAATTTTTTATTCTTGATTTTCGCAAATATCAATATAGTTTGATATTTCCTTCTTATTTCCAAGAGAAATTCTTTCAGCCAGGAGTTCAGTGCAGATTTAACAATATCAAAACATGATAAATCTAATTTTTTGAGGAACTTAGTAAAAATTATTTACAACTGATAATAAATTTGGACATTTTCCTTCAAAATTCTCTAGTCCAACTTGAGTATTTTTAACCCAAATCAAAGTTTTTTATGGAATGTTAAAAATTAAAATGCAGTGTACTAAGAAGCATTGAAGCACCTTTCAAATTAAAGGAACTGTAGTCTTTATTAGAATTACAGGTAGCACAGTGAAGAATTTACATTTTTGTCTCCATATGAAATGGAGTTTATACTTATGGTCTTCTTTCTGAATTTCTCCTTTACTTATGGTGCTCAGGAATGGAGTTGAACATGTACTAGCATATTACACTCATCAACTCAGTTTTAGCAGATTGAGTAAAAGACATTATGGTGTGCCTGTTTCATTATTGTATGCAACAACTGCCCCTCTAAGAGCTTCCCATTTCAAAATGGCATTCAGGGAAAATTGCTGTATCCAAATCCTCCAAATCTTTGTTTCTAGCTATGAACAAAAAGGCCTTTTTATTGATTCTGTCATAAAAGGAAGTTCCTTTTATGGAAGGTTCCTCTGAAAAACTACTATAGTTATCTATAAATGTGGGAACCAGTAAAGGACAATTGCAGTAGTTCCTTTCAGCAAATGACCATAAAACAGGGTGAAGATTTCACTAGTGATTTCTTTCTTTCTACTCCCTTTAGTCATCTATACCAACATGATTGATCTCAAATATTGTATGGTAAAACGTTTTCAGAGTTAGCAAATGATTTTACTAAAAAAAATTGTATTTCCCATGTTTTCAAAGAACTAGCATTCCTATTTTAGCATTATCTGGCATTTCATTGAAAATCTTTTGGGATATATACTCCTAATTAGAGATTTATTGAAGAATACTGGGAAAATCATTCATTGGTTTGTCTAATAAAATCTCAGAGAGAGTTTAATTTACAACATCTGTATTCATGATTAATTTATATGCAGATGTTTTGTGTGTAGTATTGCTAAAGTCAATTGAAATTTGCAATGGAAATGCTGTGTTTACCCACCTAAGTTTACCCCCAAGGTAGTCCCTCAAGTGTAAAGTTGTGGAAATCAGATTTACGTGCACTTCTCAGCTACAAGGTTAATTTCCCTCTGGCTGCTACCTGATAAGAATCAGACTTTAATATCATTGATTTCAGCTGTTACACTCTTATTAAGCCAGTTTAATGGAAGTTCACTTATTTAAAACACTGCAGTGATGTGGAACAAACAGGGCAGTGAGTTGTGGCAGGAGTTTTGCTGTTTCTTGTTTCTTTGCTATAGGACAATCTGGCAAAGAAAGATCCTTTTTTCCTTCTGCAGTTTAAGTTTTGCCAGAATTCAAAGCTAGTGTTTAGGGAGAAGTAGAGTCTAGCATGTGACCTGTCAGATTTGAATTCTCAGCAAGCATGATGAAGGTAAAAAATTATCTGATATTTGTTCACCCATCCATAATGGTAATTAACCCATGTCTATCTTAAGGGAGTTTTCACAGCTTGGTCCTTGTGATGAATTCATAAACCCTATTCAAAAGGGGGGAAAAAAATCTAATGAGAGTGTAAATGATAGGAAATAAAAACCAACAATCAATGAACAGAAACTACTTTACATAAATTTGAGTCAAAGTGTCTTTACAGAAATTGAATGTTTCTCACATGGAATTAAAGAGATCAAGAATGAAATTGCTTGTAATTTGTAAAACCTAACACAGAAAAATGCCAATAAAGTATTTCTGGGAGCTTATAAAATTGAAGTAATATTCATTTTAAAAAATACTGTATGTAGTTTTAACAAAAAAAAAAAATTTAAAAACCCCCAAATAGTAAAACTAAGTATGTGTGCATATATAAATAAATATAAATTACCGAATTTTTATACTAACTTTTAAAACTTTTTTGAATTTCCCTATAGACTATAGATGATCTGTAGTAAACACTTATTAATAATACCCTTTATTTGTACTTTAAGTAATCAGTCTACCTGGAAATCCATATTTTTCATACTGGTATTTTTTCATTAGTAAAAAGACAAAGCCTGGACCACTTTCTGGATGTTATCTATTTGTAATAGGCAATCTTTGTTTTGGAGGAGTTGCTTATAATCCTGTTTCTGATGGTATTTTATCAGGGTTAAGAGTAAGTAGCATGTTTGTAAGACAAATCTCTCGAACAAATGCTTCCTGTCCATCTTCTGTTTATGCACTTCATTTGTAGAAACTCCCTTTGGTCTTCAAAGTGAATGTACCAGACTTTTTCCTCCCCTCTTAATATATTTGATATATCTTACTGATACTGCTGGCTCTACTTTTAGAGGGTTACCTGGCACTGAAAGCACAGCTGAACTTTGTAATGCCAAACTTTGTGCTGAATTCTTTTGCTGGTGCTCAGTTAAGTCAATGAGGTTGCACTGGTGTAAAGAGGGGCCCAAGGACTCCAGAGTTTATTGCTAACTGTGAGAACAGATATATGAAAATCGTGATCAACTCAGGAACTTCAGGGGCACACCCCATGTAATTGCCAGAGACATTGTTCATTAGCTGGGAATTTCAGCTAATGAATAATTTCAGCTAATATATTAAGGTATCAGCTGGGTAATATGCAAATCCAGGCATTTATTGCCTTGTCATCTGCAGGTATTGATAGTCTTTGAGTTTTGAAAGTATATCCCATGCTGTAATTTCAGAATAGGATCGCTTCAGTTGAAGAATTGTAAGGACATGAGACAGAATCTGTTTACAGAAATGAAATTATGTTTGCCAATGACAGAATGTACACTGATGGAACTGTGTGGTACAAGAAATTCTGAAGTGGAAATTAAATGTAAGAAGACTTTGATTAAATATCTGCAGAAACCTGAAGAATTTGAGAGTTCTGCACTCTATTTGTATTGCCTTTAAGAAGGATTACGATTCCTTACCAATTGTTATTGATTTCAGAGCAAGGAGTTTTCCAGCTTTATGGTCTTTGGCATCAGGTTTAGTAGCCAAAGAGCTTTACATTACAGTTTTGATGGGAGAAGGAAGACAATATAAGAAGCAAGAACAAACCTAGTAGGAAATTCTTGATCTGCATAAAATACATAAAATATAAATCTTGAGAGTAGTGAGATGCACAAATCAGTTATGTGTTTTAGTATTGATTTTATTGATCCACATAATGCAGAAGCTTTATTTGTTATCAAAGCACATCTCTGCGTTGTGTTGTCTTGTATTGTCCCGATGTTAAGCGTTTTGAATTTGTTTGTTTGGAGAGTGAAACAGGGTAATTCAGCTAAGCCTTACTGAAGGCAGAGGGAAAGCTCAGGGACACAGGGACACAAGGACCCACCACCATCCCACCCAGAGCTGTATGAGAGGGGTGGCCCTGCCTTCCTTGGAGCCTCACCCCACTGTAGGACTAGACACTAATTCTTTTGGTGGGAAAAGAAAAGTCAAGGTGCAGCTGGGTTAGATTTCTTTCCAAAGACAGCATACGCTCCCCTGACTAAGGACGTAATTGTAAACTCACTGTCATGGCAACCGGGAAACCTCCCAGGCCCACTGCTCAAGGATCCTCCTCAAGAAGTTCTCCAAAATAAAGCACAACAGCAGCCTGCACAAAACCTGCAAAGGAGGCAGGCGGTGAGGATTTAATGTTCCGGGAAGGTGAATGAAAAAGGTAGCACCTTAGAGGATTCTTTATTTTGTACCTCTGTGCCTTTGTCAGTGAGGCTTGAAAGATATCTGGGTTACTTGGACAAACAGGGACAGGGTTTAGGATGTGCCCTGCACTGGCTAGGGATTCACAGTGAATCTTAACCTTGATTGACTCAATATGCAAAGAAACAGATCAATATGATGCCAGTTGTAGTAGGAAAAAGCTTGACGTTCAGGAGGACCAAATCCAAGAAAAGGTGTGTAGCAGTGTAAGGGCTCTGTACACTGTGCACTCTCCACATCGTGTCCTGAATCCTTTTGACTTCAGGGCTTGACAAGGCAGAGTGAAGTAGCAGCCTGTCCTCAGCTCTGTGCTGCAGCGATCAGGTTGCTTCTCTGGCACAACTTGTTAATTTACAGGCTGCTTGGGTCTATCTGTGTTGAAGTGAACGTTATTGTTTCTTCCGTGTTAATCCCTTAAATGCCTTAGTTTGCCTGTGCCCTGCTGTAACTCTGTTACCTGCATGTGAAGGTGTGCCTCAGGAATGCAGGTTTTGGCTCTTGCTGTTGCCTAGGCTGTTACTAAGTGATAATTTTTTTTTTTTTTTTTAATCAGAACTGGCAGTTTGGGCATAAGTGTCAGCTTTCTTTAACTAAAAGAAACAGTTTTTAATCTATGGCATAAATATTTGGCAGTTTGTGGTTATTGAGTTGCCTTAACAGCTTCAGGAGCTTGTGTTGCTATCCCTGTGCTGTTTCCCACTTTTTCAGAAAAGTCAAGTGCTTTGTGCATTAAAGAAAACATGGTAAAAGCCTTTAATGTGCAATTTCATCCTGAGTGCTCAGATGCAACTGATTTAACTTGCGTGACCTTGGTTTTACTCTGGTTGATATTCAGTCCATAATTTCACACTTAATCTTTCAAAACATTCAAAAGAGGGAACCAATTTTGTTCAATTTCAACAATAAGTGTTGCATCTCATGTAGTCAAGGTCAGTCAAAATAAAGTAACTGAGCTGAATTGTAGGATTAAATTCTCAGGGAAAATTGGATGTAATCAATTACAATTAAAGAGCTTAGCAATACAATTGTAAAATTACTTTGGAGATAACTGCAAAATTTTGTCATTTGTTTATGGATTTCGGGAGGCACTTTTCTCTAAGATGCTTATCATGATTCTTGAAATGAAAAAGTAGGACATTTAAGAGCAATAACAGGTTGTAGTCTTTACTCAAAATGTAGTTTGCCTGTGGTGATCATGATTGCAGGTCTTTTTGTTGGATTAAAAAAAAAGGTTAAAGAATTAAGAGGCAAAGTGAATCATAGATGGAAAAGGGATGATATCCTTTGGAGCTGCACAAAAAGCCCTGGAATGGAGTTTATTATTAAGTGATCACATACTTAAAGAAATAGGTTTCTGGATTTGAAGGTCAGCTGTTCACCTGGTCCAGTCTCTCGTACAACATGGCCTAGTAGGTTCCTGTAGATTGCCAGCACCTGTGGTCAGAATGGTGGGCAGGGGTGGAGTCCTGCACAGCTTTTTGTTGGGCAGTTTAAAGACGCAGAAAGGCATAAAATTCATTTTCTGGGCATAGGCAGACGATATAGGATACACCATTAAGTCACTCCAAGACACTGAGGAAGAAGATTTAAGAAATCTGTAGGAACTGCATCATGAAACCCCACTGAGTTTGTTTACCCTGTCAGTGGGAGGTGTGTGTGTCCAGGTGCACGAAGGGCATACCTGAGATGCCATGGGTTCCCCAGAGCAGGGAAGACCATGATATGGATGACCTGCCAGGTCTCTGGCACTGAAATCCATTAGATGCTGAGTGATGTCCTCACCCACAGCTGAAAAACGGACAAATAGGTCTTGAAGGCAAGTGCCTTCAGAGCACTGCTCTGTAGTGACACAAATGCTTCTCCTGAGGTTTGCATTCACAGCAATGTTTCTCTAGCAGCCTTTTGTAGCAATCTCTGTTAACTGTCCTCACTGTTGTTTCTGCTTTGTGCTAAGGTCAGCTGGGCTCTGTGGTTCACCTCCTTGCAGTGAGCAGTCTGCTGTTCAGTGGAGATCCCCATCTTGCTGGTGGGGTAAGGATGGGACCTAGAAATGGAGAGGGCCTGACAGGTCACTTAGCCCCTTTTGCTTGTGTGAGTGGATTTCTCAAATAAACCTCTTTTGTGCAGGGTTAAGGAGCTGTAGTATGATAATTAACACAGTGACAATTATTTGTTGCACTGCAAAGACTGGAATAATTTGTTGCCTTTCCCTGGTCTTAAAACTAAAACACAGTTTATGAGGAAAATGGGTTTTTATTTCAGTATTTATTTAAGGATCTTTGGGTACAGTCCTTTGTCTAGGTGGAATGCTCTGAAATGCACACTCTGCTCTTTCCACACACTGAAATGCACCCAATTATAGGCTTTGCAAATTAGCATATCTATCAAAGATTCTTGAATGAGAGGCTTGAGTGAACTTCTCATTCTGAGGAACTTTCTTCCTGGATGGGCTTATCTTAGTTTACAAAAATGTGTTCTGGAGAGGACTTTGGTGTCTGTGGCTCCCAGGATGTTTGGTCTTCTGGTCTAACAGTACAGTGGGTCTCAGCTAAGTTACCAGACTTGGAAAATTACAAGTATATAGGCTAAAAGCACTAAGAATGCATAAAACTATATAAAAGGGTATATAAGAGGGGTATGAAAGAAAAGACAAACAATCATCCTAGCATAATTTTTCCAGGATTTAAAAAATATGTAGAGAAATACATAGAGAAATGTATTTGACAAATAAAGCAGTAGGACGTTGTGGACAGAAGTGGTGTTTGACTAAATTTAGCCTAAGAACTATTAGTACAGTTACTTAGGATCCAGTTTACATGTCATGGTAGCTGAGCATTTTTCAGCAGGCACTTGATTATTTTTCAGATATTATTTAATGAGAGTGAGTCTATCAGATACTCCTGGCATGATGAGTGGACCTCCAGGGGTCCCAGCCAATCAACATTTCCATGGTTCTGAGAGCATGTTTTCTAATGTACAATTTGAATAATTGCTCAGCAGAGTGGAAGTGAATGGTATTAGGTACTGTCTGAATTGATTAAATCATATTGTGTTAGATTTAGTGATCACACATTCATATGCATGTATACTTATGGTTCTGGGAGGAGACATCTCATGGAAAATGTGACATGTTTTTTTTGGGCTTGTGTAGGATTAGATGTACCCTGAGCTGCTTGAGCAACTGATAGTTTGGCTTGCAGAATGGTTAAAATATAGAAAAAGCTGTTAATGGAAGAAACCACTAGAATTAAATGTTAGCTAATTTTATAGAATCATAGAATGGTTTGGATTGGAAAGGACCTTAAATATCACCTAATTTTGGTACACAATAAAAGAAATACTGTTTTTTGAAATTACTAGAAATAATATTTTTATTTTTAAAAATAGATGTCTGCATTTAGATCGAAACAGATCAGTTAATTCAGCATAATTTGTGAACAGTTATATTTGATTAAATCATAAATAGGAGTATTTACTGATTACCAGAGGTTTTGAATTGGCTTTAATGTAATACTCTTGTATGTAGACCTGAAAAAAAAAAGAAAAAAAGAAAAAAAAAAAGCCCAAACAAACAAACCCCAAAAAACAAACAAAACAAACAAACCCACAAACAAACAAAGAAACAACCTCAAAATGCCTCAATGTGTCTTTTTGGTCTCCCACACAAAGTATCACATACTTCTGGAGACAGTGGTAAATAGATTATAAAGATCTACAGTGAAAAATGCAGATGTTGTAAATGAAAATCTGATATCTTAAACCCAAGATGACAAATATTTGATTTTGAAGTACAGAATGTTTCAAGTATTGTGTCCTGAAATGAGTATTGAGTGGTAGAATTTAAAATACTTTCTTATTTGTGTCCCGGCAGGCTCCTAAAGATGAAATCAGAAAAGCGTATATACATCTTTCCTCTTCAAAATGTTGCATTTATTGAACAAGTCATCACATTACCAAAAACTGTAGGTAAAAAAAGTCTTCTACTGTAGAGTAATGCAACAAATATAGCTGGTTTTATTTTTCTTTTATTTGACTGCTCCTTACAAACCTCATTATTTCTTGCCCTATGCAAGACTCCAAGTAGCTATTAGAGCATTTAAATCCCTGAAAGCAAAAGTATTCTGCATATAGCCAAAATGTTCCCCTTGTTTTGCTCTCTATGGCATTGCATCTCAGGAAATATGGCTGTCTACCAGGAGCTGACTCAAACACAAGGAGGTGGAAAAACATGACCTTCAGAAGGATGATTTAGCATGTAGATTGTAGAATACATTTCTATTAGAGTGTTCCCAGATTGGAACCATTGAGGATATTTGTAAAAGAGCTTCATAAGTACAGCACGAACACAAGTTGCTCTCATTAGGAATAAATCCTTGCTATAATATTAAGGGTAGTCTCCTGACGTTGACAAAGTGGAATTCTTGTATCACAGGAGTTATTTAACCCTCCTGTTGGGTGAGCTATCCCTGTGTAGAAATCAAGTTTAAATGATTGCTTTTTAAATACAAAGTGGCAGCTGATAATCAAGATTTTACCGCTAAGGCAAGGAGAGCCAAAATGAGCCCTTGTTGTATAGTAGAGTAGGCCTTAGCCCAAAAAGCCTTTCTCCTTCATCTCGTGCATGCCCCAAACTTGAAGGAATGCTTTCTCTAAATACTGGCACTGTTCCCAGTCCCTTTATGTGCCTCCTGGTTATTTTTTCCTCTTTCCATATGGTGTGCAAAACTCTGAGCATCTCTGTCCTGCCTCTAGAGCTGTAGGTTAGGCCTATCAACATGTGGTCCTGGAGAAAATCCTGGAGAAATGCCAGAAAGACACAAACTGTCGCACTTTGTTAGCAATATTGACTGTGAATAATAAGGTTTTATCTACCAAGACTGAAAAAAAGAGGAGCGAGTAGGCAGGTTGGATAAGGGATAAATAAATATTAGAAGGAAAATTCAATAAAGAATTACAGTGGAGACTTTTTTACAATACTTGTATTAATTTAGAATTCTTTTCTCTCATGATAACAAAATTAGTGCAATAGAGCTTACTCAGACCTAACTTGCATGAAAAGTTGGTTGGTTTGATTTCAACATGACACCATATTTGTCACCCTTTTTTCTTCTCCTTAGGTGTGACCCCACCTCTTATGACCATTATGCTTCTCCCAACATTTTATATTGAATAGTCATAAAGGCAGATGTGGTCTTTCAGGGCAATATCCTCTATAGCAATGACCACAGGTTTAAACAAAACTTCCTTGAACTAAAATAAAAAAAATGAGTGAACACTGCAATGTTTCCTTTCCAAGGGATAACACAGTCTGTTCATAACCATTCATAGAAGGATTGGGAGACACTGAGAGGAGCTGCTAGGACTTTCATAAGAATAAGTGACCAGTGCTCAAGCAGCCTTATTTTGAGAATGGTTTTGGACTGGGTAAAAAAAGTTGCTGGGGTGGGACAAAGTGGGTTAGACACAGGAGCTGGGATGAGAGGAGTCAATAGAGTGGAGATGCAGACTGTTGATGTCCAGGATAAGGAGGATAAGAATACTATTGATCTTAGGTATTTATAGAGTACCCTTCTCTTTACTGTATTCTGTAATCAATGTTTCCATTTGCAGAGGCACTCATGAGAAACATAACATTTTAGAAAATCTGCTGATGGAAGTGGACTAAGTCCTGGTGCCTTTCTGTCCACATGGGTACCTAAGGATACTCTGAGAGCCACTACTCAGCTCTCCAGCCACTTTTTGAAGAGGGAAAAGGCTGGCTACATGTTCCGGATTTGACATTGACTTTAAGCTTGTAGCTTGGCCACAAGTCACATTTTGATGAAAGCTGCCCATTTCAAATGTGAATTTCAGGATGTCAGCCAAAGATTTATGACTTTTCTATCAGTTTTGATTCCATCATGTACTTGTTAGTCATGCCTTACTGTGCTGCCGTGTAACAGTTCTGATTGACGTTGACCATAGATATTATAAATGATCCCTTTTGATACATTAGTTAATTACGAAGGAAATCATCCTTCTGGCAAATTCAAATCCATCTTAAAATTTTATGGAGAGTCAATTAATTATGAGGAAAGTTATTTATGAATTTACTAAAAATATGGATCTGTTCTCATTAAAATAAGCTTAAAGGTACAAAATGATAAAATGTCTGTTGTCTACTTAACTCTTTTGGTGCATTTCACTAATGAGCCGAGAGACTGAGATTTCTCAGCACTTACAATTAAATTCAGCTAATGCAAAGCAAAAAGAGACTTGGAAAGACTTGTTTTATATGTGTAAAAATTAAAGAAGGAAGAAGGAACAGACAGAATGTATATGTACAGACTTAGTTAAAGAATATTTAGATGCTGTTCAGTTATTGTCTTTGTCTTCCTGTTAAAACACATCAAGTTTTGCCTGTTGTCATTACTTGCTCCAAAAAGAGCTTAGGATTTAAATTCAGACTTTGCACAATTACTGCCATTTTACCCAGGGAGACATGATAGAATTGGATATGACCTTTGCAAAATTACTTTCCTTCTTTGATTAGGTTCTGCATTTCTAGAATAGGATTTTGCTAGTATGATTCAGTGCTTTCAGTTCCTGAGATGAAGTGTGCCACACGAAGGTAAAGATATTAAGTTTTCTTTCCCCAGTTTTCATTCTTGACATATCAAGACCTTGCTAAGGGGTGTGGACTGAGGCATGAGTTGATCACTGTACCCATGTGCCCATCTCTATGCAAAGGATGAGAGGTGTTATAAAGCCATTCTCTCACCATCACACCACCAAACCATCCCTAAGATGAGATTTGAAGAGCGTGGAGAGTACACAGTAAATTTGTACAGAGAAATGTGTGAAAGGGGATTCAGGGCATCTTCTCAAGGGATATGAAGTCAAGAAGATGAAATTTACCAAATTACATGGTAAATTTATAGGATGTGGTCTGCTCTAGTCTGAGAGGTGTAGCTGTCACTGCCATGTTACAGAAATAGCAGCTCTGCCCATCCAACGGCAGCAGCTGTCACCCTCTGACCTCCTGCTGTAAATTTTCATTAGCAATTTTGCTGGATGGCAAAATGTAACTTTGTCTGAGTGTGCAATCACACTTACATTTGTTTTCACAGGTGTTTCTTTTGCTACATACTCTAAGATCCGTAAAATGAAAAGGAAAAAGATGCCAAGTGTTCTTGTGTTTACCAAATCACTGGAGAGCAGTTATCATGGGATCTATGTAATAGGTTTTCTTCCGCTTTCTTTCTGGCTTCCAAAAATGTGTAATTTTTCCTATCAAAATTACAGCTTGTAGAAGAATTTTCATTGGAGAAGATGATTGCATGTTTTCTCTCTGTTGTTTCTGTGGTATTGAAAGATACTGCTGGGCAGCAATCTATCTTACTTGGTTCTTGGATCCAAAGGTATTGAATTCTAAAAACACCTGGCTCTCCAGCCTGCAGGTCAGGAATTATTTGTGGGTGGAGATAAACTGCTCTCTAACAGTTAAGTGTTATGACTTCTTGTAAACATTTTTGCTGAGCATTAAAGCAGATTTCTGAATTAAACATGAATGAGATCCTCTTCCCTCACCTTCTTAGTGTTCCTAGGTAGGTTCCTGCTCTGTGTCATGTGGCAGGAAGAAGGCAGCAGCCACCACATCTGCATAATCAGGTCAACCAGGTGTGCTGCTTCCCCTGCTTTGCCTCTCACAGAGAGCTATTCTATCCCAGTTGGAACACTGCTATTACCTTCCATACTTATTAAGTTTTTGTAGGGCTTGCATATCATCAGGGATAGGCAGGGATGGGTTAACAGCTTAAAGGGAAATTTAGGAAAGGAAGTTAAAATGCTCACTGTCTTCTGAGATGTTTTTTCATTATTATTTTTAGAAGCGATGATAAATGTAATTTCTTTTGCCATTTACTTTTCCTATCACTGATTCACACTGCAGTTCTCATGGATCTCTTTGTAATGTAAACTTAGATCTAGCAATACACTCCAATGTGAATCAGGAATTCTGTGTCAGCCCTCTATAGACACCTGCCATAGTAGTGGATCAGCTTATGATTTCTATGAAACCTTGGGCAATGTATTATTGTGTGAAAAGTATATTGGAAGCGAAGAAAGGCTAAGTGATTAATTTAGAGGTATTGGCTAAATCAGTTTTAGGTGACAAAGTTGAACATATGATGATGCAAATATTTATTTTTTATTTGTATTTTGCTAAGCAGTTGGTTTTACTCACTAGGTTCACCAAGTATCCCTTGTATATCCTAAATACTGTCATCTTTGCTTTCTGAAAAATAATTTTATCTTCTATTTTGTTGTATTCTTCCCCTGTCAGTCCACAGTCTAATTTTTTTTTTAGTTCAAATCAATGTAAATCATCATAGACTGGATATATATATATAAAAAAAATAGGTCAGCTATATTATAGAGTTCTTTTATTTTGCACTAAAAGAGAATGTTCAGGTTAAAGGGAAAAAATGTATGGTTTAAAATTAAAGGTGCTGCACTTGTGGTTTCAGTAGCCACTATTTTACCTGTGGAAAATTTCTATGATCTGTCAAACTTTCAGTGCATTGTGCAGGCTGGCATGAACTATCTGCAATTGAATACTGGGTAGAACCTTAATATTTACTGCATGCAAATTTTCTGAGATGGATATGAAGACATTGGATTAAAAATGTTTGCCATCCTATTTCCTGTCTTCTGATTCTTCAAAAAACTGCTTGCTGAAGCCTCGTGATCTGTGAATTTGTATGCACTTCTATTGTTCCTTCACTGTCAGAAAATTAATTACCTGGAAGATCCTTTCTAATCCTACCTAACTCTGCTTCACAGTTTGAAAGAGAAGTGGCCTCTGGAAACACCTGAGAGGGCTTTGAAAGTGTTTCAGAGTTCTTTTAAGATTTCAAATTGTTCTTCCCCAGATATAGCTGGAGGATAGAAGGAAGTATAAAAGTGATAGAGCTTCTATTTCCTGTCTTGGCACCAGCTACAGCTTCTTTAGTTTTTCTTGTTTAGCAGAACACTTGTAACACTTGGCAATAATCAATTCCAGAAACTACACATTATTAAATTTCTTTGACTAAGTGCTTATCTAACAAAATGGGGCAGAGCCTCCCAGCCAGGTAGCAGAAAGAAAAGGCTTGGTAGTGGAAAAAGGTTGTGATATATCTAATGAATTTAATTTTCTACCTCAATAAAGAATATAAGATGGCTGCAAGGCCAAAGGCTGTTCCTAAAATGCTATTTAGACTTCATTGGTAATTGGTTTTGTCCCAGCTCATTTTCAGCTGCAGTGTTAGGGCAAAATGGAATGTAGTTTTCTAAAATAGTTACTGCTGCTTAAGCAGGGTTATGTGGAGAGAGGTGGTTGTAAATCCTTTTACCCCTAGAGCTGTGACCCTCTCTTAAACAAGAGAGCTAGTGAGCTACATGCTAAATGTATCTAACAGGGTTTTCTTCTATTGAATTCAATAGCATGAGCTTCATTTAGACCCTCTGATAATGCAGCCTAATGTGCAACATAAATCTAGCTGAGAAACTTTCCTTCTCACAATTTCACAAAGCATCAATGAGAATTTAAACTTATAAACCCCATTCACAGTGAAAGCCTGTTTCCCAGAAGTTCTTGTGGGTCTTCTGAAGCATTTTTTGTGTGTGAATGATCTGTGAAAGGGCTTTAAGCATGTTCATTAATTTAAAATTATTCAGTGAATGCCTATGTAATTACAACTGAGCCTGTGAGTTGCTTATAAATGATCAGCTTTGCAATCTATAGCAGGGATTTGCTCTGTGTAGTTTGCTGATCATACGATGCAATCAGTGATATGATGGTTTTGCATCTTTCTCTCAGTGGCTCTTAAACTTCCAAATAACTTTCTCAATATCAGTAGCCACCGGATAATACTAAATGGGGAGGATCTGTGAGTGAGTTTTAGCTCCTTTCACCAGGTGGGACCTGGCTGTGGATGCAGAGACCCACCTGCCCAGCACCTGCATTGGCACTTGAAGGAAGCCTGGGCCTGCCTGCTGAAAAAGAGGGTGATGGTGGGCTCTGGTAGCCAGTCTGGGTGGTGAAAGAATTGTTCCTGTGGGATGGATGGCAGACTGCAGCTTTTTTCCACCCTCTTCCTCCCTCAAAAGAAAGAGGAAAAAGAGAGATGAACATGTGTCCAGTCAGCATCTGTATTAATTGGTCAAGTACCATATTTTTCACAAATATTGTATGACATTGGTTCTCTAAATTATTCAGTGAGTTTTAGTCCATAAATGAAAATGCTGAAATGTCCTATGCATTTGAGTGCGAAAGAGGCTGCAAAGAGTTTCCCTAAGTTACACAAAGGACTGTCTGCTGCTTTTTGGCCTGGGATCAACAAGAGCTTTGGGGCAAAATAATGACCTTTATAAAGTGCATCTGCAGTCCTGTATTTACTTCCTTCTGTCAGATGGTGCCTTGCAGAGGAGACTGTGGAAGTGTCAGTCCCACTGGTGCCCCTCCCAGCCTGGTTCAGGAGTGTTCATGGGGCCTGAATTGAAACCATCCAGGTGCTCTGTGCAAAAGGAGGCTGTTTCTAAGCTCTGTTCTTCAGCATTTCCTGATGAAATGCTGCATGTAACACACTCAGAGTATGTAGAACTGTTCCCTCAAGATGTAGGCTACCACTTACATGATTCATCAAATTAATTTTCACTCTCTCCCTTTCAAGACATCTTCCTATGGTCCCTTTGTTGAATCTAGCTCAGAGCTTATTATTTATACAGGGCACATACTGTTGCTGAACTGGTGGCACCCACATGTATCTCTCTTGTTGCAGTAACACTTACCTAGTTGTTAATGGTTACTGTTGAGATTATAGCAATCATTTTAGATATTAGAAGGCAGAAAGACCAAAGCTTAGTTTAACGTACAAAGCAGGATATTTTCCTTTATCTTTCTTCATTCCCAGAGCATTAATTAATGGCAATGCAGAGATTTTTAGTGGTTCTGTTTGTCTGATATTTAGCAACAACATAAAAATAAATTTACTGTGCCCTTAGTAACAGTTGATTTAATATCTAATTAGTTAATACGATACCTCTTTACATTTTCTATTATTATTTTTATTTCCTCGTCAGTGAATTTTTAAAGAGTAATGAAAGGCAAAGCCCTCAGCTTAGAAAGTGACGTTGTGGAATATGCTTTGAGTATAGTGGTCAAACTTAAACAAGGTGAGTGAACATGAAGCAGATAGTATTTATGATAGGATTATGTGGTGATTTAGGGCGCATTCTCATAGTTATGTCACTATTTTAAAGCTCTGTTGTTTGACAAAGCTGCAATATAATTGAAATCATAGTGTGTGGTACATTTATGTTTATGCTCTGTGTTTAGAAGGAGGAGCATGTGTTTAGATGCCATAAAATGCAAAATGAGTTTCTTATTTCTTCCCCCTCTGTATAGTGAGAAAATTACAATATAGTTTTGTAGTTTGGAATGATACATTGTTGAGAGAGCACTATATGTGTCTTACCAATTGAACCTTAGCACTATTTTTACAAGTAAATTTTTTTTGTTAGTTCTATGTTTGTTTAATTTGTACTTTATATATGCCTCCAGAAAAGAAACCAGTCAAAACCCTGAGGTTTCCTGTTCTGGAAGTAGTTGTTAATGTGGGGTTTTAAAAAATAATATTAATAATATTTTTCACTTTGACTGGTATCTGAGATTCCTTTTTGGAAACATTCTCATACTTTGCAGGGTTTGCAGACTATTTGCTATTCAAGGTTTCAAAAGAAAGAGGAAGTTGGAAAAAAATTAAACCTTTGGGGACAGCTTCCTAAAAGAAGTGATAAATGAGCTTTGCCTTCCTCAGCAAGGTCTCCTTTGTAACACTGCTGACACCCACTCGCCTTGGGGTTTCTCACATTTTGCCAGTGTCAGCCTCACCTGTGAGCCCTGTCCTGGAGGAGCATCTGCAGCATCTGAGCCTAGGAGTAGTTGTAGGTTAAGTTCTTTAGGGACCAGGAAAACCAGGGTGCAAGAACCAGGGTGCAAAACCAGGGTTTTAGAAGCCCAAGTGCTACACTCTCAGAGCTGCTTTGTGATGAGGCTGCATGGCTGCACTTTTCTCATAAATCATCTTTACAAAGCAATTGCGGCTTTCTCTGCAGTCTTGAGCAGATGTTGTTTATTAACACCACACAAAGTATCTGAAACACTGCTCTTCCCAACACAGGGAATGGATAGTCATGCAGAGACCACTGCCTGGTATGAGTTAAATGTTCTGTCTCAAAGGATAAAAACTAGATGGTCTATGGTACAGATCGGTAAATTCTACAAGAGTCAATTTTCTTTGGGAAAATAAAGCTCTTACTGTTTCTATGAATATTTGTAATCATGAGCATCAATATTGTCACAAAGTTACTACCAATTTGTATTGAATCTTTCTGAAAGTTGGAAGCTAGTTTTGGAATCTTTAAGTGGAGACAGTATTGGAACTTTGTCTTTTATGCTGTTATTTGTACTGACATTGATTTTGGGTAGCAAGCAATGCTAGCATAAAGAGAAGTAAAAGGCTTGTTAATATTTGCACTCTCAAAATGAGCATGAAGCACTGATGATTCATAAGTGCTGCTGTAAATAGGCTTTATTGATGTTGCTGTTCTTCCCTTCTGATGAAAGGTTTCAGTTTACTGAGAGCCCTTAGGACTTAGGTTTATAAAGAGTGAGGAAAAATTTTGCAATGATTTTGCAATGAACATCCTGAGTGTTATACAATTTCTTTTGGAAGTAGCTAATGTTAAAACTGTTCCTCAAATGCAGAGGATCTATTCACAGCAATCATGGGCTAGTGCTTGCTGTGTCTTGGTGTGTCATGTCAAGAGCTGTGGGCTGTGCTCTGTCTCACGGAGAGATGCTCTGCTGCCATCAGTCTACCCCCAAGCATTTTAGACCCAGTTCTGTCCTGCTGGATTCATCCTACCCACTGGTTTTCTTAATAAGACTGGAGCGGAGCCCATTGCCCGGGGGAGCTGCCAGGTGCTCCTCTGGCATGGCCAGAGTCCTTGAGCTGGAGGGGAAAGGGCCAGAACACTTTGTACGTTCCTGGCACATGTGTGATGATCGGCTGCAGTTTGACACTGAGATTCGCCTGTACTACCTGACCTGGAGAAATGCCTGGATCAGGCTGTAGGCAGCACTCCTCTAGCTACAAAAGCCCCTTTGAAACTGGCCACAGATTCATGCCCAAAAGAAGTGGAGGAACAAAATAGACTTGGAGATGCCAAGTAACACCAAAAATCATAAGGCATTTTTTGCCTACAAATATGAGAGCTAGCAATCCAAATAGAATCTCCAGTCTGTCTTACCCTGCTTTTATCCCCATCTCTTATTCATTTTTCCTCTTTTAAAACAGAAGTGTAAGAGTAGGAGTTTAAATGGCAAACAAAAATTAGTGATCCTGAAAGTCCTATTTTCCAAATCCTGAGTCTGAGTGTTATTGAAAGCATTTTAGATGTTAAGGTCTTATAGTCAGAACATCAATTTGTCTGAGACGTAGATATGTAAGTATCTTTGAAATATGAATGTATGAAATTGTAGATTTTGGGGCTGGGGTTTAGTATCCCAAGTTGCTTTGAGGTTTTATTTTGGCAAATGTTACAGTCTAACCTGCTATAAAGATCTTCTGACTGGGACTTGATTTCAAGATACTAAATAATTTTAAAATATTGTCATAAATAACCATAATGATAAAATCATACTATTATTAAAGTTGGCCCTTATGACCTCCAGAGTATGCCAGAAATTTTAAATGCAGGGGTTTTTTTCCAATAATATTCAAATTTTACTTAATACTAATTTATTCGCCTAGACTGTTTCACTTTAGCATCTCAGCTGATTGATTGCCAGTTCAAATTTTTTTTACCCAGTGAAACTGAAGCTGGAAGTCATGTCACAACTTGGCATTCTCCAAGTCGGTATTTTAAAAGATGGTCTCTGAGCAGGGGCTGCCCATAAATCCCACAATTTATTACATTCATTAGTATCTAGATAAAGGTTATTAGGCAATCAATCAGGGCCATGTCTCATTACCCTTTAGTAGTTGGGATGTTTTCAAGGTTTTCATTAGGGAGTCAAGTTATTTTCTTTCCTGCTGCTGAGCAAAGAACTCCTCCAAGTGGATATTGTCTAAATTGGAGTATGGAAACGTTGCGACCTGACCGTGTGAAAAATGGTGATGACTCAGGCAGTTTATTAGCCCTCCTCAAAAGAATACAAAGGAGATTTTCTCTCCTGATGGAGAAGTGGATGAGTCATTTAAAGTGCAGCAAATATGAAAGAACTGTGGGAGAGGACACAATATGGAAGACAGAGGTAGTAGTGACCACTGCAGCTTTGGCTGTGGAGATAAACTGGAATGTGAAGGTTTCTGGAGTGGTCTTTTATCACACTTTTGGCTTGTAAAAGCAACCACAAAGTACTGTCAGACCTCTTCTGCAACAGACTGTAGGAGAATGGACTTGTTTTGGATCAGCAGTTGCAGGACTGGGGCGGGGGGCAGTTCTCCACCCAGTGGAGCTGCATTCATGTATTCGAGCATGGAATTACGTCTGAGTCCTAATCTGGTGCTCCAGCCCTTTTCCTTCTTCAACCTGGGGCTGGAAACCTTATGTTAGTTGCTTTTCTCATAGTATTTCAGCATCCAATCCCTGCTTATCTGGGATAAGCTTTACCCTGCTTAAGTACAAAGGCAAGAGAAATTGCCAAGATAGAAAAAGAAATCTAAAACAACCAAGAGTTGAATTTATTTAAATGTCAGCACAGCTTCTACTCCAGCTATAGGAAAAAGTTTGAGAGGTTCTTTTATATACTGAAACCAATCTACTGTCCTATCCCATGTTATTAATGATACTTTTATCAATATTTATGTTCAAGATAGGTGTTCATAGGATCTCTTTGCTATAAGTCAGCAACCACATTCATTTTGCCTCTGTATGTATGTGTTGTGCATAGGGATGACTAATGGCTGCGTGAGATCTGTGACATTTACAGCCTGAAAATCTAAGTGTGTTTGTGAAACTGGTCCACTAATGGGCTTATGTCCTACCTCAAATTTACTGATGTTTTGCCAAATATCTCTCTGAAACTTAGACTGTATTTTGCAGTGGGCTTGGTTTCCTGAATAGTGATTTTAAAGTACACATTGCACATAATAAAGCTTCTTTCAATTTTAGGTTTAGATTTGGTGAGTGTAACTCTTGGTGTACAGCTGTGCTGTTTTCATCGTGATGTCAGTCTCTGAAGTTATTCCCATGATGCTGATAGTATTTGAGGAGGTCTTTTCCTACTCATCCACCCTGAGCCATGGAGTGCTGTGTGCTTTTGTGCTGCACTGTGGGAGCTGAAAACAGCAGCTCCACTTCTGGTTAACAGTGATTTGGTCTTCATGGGGACTTATAAAGAGTTGTAAATCTGGTCTGGGCAACGATGTTTTAATCATCTTTACCTACTGGAAGTTGTGCTTTGCTATCAGACAATGCAAGCATGACAGGAGGTTAATTGCCTAACACCCTTCAGGAGAGGATTTGGAAGCAGGACGGAAGTGGCTGATGACTACTGTATGATCCACTTTGCATAATGGAGGCACAAAGTTGTAATCAGCACTAGACAAAGCCCTGCCGTGTAATTGGTCAGTATGACCTTGAACATGCTGACCTTGACTGAAATTACTGACTTTTATTTTTGGTGATGAAATTAGTGAATTTTGATATAGCTCCCACTTGAAGATAGTTATTCAAATTTGCACAGCTGACAAGATTATGCCAGAGAAGAATAGCAAGATATGCTGTCATATAAAGGTTAATAAGCGAGAATTCACATTTGTAACAAATTTAAGAGTAGATAATGGATATGTGGTTTTGAATTTCTTCCCCAAAAATGTTTCTCTTGAAATTTATCTATACATGTATTCTACAGCAGAACTGGGAAACCAGCTCTATAGTACTCTTGTAAGTTGCCAAAATAACTGGGAAATGAATGTCCATGCACTGTCTTTCAACTGGGATGTGCTCAGTTTGGTGTGGTGTAAGGACCTGTTGTAAATTAAAGTAGAAGCTGCTTGATTGCTTACCCAAGTTCTTTGTTGCATCACTAGAAGATGGCCTGCCAAAATGAGTGAAAGTTAATATCAAGTTCTCTGACATCAGTTTAGTCATGTATAGTCTACAGAATGAAGTTTCCTTGTCAGTAAACCTTTAAAAATATTTACATATATCAAACTCAAAATTCTGAAAGTCTGTAATGCTCTTTAAATACATGCTGTTCATCCTAGGAACAAAATGACAGCTGTATATCTGTGGTGTGGATTGTTCATTGTCAGCTGACAACAAGGGTATAATGTCATTGTGTATTTACTATGTGAATGCCAGTGCAAGGAGAAATAGAGATGAAAAAATGGATATAATACTTTTCAGAGACTCTAAGTTTGCTATGATGACAACATCCAAAATAAGATTTAAATGTTTTTAGAAGTGCAGGAATCTCTCTTTGTAATTCTTTATGAGCTCAAAATTAGAGTGACCCCAGTAGTTTTCATGTATTTCTTATTTAAGTCAAGCCAAAAAAATGTGTGGAACTTGGACATTACAAGGAAAAGTTATAAAAACATAGCTCGACCGCACTTGGCTCAGAAGTAAAATTCCCATGACATTAATACCTAAAAACATCCAAGTAATCAAAATTTCCTCCTGTATGCCCAACGATGCATCATTTTACCTGGATGCCTCCCCTCTGAGGCCACACATTTGCATGGACCACACAATCTGACTGCATCCTGACAGGATCCTTTCTCCAGACCCCAGGATGGATACTCTCGTGGGGAGCCTCCTCTAGGGTTTAGTTACTCTTGCTGCTGTGCTAGGGTAGTGACTCATTTCAGCAATCACTAGAGCTGCTTTGAAAAGCACCAAAAACCAGAACACAGAAAGAAAGAGCCTCCAGCATGTGTCTTTGGAGAGAAAGGTGACCTGTAGGGTTGTATGCACAATATCTGCTCCCATGTGTGCCACAGCATTGCTGCTGACCAACAGAAAGAGAGCACCTATTTCATCTTCATCGACCCCAATTAGCAAAGCAGCACACTCAGCAAGCTGAGGCTGGCTCAGGGCTCTCCTGACCTGCAATCGTGTATGACTAAGCCCTTTGGGGAGAGCAAAGCACTGAGCACCTCCCTGGTGCTTTGTAACAATCATGCTGCCATATCCCCTGGGAAGGCCCCACCAATTTGTGAAGGACTTCTGAGACATTCCTCTTAAATGATTTCCCCTCTGTCATCAATAGCAGGAGAAGCTGGATAATGGGAACGGCCTCAGAAGTGATGAATCCACATATTTACGAAGGAGATGAGAACAGAAAGGCACTAATCCCATTTCAAGTTTAAGTAGTCACGGTCCCAAAATCTTGTTTGTAGCCTTTGCCAATATTCTTATCATTACTTTCTGTGCTGGAGCTGGAAAGCCAAGAGCTACTCTTTCAGATATGGTGGTTGTTTTATCTTGTGTGGTTTATGCTTCTGACAAAGAATTTCAAGTGAAGCAGAAGATAACAGCCCAAGTTTTTCTTAAACTTTGTTATTAAGTGTTTTGAAGGGAAGGAACAACAAACTTAATACTGTGTTTCTGCTGCAATCGTGCAGTATATCAATCTCATTCCTCTGGAGAGCTGGGGGGTACTGACCATGACTGTACTTAAACATGAAAGTCCATCCAGGCCTGTAGCTGCTATCTTGCCTTTGTGCAGTTCTTCGTGGCTATTTCAGTAAGTGCAGTTCTTCGTGGCAAACCACAGCTTCTTGCATGCTGGCTCTGGGATGCTCCTTGTCTTTTGACTGTGTTCTTTATACTGGCCAAGCAGTAGTCCAGCTCCACATCCCATCCTGCCACCACCAACGCCCTGCTCACACAGCAGGAAGTCTTCTTTTGCCATTAACAAGGGATATTTGTGTTTGTCTCCAGCACAAGCATAGCTAAGGCTAAAGTATAGGTTGGTTCTATTAGGATTGGTTGTTTTGTAATTTATTTCAAGCTATATTTTTTAGGTGGGTTTTTTTTTCTTCAGCGTTGTTTAGCATTTTCTCTGGTGACAGTAACTGTGTATGACATCACCAAACATAATCACTCCTATCACAGTCCTTTCAACTTAGAGCAAAGGGACAGAACTAAAGTAAAGAGGAGTGTGGAGCTTGGCGTGGGTTGACACAGGGCAGGACACTTAAAGAAGGTGCTTAGAGATCTGCTTACTTGTGTGGACATAAGCAGTTTGCCATATGCATGCTTCAGTTTTACAAATGCAGGTAAATGCAGGTGCTTTTGTTTGTTGGACATGAGCTTTATGGCACCTGTGAATGATACAGAAAGGTGTTAAAGTGCCGCTAATATTTTTCCTATTTGCCAGTCTTCTAGCAAGAAATGGTGAAAAAGGATTGGGAAAGGAAGAGTGGCTTTTCCAGAATGAATTTCTAGCCACAAAGCAGCAGTTTTCTCATTGATGCCCTTAGACATTCATTGATGCTGCTGACCAGAATTTAGGTGTCGGTGTGTTGTATTTAGGTCCTGGTATTATAGTTTTCATTGTTTCTGCCAATTTCTACTCGACTGTCAGTACTCTAAGATATCTTTCCCAAGGCTTGTACATTAGCAATGTAACCTCATTGTATAAGAATTTATATAACTTAGCTCATTTCCTTTTGCAATTTCTCAAGTAAATATGTTGTGCTTGTATTTAGAGGAATATAATATAAATCTTCACTACTAGTAAATTCTTTTCGGAAGACAGTTGCATTTTTCATTGCATGTTTTTGCATTTCAGCTTTAGATTACATTTCAGTGTGCAGCAGTAACCCAGTAAGTCCTTGTGTTTGTCATTTGGAGCAGTGGCTGGCTGACACTAGTGAACTTTAACAAAGTAGATTTTCATGTATTCCTTAATTAGGTCAAAGCAAATAAATGTGTAGTACTTTGGTATTACAAGGAAAAGCCATAAAAATAGAGATATAATGCAAGCACATCCAGCCGTGTTTTTTCTTTTGCTCACTTAAAAGTCTTTTCACAAAAGAATTGAAAATAAAACTATTTACAGTGACAAAAATGAAAATTGCTTTAAAAGAGCAAGTGTAGAGCTGGTATTGTGCATCCAACAGCACTGCAGGTGAGGCAGCCACTGCAGCCTGCCACGAGGAGCTGCTTATATCTTATGTTCATGTAAGCTAATTGCTGAATTCCACATATTTTACTGTTGATGCTCTATTAAACTAATAAAATACATCTACAAGTATGTCTTCAACTGAACGTCTGCCTCCATCCTGAGTGTGCTGTTGGAATCAGAATGTATTTCCCTCTTTACTTTGGATAGATTTCTTATTATAAAATGCTGTCAGAGAAGTAGAATTGCCACCCACTGAAACCAACGTTAAGTCATATGAGAATATAAATGAGAATATAAAGTGGGAATATAAATGGATTTAGAGCTGTAGATAAGAGCTTTACTCTATTTGCTATATACTCAGGCATCGTTGCTGGTCTTCAGGCTGGGATACAGCTCTATCTTGACAGGCTAGGTTACCTGGTGAATAGTTCCTTTTAGCTGTGGTCGGTAGGAAATGTGCCCATGCTTGTTGATCCAGTGAACCCTGATTTGTTACTGAGTCCTCAGGATTGAATTCATTTAAAGCTCTGATTCCTCCCTATGAGGAGACAGCACAGACCCACAAGTGGCAGCTGCCTTGAGAGCATTCATGAGCATTTTATTATCTTCTATAAAATTTTGCATGAGTATTCATTCTTTAGAGGAAGAACCTTTGCTGCATTACACATATGGGTAACTTCACCTCACATTTCCTCCTCAGCTGCAGTTCTGACATCAATGTAGTTCTACCTCTAGAAAGATGTTGCCTGTAACTATGGAGGTCCAAAGGAACGACCTAGGCAAATGGCCCTGCTCCAGGGAGTAACCTGGGCTATAGCTTCCTAAGTTAGGGTTGTCTCCTGATTGTTCTGGACTCTTGATTTAAGCCTCCAAATATAGCTAAAAATACTCTTAGAAGCTACTTGTCTCCCAGCTACAGTGTTCCCAGACACATAATCTCCACTGCCAGCTAGTGCAGTGCTTGCTATGAGGGATGATTGATCTCAGTGGTTGTCTTGAATTTATTTAATATTTGGACATGGCAGTGGCCATGTTTCACATCAGCTTTGTCACAATACCCCCAATAATGTAGGAATAAAAAGTTATCTTTCTCAGTGCACAATGAGGCAAGTATGTAGTCTGCTCCCTGAAATTTTGGTGGTCCATTGGTTACCGTGGTGATGGTGGTGTGATACTTGGAATTTGATACCACACACAAGGAGAGGTTCCTGGCCTTGAGCAAGGACTTGACTTAAAATGCACATTCATCAAGACATCAAAATATTTGCCATTCCTTTAGCTCATTAAATGAAAGGATTCCACCTGGGTTGAAAGGTTTGTAGGATTTCTTCTAATTATTTTGGCAAGCTTCCTAAATTAAGCTAAATGCACTGCAAATTTCTCTTCATCACTAATAGCTTTCTGTATGCTTCACATGGGAAGGACTGTTTGCATTTAGTTATTGTTCCACATATGTCTTCTTTTAGCAGAATTCTATAGGATTTTTACCCAATCACTGTAGTATTACTGCTGCTGAATATTTGAATCTGTTTGAATCACTGTTCTTTGAGACTATTGGAAATATGTGCTTTTGGGAGAGAAATTTGTTTTTCACACATGCAGCAATTACTGTGCAGCATAAGTTATTCTAAGGAACAGAAGGAAGAGAACTTCATGATTCAAAGTAGTTTTCCACTGAACAATAAGGATCTTTGATTTAATTTTTTTTTTTTTTTTTACCTCTGGTATTTCAAGGTGAAATTTGAACTTATGCATATCTTAAACAGACACCGCAACAATTTTGACTCTGAATGGGAAACAGTAAAAGGGAGGATCAATTTTACTGGTCTCAATACTTAGTGTTTAAATATTTGCAAAATTTCTGAAACATTAAGTCAAACACTGATTTACTGTTGTTAGGAATGAACACAGTACCTTTTCTCACAAGTATATTCAAGGTTTCAAAATGCTCCTAGAGAACTTGTAACAGCTGTAAGTGTTGGGTCATTTTGCACTGCTGTAATGCATTGTGTTACTGCAGTAGGTCTCTCGTGAGGGTTACATGGGTTGTTTAGGAATCTGAAATATAACCCATGTTGCCATTTAACTTTCTCTTATAGTTGTGATTCCCCTTCTTTATATTTTCCTTTAGTGCAGAATGCAATGAAAGAGGATGTAGATCTGATATTCCTGGTTTGGGAAGCAGGAAGCCTCAGTGCTGCTCTAACAGATGTTTTGCTGTACTTCACTCTACATGGATCCTCTAGTAAAAGCCTGAAGTTATTCTCTTTGGACCTTTGGAATTCCACTCCTTCATAGCCTCAGATTCTGGCTGGAGAAAATGGAGGCCTTCTTGTATTTTAAAGGATTTTATTTATAATTTTACAGTATGTAACTGTTGACTCCTCAGCCACTGGGGGCTATGGTGCTTTCCATTCTGTTCAGGATTTTACATAGGGTGGCTGCAGCCTTTTCTTTTGCTTCTTCTAATAAATATTATATGTCTGACATTTGAGCTTTGCATCTCACAGTCACCAAGATCCTTGTAAGAGCAGAGCCTGGGCTCCTATTATATGAAAAAACAACTGTGCTGAAATCCAAGTGTGAGAAATACCAGTTCACCATAAAGTATGTGAAAAATGACCACAGCATCCTTGGCAAGGAGCAATTTCAGTAGCTCAAATGATAATGCAAGACCTCCAGTCAGTTGACAGTGCAGCAAGTAGTCTACTGAATTAACACAGCCTAGTCTTAAAAACTTCCTTTTCATCATGCACATAGAGAGGCTGCAGTTTTACATTCAGACACTTTGAAATGATCTAATTGATTCAAAATATAAATCTGCATTTAAGAGTTTTAAAGACCTTGGAAAATCCAGAATTTCAAAAAGAAATAGACTTTCCTCTTAAACATTGCAGGCCCTCTCCTTATTCAACAAAATTATTATTAACATCCATAAATTTTCTCTTTTCAGCTACCTCATGTCACAGGCATCAAGAAAGTCTTAATCTGTGCAGAATTTAGTCAAACTAGGAAGTTAATGAAAAAAAGCGTGAAAGAGGGTGTGAAAGAATTACTTAGTACAGGGTTTAACTGGGTCTTAAACTACCCCAGGTCTCTAGAGGAGACAGAGCCCCTGAAGAGGAGCGGAATGAAGAGCTGAGAAATTAAGAGTGGTTGACTATGAGCTGAATAAAGCAGGGAGAAGAACAGAGAAGATGCCAGACTTAGAAAAACTGAGATACTATTCCAGGTTGGGTAGGTGGAGTGAAAGAAGCCTAGTGACAAGGAGCTGAGAAGCATTCATGTAACATTTCTTCAGTAAGCACACCTTTCCTGCTCCCTGTTTCATCGATAGACACACATATATTAAAAAACTCTGTGTGGGAGCACCACATGGTGCTTTCCTATATCTTTTAAAAATTCCATATGAAACATTTCATGATTGACTACCTGTCAGCTTCTCTAGATTTTTTTTTTGCCTTTACTCTTTCAGTTGTTGAAAACAAATGCTCTCTCTGTCATTTGTTGCTGTCTCCCTCTGCTCACCCCTGGCCTCCCCCAGGAGCTGCAGTGAACAGGCATGGCCTGGGGCAGTGCTTCCTGACAGAAATCCCCCCCTGCCCACAGAACAAGTTTGTCTGCTGTGGTCAGGAGTGGAATAGGGACAGGAGTGACAGAACTTGGCTTTTTGGTGCTTGGGAGAACAAACTGTGAAGAAGAACGTGGGCAGGAGAAAAGGGGAGGTAGGAACTGTCTGCTGATTCTCAGGCTTGAGAGACTTGAGGGATGGTTCAGTCTGCACAGAGAAAACTTTCCATGACACTTAGATGGAAAAGATCTCTCCTGAGCAGAATTCACAACTTGTGCCTTAACTGCTCTCTGTTCCCTGATCGTACATTAAATGGGATTCTGGAACTGACAAACATGTATGGTGAGACATGACAGCAAGGGGTGATCTTCTCTAGCGGTGGTGAGAGAGAGGCTGGGTGGAGGAAATAGGGATTCCAAGGTCATGGGGAATAACACTTAAATCTGGATAGACTCAGATGGGTTCTTGCACATAGCTGACGACTGCTGCTTGCAAATTTTTTTCTTTATTTCGTACAGAAGTTCTGCCTTTTACGAGAAAAAGACTATAAATCTGTCAGACTGGAAGGTACCATAATAAATCTAACACATGCACAGCATATTTACAGCTTTATGCGTGCCATTGTTGATGAATCTAGACAAACAGCATGCTAATTGCTGCTCTCCAGAGGTGTTAGGAGAGAAGAATCTTTAAAGAAAGAGTTCCTTGGCATAATAAAAAAAATTGCCATTGCTTTTTCCAGCCTTCTTATATGGGTCCATGGAGAATGGAGTGGGTTATCTGATTTAAAAAAGTATTTTTTGGTATGCTTCTTGAATATCATTATGTGAGAAGTCTTTTCCAGAAGAAAAAGTATTTATAAGGCAGGTATCAGCCCTGGCAATGACTAGCAACTCTGGAATTAAAATGCAAAATGGGTTATGTTTATTTGGAATTTTTCTGTCATTTAGTAGAGGTTCTTTAATTTGTTTATCTCTCCCTAAAATTGCCTATTGAATTTAATTAAGTGCATCATAGATTTATGAGTCAGGGCAATATGAAGAATCTTTTTTTTTTTTTTTTTTTTTAAGCAAGCTTATTTGTTTCTCTGATGAGCTTTTTCAAAGATATTGTAATTTTATGCCTGGGTTACTGCTGGCACAGCAGAAAGTTCACTCAAATACAGCAATTGCAGATAGGCAAGAGACATGTCAAGGGCTCAATGAAATCTGTCAGCTCCCATGGCCACCCATCTACACCCATCCTTGTTGATTGCTCAAGAAATTGGTGTTGGTGATGCATCTTTAAATTACTCATTGTAGTTATAACGCTTTTAGTTACACACATGATATTTCTTGACTCATCATGTCTCCTGTAATCCTGGCATGTTTACTTTGCATGTTTGTCTAGAATCTTCTGCAATTCTCTTCATCTTTTCTTTCAAGAAATATATGTCTACTTGTCTGAATTTGTGCCCATACAAAAGGTTAACCTGAGGACTTTGAAATTTTGCCCATCAACAGCAACAAAAATGATTGAGTCATTACATTTAACACAATTTTAAAGACTGATTGTAAAAACTAATCTGTGAAGTTTTAGATTATTTCTGTAAATCAAAAGATGATCAGAGAAGTGAGTAGGTCTATTCTATGTGTCTAGCTCACTTGAGGGAAGAGCTGTAATTCCTATGAGTAAGGGGCAGGTTGTTCATGTCCTGTATAAATTGTTCTCCAATATACTAAATATACCTATAACTGAGTGAACAGTCTGACCCAGCTGCATCAGATTCATTGGAAAGCCCCTGACTGAATCAAATTAATGGGGAAGAAGAACAGCTTTGCTTTTGGGCCTTCTCTGTTCCTCCAATGACTGTTACACACTGAAATAATTACTAATTGATGGGCTCTGAACTTTGAATTATGTGGCTACAAATTATATATAAAAGGATGGTTTACTATACCCATGATAAAGTTATTCCTTTGAGTTTTCACTTAAAAAATGCTTAATAGGTTGTTTTTAATACACAGAGATTTAACCCCCATAAATAATAAAAAAAGCTTTTTTAATTGTAAAAATTATTAAACTTTTGGTGCAATATCACTAAAATGATGAAATTGTAGTCCAAACTGAGCTCATGGCAGCATTCCCATTGACTTCAAATGGGCTGAAGTTTCAACTGCAGTAAGTTATTTACCAGCTATAAATGTTAATTTTTCAAACTGGTGCCACACCATGTTGAGGGTTAGGGATCAGTCTAAAGAAGTGCTGGGTTAATCTGGGCTTCAAATTGGCCACTATTTGTTCTAAAGCTAAATTTTACAGATTTTAATGAAATCTGTAAAATTTGAGGCTGATTTATTTCATCTCAGTAAAACAGGGTAGAAGTAAAAGAAAGAATTTATAAATTTTGAGAACAGCAGATTGTTTGAGATTTTGGTCAGAAACCATGAGATACATAATGACTTCAAACAAAATGGGAGGATCTTGTTGGCTTCAACTGAATTTCTTGTTCCGATCTCAGATTGATTAAAGCTAGAAAGGATAGCTGTCGGCTGATACTGAATGAATTCTTACCTGAATTCTTTCAAGCTGAGACATCTCCATCCAGTAAATCCCATGCTATTGCTCCTGTGGCTATCTGTCAATAACAGTTCCTAAACTGTTGTTTTGCTGTCTTTATAATGAAAAAAGTGGTGAGAAGGTCAGAAATTACCTTTTTTTGGAAAGGCATGAAAACTTGTGACTACAATACAGGCATATGTGAGAGAAAGAAATGGGGCATGATGAGTAAATAAAGAACCAATGTCTTCTATTCCTTCTGAGAAAAGTAGGAAATACATATTAATCTTTAATTTCAGTTGAAGGATAGTAATGAAGTAACTTAGGAAAGATTAGAAGATACATAAGTGCAGCATATTAATTTTAAACTTTTAAAAATTAAAGTTAGAGCTTTCTCTACCTGTGTGGTCTTGCTTGTGAAGTTACTGATCACAGTAATGAATTTCATGTATTTGAAAAAATACAAGAACAATCATAAGTTTTTAGAGTTACGGTATATTAGCAATGAGAATTTGGGAGATATAGATTTTTTTAAATGAACTGCTTTTAAGTGTATTAGATGTCTTCTGTGACATTTGTAGTTTCACAAATTATAAAAGAAGAAGAGAGGACTGGGATTGTCCAGCCTGACCTCTGGTGTACCACAGGTTACAGTACTAGTTTGCAGAACATGTCTTCTAGGAAGTGGGGATATAAAGATATTAAATATTTCTTGGTGAGCTGCTACAAAGCATATCTAATCTCACTGTGAAAAATGCTTCTCGTCTGATATTGGAACCTCTCCTGTCTTTACCTGCTGGACTGAGGTCACATTATTACTGTAAACTTTATTGTAGAACAGAATGGTTTTAATTTTCTCTGCATCTTTGTGACTAAAAGTTTCTTCTGAATTTCCTTGAGAGACACTTGAGATATAGAATATATATGGCTGGGAAGTTGGCTATCAACACGTTTGTTGACTCAGGAAGACTGGCCAACAGCACTGCTGATGTTTTTTCAAACCTTAAGCAAGGTGGCAAAATTACCTATTTTAAACACGCTTCTCAAATGGTAGAAAAAAACCCATTGGAGCTGGTCTTCAATTCCTTTTCTAAATGTGTCCATAGCTATGCATACATACCTTACATGTTCCTGTGTAGTCTTATATTTTAGACAGTGCATATTGTTGGAAATAATAATTTTCAAGCTTTAATTCTTTTATGACAATTGTTTGACAAATGAGTGTCTGAGTTTCAGTGGGAGCTTCCATAAGTTCTTCTATCCAGGTCCCTGAGTGTGGGATTTCTGGAAGCCCTAGAACAATGTGGAGAGCCCTCCAGGAGCTTGGTTCAAGCCTTCAGCGGGGATTTTTAGGCTCAGGCTTCTGCAGCAGAACAGATCACATCCATCCAGGGTAGCCAGGGCTGGGGCTGCTGTGCAGGCCATCAACAAAGGACTGCAGGAATCGTTGCCCTCAGGGACTAAGATCCCCTGAGCAACAGGGCTGCCCTCAGTGTGTTTGAGCCTTGAAACTTCAGCAGTTTAGCTGTAATTCCAGGAACAGCTGTCAGAGTCCCCAGAAGCATATTGTGTTTCAGAATCAACATATGCTGACATTTCAAAAATGAGCTTCTCCTCCACCCTAAGATTTCCACTTTATGGGTATCCTGAAATGTCAGAATTTCCTCTGTTGTTGTCTCTGAGTGCTGAAGAGTTTTGATCACTCTTGCTGCAGTTCTCTATACCTTCTCTGGTCTTTGCTGCTTTCCAAGATGGGGAAATTTGATTTCATGCAGCAGCAGTCTTGCTTTGGAGCTATAAAATGGCATAATCATGTTTTCTCTTTCATTTTCTCTTCCTTTCTAACAATTCCTAATGTTTTATTTGGCTTTTTAAGTGCTTCTGAGCATCACGATGGTGTTTTCATGGTGCTATCTGTTATAACTCTGAGATAGCTTTTCTGAAAGATAATAGCTTCTTTAGCTTCAGTCAGTGAATAGCTACAGTTAAAGTTACTTTTCCATGTGTGTTACTTTACACTTATTTATACTGAGTTTTTTCTGTATGTTTATTGCTTAATCATTCTGAATCATGAAATTCCTATGCAAGTCTTTGCTGTTTGCTTACCTTTTTACTACCCTGAATTACTTGTCACCAGTAGCAAATGTTGCTATCCCTCCCACCCCTTTTCCAGATCATTTGCAAAAATACTAAATAGCATAAGCCTCAAGCCAGATGCTTCATTTGAAATCCTACTATTTATTCCTACTTTAGTTTCCTATCCTTTTAATCTGTTATTAATCCATAGGAAGACATTCCCATGGCATTTTATGAACTCTTGGTTAAGAAATCTTCCTGTAAGCCTTTAGATAATTCGAGCACAGCCTATAAACTGCCTTGTCCTTGTCCTACAGAGAATTTTAACAAGTTGACTAACCTGTATGAGAACTGTGTTAACTCGTTTTTAGTATGATAGGTTTGTTCCTGTACCTATGACTTCATTTGCTTACTATTTTATGATTTGGTTGTGTGCAGAGACACTTGCCTTTGAAAGCAAGTATCCTGAATAAGGTCACAGACCCCTTTCAGTGCGAAGTCAAGAGTTAGGATTTTTCTTTTGGTACCTGAAAAATTTTTCCAGAAAACAAATGTTCATGTTATGTAAAGACTTTGTCTCAGTATCACCTACCCAGGGTATGTGAGTGATGTTGAAGACTTCCATTATTGTTAATTTTTGTCCTTAAAGATGCTTGTAACAGTCATTGCCACCTTTCTGGTAAATCAGTAATATATACTTCATATAAAAGTTGATTTTGTTACCAATGGCTGAAGTTGCAATCTGTAGTGATTCTGTTCCTCCTTGACATATTTAATTTATTCATTAAGTTTTATTCTGGACTTTCTTTAGCAAACAGCCTGTATATATATTTGTTCTTATTGCTTATTTTTAGGCTCAAATTTAGGACTTCGTTACAATTTTTATTTGATGCCTCTACTTGAATTTTGTTGATATTTGTCCTGTGCTTTGTTGGAGGATACAGAGCTGTTCTAACTTTCCTCCAGGGAGAATCGTTATCTTAAACTGTATGTTCTACTCCTGCCAGCTTCCTTTGATTTTTTTTTTTTGACTCAGAAACATTTCTGTAGATGCATTTGAAGTGCCAGCACTGAAATAAATTTCCTTAAGAATTAATGCCATATTCATCTCTGGACATCCTAGACAAGCATCTTTCAGGAGGGATAGGAGGCATTTGAACTTCTTTGAGGAAAGGAGATGGATTTTATGACCTCCAAGCATCCTTTCTAACCCTATAATTTCTTTAAAATTCTTAACTGGGTAAACAGATGCAACTTCTCTGGCCTTCACAAAGGATCAGATCCATATCTATGTTTTTCCTGCAGATGGGGATTGGAGCTCCTCAGAGATAAAGGTAGTGGGTATTCTATTGAAGTGTTGGAGAGATGGATTTTATTGTATGCTAACTTTTTATTACTGTTAGGATTGAAGTAAAGAACAGTCTTTTTTTCTCCCCCAAATCCTTAAAATATTGCCAGCCATAACTCCATCAAAGTAGACAGTATTTGCTTTTAAGAAATATAGTAATTTTTTTTTATTGGTGATGACAATACATTTCTAGTCCTTTAAAATATCCTGTCTTTTGGTTAAATTAGTTACTATAATGTCTTGCAACTTGGCAGAATTCTTTCAACCACATTAGTATTGTCAGCTCTCTTGCAAAACAAAAAAGCAAAAACTCACACACTAAAAAAGCTGCAATGAAGAGCTGAAAAATAGATTTTTTTTTTTCTTTTTTTTTTGTTGTTGGTAAAAATGTGCTTCACTAAACAGAGCACCTCTGGTTGTTGCAGTTGTTAGGTAACTATGCAGCCTAGGTTAAGTGGAGTACTTATGAATCCTAATGCAGTACCCTTCTGCCTAAGCCCTTTGTCTGTGAAAACACTTTGGCTTTCACTCTGTATTTGTTTAAAATAGCACAAGGGGCAGTCATGCTATACTTTATTCCACTTGTGTTCAATGCAATGCTTGCTAAGAATAGGTGAATATCATATTGTATAAAAAGTAGCATAATGGCATGTGACTGAATTTTCAATGAGGGAGGCAGTGTGTGATTGCACTGTCAATGAGATGCTGCCTCACACTTTGTTATGCAGTCCTGCTTTCATGAAATCAAATTCTGGGTGACTCATTGAATCCACTCAAATATTGTCATAGTGTATCTTCATTGCACAAAACAGTATTTAAGACTTCCTAATCACACTGCAAATAATGTTGATAATTCTACATGATGCTGAGAGTGAGCAATAGACTTCAGAAAATCTTTAAAAAGTATCCATTATATAAAGACAGACACTATATATAGATATATCTCTATATATCTCTCTTTATATCTATCTATATCTGAGGTACACAAAACTCTCACTAGAAGCTGTAAAGGGATGTGGATGAAAGTACTGACAATGTTATTGAATGTTTAAATAGGAAAATCTACACAATTAATTTGACTTTAAATATATCTTACTAGAGCTGATTTAACATTTTCCTTGATAATGTCAAACTAGTTTCACTGTTATGATCTACTTTATATTACTGGTAAAACTTGAAGGTGGAAGTCACAAGGACATAAAGATGAGGTTATATACTTTTGCATTTGAAATACAGAGAAGATTTATAAGATGGAGCTGTTAAAAATAGGCGAATGGAAGGAAGAGGAAAATAATAACAGAAACCTAATACTGACTGGATGAAAGAAAAATGATATAAAATTTAGTGTTTCAAAACTTAATGCATAAGGAAAAAATAAACAGCTACAGATTTAAAAAATGGACTCTAAATCCTCTATTATTGTTCAGGAAGGAGACCTTAGTCATTGTGGACATCTCTAAAGAATTAATTCCTTTCTCAGCAATATAATAGAATTTGAAGCATTATTAGTAAAGGAAAAGAGAACAGAGCTATGGACATTGTTGCACCATGCTTATTGTTCCCTGTTTGCTCACATGCTGAATGCACAGTTCTGGCTCTACCCTCTCAGGGAGGATATACCCAGCATTGGAAATGCAAGGAAAGGGTAACATGCATGGTCAAGTATGATTAAAAGCACTAAAAGGTTTCTCAGGGAAGAGATACCAAATGGACTGGGATTCATCCATCTAGAAAGGGAGATGATTGAGGGAAAATATAATGGGAATCTATAAAATCACAAATAATGGGAAGCTGGCAGGTACATAACAAATATGTATTGTTTCCCATTACAAAAAAAAGGCAGTTTTTTAAGATCTTCAGCAGATTTTAAGAAATTAAAAGGTGGGTTTTTTGTATATACTCAGATGCAAAATTCATTATTGCTGAAAGATATTAAGTACAAAACTGTAAATAGGTATAAAAAAGAATTAGTTTGATAGAGAATAGGCACACACAATGAAAATTAAATGTGATTGCTCAGAAACAGATGCTATTTGGCTCAGGAAAAGCTAATATGTTGATACCTGGGAGCTATGAGTATGAACATCAATGGAAGTATGACTCCATTTTGTTTTATACTCCTTCCTTCCTGGTCACAGCTGGAGACAGTTAAGACCAAACTAATATTTGTTCAGGCCCCACCTGGAGAAACTAGCATGCAATAACTAAAGATGGTTATAAGATTTTCATGTGCTGTTGAATAATTCAGAATCTCCAGTGTTCGTGGACCAAACCCAGAGATTATATGAGCTAGGTGGAAAATCCTGTGCCTGGTTATTCTGGGCCTCTTGTCACCAAAATCCAAGAAGAAAATAACCCTCTAACACTATATTTGAAATGATAGAGAATCAGGCATTACTTTATTCTGGCCAGGATGTGCCACAGAAAATATTCCATAAATGAGTTTCACTAGATTTTTCCCAAACTTTATACAGTCCAAACCCCATAGAAATCCATTGGTTCAATGTTCATTGATCCCAAGTTTCATACTTCTTAGTATTTGGTTTCCTATTGGATCTGGATTTCTTTGCCTATGATGTTAATGAGGTCCTCACTCCTTGATTTCTTTATCACTCTTTTCAGGACCAGGTGTCTCCAACCAGGGGCAGTAGATGTTTGTTGACGTTTGCTGATGGTCGTTATCTTTTTGGGTATCTTTTAGGCTACTCCCAGTCTGTTGAGAGGCTAAGCTCATCTCTGTTGAATGATGCAACGTCCCTGTAAAAAAACCCTAAAACTCCTTTCTGCAAGGCAAAGGCAAACCAAACCTGACTAGAGAAATAAAAAAATTAAGAATTAAAAGTTATATTATTTCCAACACTCTGAGCATCCTGGTTACCTTACCTGGTGTTCATTTCCAGTACATGCACATAGAATGATCACATCACCTCTGGCTGTCTTGCCATTTCTCTCACTAATGTACCCAATTCCTCTGTTGTTTTTTTTCTTGGCTTGAAAGCTATTTGGAGGAAAAATGTGAACAAACCCAAAAGAACAAAATATTATTCTGGGAATATTACCTGAGTTTTGGCTGAAACCTGCAGGCACCACTGAAGTAATGTGATGTTGGTTATGTAAAGCTCTGCTGAGGAAGCACAGCTTCCAATGGATTTGCACGAGTGGAGCACAGCTTCATCTCCCCTCTGGAGTCTGCAGCCTCCCTGCCGCTCCCAAGTGTTGTGTGCTGTGCCACCCACCTTGCCAGCCACATAGACAGCAATACACTGGGTTTTTATCTTCTTTTAGCTTTAATTTTTTATGAAATATGACAAAATTTCTCTGTTTGAGACCTTTAGTCTTCTGTCAAATTGGCTGAAATTGTTCAACAGGTTCATAATGTGCTTGAGGGAAAATAGCAAACTGACAGATGGCCAGGCAATGCAGCCACATATGCCTCGTTTCTTGGAGAAACAGGTTAAAAATGGATCATTAGAGTAGACTTCAAGAAGGATGGCAAAGAATGACAGGAAAAAAATATGTTAGAAAGTCAAGAACTGACTATTTGATATCCAACTCTGCTCCTGCATGGTCCTTCACCTTCAGCAGGAAGTGCCTCGTGTTTTATGCATCCTTTGGAGCTGCACATTTTCACTGAATTGGCTGATTCCATCCCTCAGCTCTGACGTGTCAGATCTTTCTGTCTTGTTCTGACAAGGGTCCCAACCATGCTGGGATTCTTCTCTAGTAGCTGCAAGTAGGAAATGAGTAAAATTAGAAGTTACTCATGGTACATAGCTGTAAATAACTTACAGTATATAGTGTTATGGCATATATCTGTTATCTTCTGTTATAAATAGTGGGTTAAAGGTCTCCTTGTAGAAAGCTAATAAGTGAGGTGGATTGTATAACGTTTAAATCCTGGGTTGCATATTGTTTAAACTCCCTTTTGCTAAGCAGTTTTCTTTTAAATCGGTGTTCTTGAAAATGAAAGATTAACAGTGTTGGTTACAGCTGTGTGATATTGGCTGGTGCTTTGCAAGCTTCCAGGTGCAAGCATGCCAGCTCCTTCTGGATTTGACTTTTAAAAACCTGCTCAGTTGAAATCCTAGACGATTTTAAAAATAATTTTCTAACCATTCTCAATACATGACTTTGCTATGCTAAATGTTTGAAATTAATGGGAGTTTTCTGTAACTGAGAATGTGCAGAATCACTTTTGGATCTGGATGAATAGATTAAATCATTTCACAGAGCTATTTTTCACTTTGGAATTGGCTCTGTGCCCGTTGTCTGAAGTCAGCACATGAACAGAGTGTGTCACGGATTTTTCACTCTTCCACTTCCCTTGGGTACCTGGTCATATCGAGATGGACAATGCATTTTCTCTTCCTCTGCTTTTCTCTGTTGCACGGTGACTACAGCTTTTGTTCTGTTTTAATTGAAAGAAAGCAACAGTCTGAATGTTTCTGTTTGTTTTGCTGCATTGATTTTATTTATGGGACTGAATTTTTGTGAAAAGCTTATATCAAAGGACTGTAACTGTCCTTCTCTGAGCAAAAAATACATATTAAAAATGGAAATCAAGAAGAATTCTCCTGCTGACAAGAAAAATGTTATCTTACACCTACTTAGAGATGTGGAATTAATATCCCTAGATTCTTAGTAGCAGCAGGTTAATTAAAACAATCACCCCTCCCTTTTTAATCTTGGGAAACTGTTTCATCCCATGAGATAATGTGTCATGAAATGTGTTAACTACAGCGCTTCAGGATGAGAACACAGCACACAGTAGAAATAAGCAATAGCTGTCTCCTTTCTCTGTCATTCACAGTATTAGTAAATAGATTAAGCAAAAGGAAAACTTTGTCTGACATTTTTTCTATACAGTAAAAGTATATAATACGGAGTTCTAGTCCTAGTTGCCTGTATTATATGAGTGCTGTATAACTGAGGAAGATAGTTGCTAATTACCAGTAAAGGAATAATTGCAAGAGAAGGGAATGCATGGTAAGATATATATATATGTTCAGTGTTTTCACTCACACATACAGAGAAAAGATGTTTCTTATTACTGTAAAAATTTTAAAAATGGGTTTTGGTGAGTTCTCTGAAATAGACAAAATATTGTTCTTTAGCAAAGTCTGCTAATGGACACTAGCAGATGCTACCTTAAAAGATGTAAGATAGGTCTGATTAAACATCTGTGCATTTAAACTCAGTAATTGCTTTTTGACATTTAGTAAAATCAATTTAAAAGTTGCAATATTTAATATATGGTGTTAAATTTTCTAATGTTGCTTTATATAAGATTTTGGAAGAAATTTAATAAACAAGCATCTCTTGAGACCTGGAAGATGTAATCACCCTTCTTGGTAAGCCTTCCTCATAACTCACTGGGTTACAGTTAGTGCTACTCCACTGTCAGAGTGAAGCCTTCCAGCCCAATAATTTTAGTGTAGAGATTTCATAAAACTGGTGTATTAGAGGCAGATCCTTCCTCCTCTATTCTTCTTCCAAATGAATCTGTCTGCCTGTCTATTACCTTCCAGTGCTCCTGCCCACCTTCAAGAGCTCTCTGACTGGAGTTTTCACCCACCATGCTGTAATGGGTGGCTGCTTACCTATCTTATTTTAGATACTGTATTTAGATTTATGTATAGGTGTCATCCAATATTTTATATAGCTGATAGATTTTTAGATCTGTTGCCTTTATTATCTGAGTTTTTAAGGATTCTGTTAAAAACAAACTCCCAAACCCTTGGGATGAATTTATTCCCCTGATGGAATAAAAAGTCTTTGCCAGACTAATCATAGGTGACATCCGTCATCCTCAGGAAGGATATGCCAAGACTGAAGATGCCTGGATGAGTCTGCTATGTTTTGTGGATGTCTCCTTTGGACTGTACTGACCAGGTGGTTGGAGCAAGGCATTTTGCCATCACAGTTGTCTCTTATTCTCTCGTATTTTTAGGTACTGTGTCCTGAAATTTAATACACACAAGCTAATCCTGATTGCTGTCCCATTGGCTTCTCCCTAGTTTTCTGGGCAGAGATGCCATGAATTTAGGTTCTGAAGTGAATCTAGTTAAGCTGCTGCCAACCCCATGTAGAGAATAATGAATGATGTTCAAAAAAGGTTCATTCTTCTTTCAGAAGAGGGCATTCTTAATGAGAAATGGTCTTTCACCCATGAATCTATTTCTCTTCACCACACTGAATATGCAAAGTTTGGTGTCCAAGTAGATTTTCATTGTGGGTCTTGGTGAATTGTTCAAATTCTCTAAGGGGCTAATTTCAATATGTTGGATAAGACATTTTTTAATGAATTAGGAAAGTGAACTTATTACATTGCAAAAGCCTTTTAATAAAACATAAGTTTCTATTTTCAAAGTGTTTTCAGATGAGATTTGCAAGACATATAAACACAGGGTGTGGCTTTTCCTGTATATTCCATGATAATTCATGCAATTTGAGATTATTTCTTCTACAACTTCTTTGGATCTATCAAACATTCTTGCTATTTACAAATAGCAATGTGTACTGCAAAGCAAATCAGATGTTTATCATATGAATAGAAATATATTAAAATGTATAACACAAGGAGAGTGAATCCAGTGTGTACAATTCAGTGTGTACCAGATCATACATGTTAGTAATTCTCTACTGTGAGACACTGAGAGAATAATAGTAAAGAGAATCAAAGGTTCTCTATATGTTTTTTCTTCCCTTTGATGCTTAATGAAAGCACCATTAATATAAAGCTTTATGCTGGTGCTACTTAACTTGTAACTTAATGTGTTCATATTTCTGTATTAATTACATAGTTCATTTCATGGGGCAACTATTATGTATACTAGTAACTTAGTCATCCACTTCACTTAGAGCTGAACATCAAAAAATCTAATTTTGTAGGATTATAGTCTCTATCTTACAGCCCTTTTTGATATCGTCAGCTTCTGAAAACAAAGGCTAGTCAGCTAAATTGACTCTTATTCCTCCTTGGGGGAACTCAACAAAGAGGAGAATTAATGATGTTAACATTTAGACTTTAATAAAATATTTTGAATCCCTAGAAATTTCAATCTGGAAAAAATTATTCTGACAGGGGGTTAATTGTCTAGAGATGGAATTAATGTTGTGTTGGCAGGAGATAACCTGAGGTAACCATCAGGTGAGGAGTAGCTGTGGGTAATTGGGATAGTGCAGCAGGTCAGCGGATGGTGTAACAGACACTGATTTACGAATACTCAGAAGACTCAAGTAAAAATTCTGTTGAAGTTGTGAGTTTAGGAGTTTAAGGGTGCCACAGCTTGCATGAGGGATTGCAGTCATGCACAAGCAGTGCATTTCGTCTGTATGTACTGATTTCAGCATGTACCCTACACTGGGTAAGCCTCTGCTGCTCACTAAAGTCTGGACTGGTGGTCCAGTCTGGAATGTGGACTGGTGGTTCAACAACCCAGATGTGACTGAACATGCCCACAGAATAAAATTGTGAGGAATAGAGGTTTGTATTAATAAAATCCATTATTTTGAAATTGTCTTTTAGAATTATTAAATATAGTGAAAACAGACATGTATTTTTAGATTAGTAATCAATGCACACTGAGATAATTCCCACTGCAGTTTTTAGTCTCTGACTGGAACTTTTACTATCTGGCCAATAAAGTATGTCTGAGCAACAAGAAAGTTGAAATATGTTTGACTTGTCTGTGTTGGGGTTTATTTTGGTATGTCATTACTGATCCTGACACGAAGAAGAGTGCAAAGGGTTTTGTTAAAGTTAAGTGAAGAGAATATTACTGCTCTTGGACAATGCCTGAATTTATGGCTACTCTACAACCCAGGGCTGGAGCTTATAGGTACTGCATCAGGTACACCTGGGGTACAGAAACTGATGGGTTATGAACGGAAAAAAAGAGGAGGTCTAAACAACTTGGGGTAAAAATTTGTGGTTTTGACAGAAAGCTGATTGTGGCTGAGCTTGTTAAAGATTTGGAGAGGTATTACATGGACAAAAATAATGCCTATATTTTCAGTACAGGTGAAATAAGGAATAAACATAAAAAAGTATATAATTCTGCTTTTGATTAATGCTAGCATATCATAGAAGCATCTGTCTGTGGGCCAGATAAAGTCACCTGTGGGAATTTCCCCTAGTAAGAAGGGACCCTGAGCATTCTCCAAAGAGGCTTTTCACACAGGATACCCTGTTCTGTTATGCTAATGTCCCCCTGCTATGCTCCCTTGGTCAGCCCTGTTGGTCCAAAGCCCCTTGTCCCTTGGCCTCCCCCATCTATTTCCCCCTTGGCTCCCATGCCCTAACCCTGGCTCTGTACTGCCCCATGCCCCCTGAGGGTTGGCCCCTGATGCCCTCTCTGCCCCTACCACCCCCATACTTAACCCTGGATCCTTCCCATGAGTCTTGGTCTTTGTCACTGAACCCTCCACGTGTGTGGCTGGAATAAACATCTCTGAGGACTCGACAAAGACCTTTCCTGCCTCTTTGCCATCAACTCATGTTAGCAGCTATCCTGGCATGCTACAGTCACCAAGGTGTCTCTTTCTATTAATGTGTGTCTACCTTGTCCCAGTTTTTAGGCAGTGCTATTTTCCTCCATTGCACAGCTTTTTTCACCATCAGGGAGAATGTTTGAAGTGGAGAATGTTTGAAACACCTTCATCATCTTTACTTCCTTTTGCTTCAGGCTGTAAGCATGGGTATTGCAGGTACCAAAAAAAAATAACATATTCATAGACAGCTCTCTGTATCAACAGGCTTGAGGGAAAACAAGCTGCTAGAGGCAGAAAACAAGTCCTACTTGAGAATATTTTTGAAATAAGAAAGAACAGTACTTGCCTTTCATAGCTATTATGGAATAGCTGAACAGTTTTGCCAGAAAGAACTCCAGAATCATGTACTAATGTTCTTTTTTACAGAGCAACACCAGGTTTTTCTAAATTTTTTTCCTAGATAGGTACAATGTGGAAATGTAACCTTATTCTTAGCAGGAAGAGACTTGCAGAGTTTTAGTTAAGCTCACAGTTTAGCCCCTGTGGGAATGTGGAGAAAACTCCATGCTTTCCTAATAAAATGTCACAAAAGAGTTAAAATCCAAATTTCTGAGAACATGAGGACACACTGAAAATATTGAGAAACTACTAGAATGGCACAAATATAACAGGGGAGCTGGTCGTCTTCTCAACAAGTTCATTATTATAATACATTATTCAGCCTTGCTTTACTGGATAAATGGAAGCCACTAATTTATGTATAAGAAAGACAGAGATTTTGCCCTTTTTAGAACATGAGATCATTCATTTGAGATGACTACTCATACAGATCTGCATATTGCACATCATTGGATTATTTATTTTTTTCAGAAAGAACATCAAATGACTTATCTTTGTGAATTATGTTTGTATAGGTGAAGTTTTTTTCAGCATCTTCAAAAGCCTCAGGCTCTTCTCCCTGAGCATGATGGTTCTAACCTACAAATGTGATGTATGAAATCTGAGTTCCTGAAAGAGTATCCTCAGGTCCCCCCTCCCTCCCTCCCTCCCTCCCTCGTGCAGAGCAAAAACATGCCTGATATGTAAAATCTTCTGCTCTTTTGCAATCATTTGTCCTTTGGGAAAGCAGAATTTGATGAGGACATAATTTCAAATTTGACTTTGGTTTTTGTGATCCTGTTACACTCCCACAGTTAATTGCCTGTAGAGTAATTTAATTTCCTCTTTCAACTCAGGGCTGTCTGTTTACCTTCTCTGTATTTAGCAGAGGCTAAAAAGGCCATCAGTATAGCAGCAATAAAGACAGCTTTCTTTGGTTTTGGTCTCTACAAAATTCTGCTAACTTGCGGCTGATTACTCATAGATGGTGGCTCTCAGGGAGTTTAAATGTGAGTGACATTCCCCAGTCTCGGGGTTCCCCTTGGTTATAAGTTTGCTAATTTTGCCACAGAGCCACTGCAACTGGTTAAATATGTTAATATATTTTTTATAAATGTATCTGTATATACAGTGTATAGCTCTTTGTTAAGGACTGATCAGAATTATGGTCTTCTGGGGCAGTTTAGAAAAATATCTTAGACCTCAAATCCAGTAAAAAAATTCCCATATCAATAGATCTCATTAGTTCCTAATTTTGTACAAAAATTACCCTACATTTCTTAGCAAAACAAATATTCATTGCAAGAGAAAATCTCAGTTGCTTTATAAGACCTGTAAAATTAATTTTTGAAGAAAATATTTTCATTCAAAAAGGAACTTTTTACATCATTGCTCCAGATATTTATTAGATGAGTGAATATAAGATCTTTATAAGATAAGGATTGCAGATTTAGGAAAGCTTGGGATTCTGGATAATATTGCAGAACTTTGCAGCGTCGCCTAGTAACCCACCCATGCTACAGAATATCTGATGTCGCTGTTTTCAACATTGCACTCAGACTGGGCTTGGTTTACAAGACCAGAAATAGATGAAAATTGCTCAGAAGAGCTTTGTTTTGGTAAAGCAATGATTCTGTCTGGTGAGAAATAGAGCTTTACAATTGCAAATTGTCTCCTCAAACAGGTCTTTAAACTTTTTCGCACTGGAAAGTTCATTTTCAAATGATGAAAAAGTAAATGAATCACCATAAATGACTCATATTAGAAGATTTTTGCAAAGTGGTTGTCACGAGTAACTCGTCTGAATCATCTGGAACAGTTTTTGTCAGGAAGGCGAGGTTGTCAGCTTTCCCTAAACAATGAGATACAGTAGAGCAGCAGTGCAATTAGAGATCTTTTAAAGTCATCAGGATGATCTGCCTGTGATATTGCTGTGATATTCAGACTACTGCATGGTCTGACATTAGTTGCAGCCAAACGACAACATTAAATAAAAAAGACGTTTCCAAAGTGGAATGTTCAAGTTTCAGGTTATTCCTACACCAGATGTGATCTTAATTTACAGTTTCTAATTACTCTGCCACATTATATTATTCCACCTGTGTGTACACAGTGAATGGAGAGCCACCCATTTCTTCTGGCCTCCTCACTTAGAAAGCAGCAATAGGATTGATTTAATGCCAATCAATCAAACTGGAACTGGTTATGCAGGACTTTCTCTGAAGATTTCTGTGACTTTCCCAGGCAAAAGTGATTTAGAGACTTCCAAACCTGGTTATTGAGAATTACAGAGTGCAGTTATGCATAAATATGTCAAAAGCCTATATCTCTGATAAAGATGAATTGCTCTTACCAGACCACCCTGATATTCAGAAGTATCATCATCACTGGAGGGAGGATGTAGTGTCAGTCCAATGGGGAATGGCCAAAGGCTGAAACACTTTAGGTTGCATTTCTTCTCAAATTCAGTTTTAGGCTATTTCTGAGAAATTTCAGCTCAAATAATTACACAAAGTTGCAGTCAGCCTTCAACGGGATTGAGTGAGACACACAGGTTCTCTTAAAGGTACTGCAGTCCCCAAAACTCCCTTCAGAGAGAGCACTGTGGAGCTGCTGCCATGAGCAACTGCACTGTGTCTGCTTCTTAAAACTGAGTCAGTTTTCTCTTGTGAAATACCTAAATCAGCTCCCTTGAATGTTCCTTTTGGCATATGCCTTTAACCCCAAAACTCCCTGAGCACTTAGATCTACATTCATTTCAGCATAATGACTTCTAAAATCTTTTGAAGAAAGTGTGGCTTTCCACAATACATCAAAGGCTTAATATGATTTAAATTCCTCTTTGATTCTGACCATTGGTCAGTTTTCATCTTCTTTCTCTAAATTATTCTTTTTTCCATGTACTTCCACTAGTTTTTCTTTTGCTCAAAGAACAAACTCAGCTTATAGATACTTATAATCCTTTCATTTTGCTAAATAGAATCTTCTTTAAGTTTCTGGTCCTTTTTTAGATACATGAAGCTAATTTTTTTCTTTTCTTCCCATCTCCTCTGTTTTCTTTCCTCCTAAAACTGCCTTTAGTTTTTATTTTTCCCCTTTTCCCCTTGTAGATTGTTGCTGAGATGTCCTCCCCCCATTCTCGCTAGTGCTCTGGAGCGGTAGCTGCACAAAAAATTCCGTTTCAGTGGTGCTATTTCTGGATGCTGCCATCTGCCAGGTTTTACTTCCATTTCAAACAAACTTTCGGTTTGGTTTCATCTTTCATTTGGAGGCACAGCTGCTCCTAAATGCTTGGTAATCACTGGTGTGCAGCACACACCTGTAGCCAAATTTATAAAGGAAATAGGAGAAAAGAGCTATATATTCTCAGCTTGTTAGCCATTAAATAGGTTAGTCAGGAAAGAGGGACTCTTATCTTTGCTTGTGCAGATCTTTATTTTATAAACATTATTTCCTCAAAGGACTAATAAAGAAGAGCAAACACAGAAGAAGGATTACCAAGCTCCTCTCAGTGAACCTTTGTTAATAACAAGTTTATCAGGGCAGTGCACGTGCAGGGGGCTTGGCTCAGTGTTAATTTGTCGCTACCACCAAATTAACTGTGCTCTATTTTGTTTTCTTTCCAATTTTACATCCTTGATTACATATTCATAAAACTGTCCTTCCTTCCAAGCATAAATACAACTGCTTTGAAAATATAATTGTCTGTGTTTATCAAGCACCTAATTTGTTTTACTTGCCAGCTACTAATTACATAAGAAATATAAATGAATTGCAGGTCATATATTCCATTTGAAGCACTAAAAGAAAAACTTTCTGAATCACAAAATTGAATTTAAGTTGCAGCCTGGGACACACAACATGCAGTGGTGTCTCCAGCAGTACTAGTCAAAGAAAACAAACATTCTGGCCAATTTCACATACCAGATTTGTCAAAATAGACTGAGCGATGTGCTTGTTCTGTTTAAAGTGAATTGTTTTGGTAGCCTCTGAGAGATTTCTCTGACTCTGATTTCTATATATTCTGAGTCTATCACTGCTAAAAATTGTTTATGATAGAGCAGAGAAAATCAAATGCAAAGCAGACTGAGAACACACTAGGATTTTGGTTTATCCACCATGTCGTTCATTTTATGTTTCATCCATTTTCTGAAAGAGATATGCAAATTCTGTCTTGCTTCCGAGCTGGATTATTGTACCATCTCAATCCATTCAAAGCAATAAAATGAGATTTAATAGACTATGTTAGTTAATTGTTTAGGAAACATGGATCTCTTAACACTGTGACAACCACAGATCTGGGACTGGAGAGCAGAAGCTCTTTTGCATATGTAGCAACTCTTGCAGAAATTTGGTATTAGCCAGTAAATTCCATCTTTCAGACTGGTCTTATAACTACTGTCTAGAATTTATATAGCACTAAACAAACTACTAACTATTTAAGCTTAGTAACACAATTGTATGTCAGGTCACTAAACATAGATGCAATTCTGGATGTTTGGAATTTTGGCAGTGAGAAAGAAGAGCACTGAATTTTAAAAAGGAAGCTGATGCTAATAGAGCACATCATGAAGAAACATATTATCCCTCAGGAATAGATTGTAGTTTTTGGGTCCACAAAAGACACAAGGCTGAACTCGTTGTATTATATGCTTGTCAATAAGTTCTGTGAGTTCAGCCCAAGTTCTGTGGGTTATTTCAAACACACATTACAGGGCTACAGCACAGTTATCTAGAGAGGTACTTGGGAGTCACCAAAGCCTTAGTGCTGGGATTTTCCCTATAGTTTGCGGTACACTAATACTTATGTTCTTATTAGAAAAGTATATTTACTTCCCCTTTCCTATGAAAACTTAGGGAGTAAGATTCCTGCCCTATGGCATATGCTTGCGTTTCCAACCCTTGGTTATTTTCATATATACAAACTGTGCAGAAGCTCAGCCTTCAGAGGTGAGGCAGGTGTGTGGTGTTGACAGATGAGTACCCTGTGCTACCATTACAGTAATACAGGTGTGTTTGAACTGGGATTTTGTTCAGTCCTGGACTTGAATTAGAACAGGTATGACAGCATCTGACCTCAGAGTAGGTTGAAAGAGGTATGTTGATTTCAGTGCACTTCAGCTTAGATCCTATAATAGTTTTTCATGTCGTTTTCCTTCATTATGTTAACTGAAGATTTGATGCCTCTGACTTGGTTGTGCTTGTTCCACTTTCCCTCTCTCATTACTTTTCATGATTTTCATTTGTAGTGAGTTGTATTGCCTGTCACTGGAGGGAGTGGTTGTTGGAGAAAATCACAGTTTCTAATGCTGACTGCAGGTACTTTAGGATAATTATTATTGATAAGCAAGAAAGATGACTGAAAACAGAAAATCTGGAAATAAAGCTACCATCTAGAAACCAAGGGTAGGTAGTATGGAATCAGGGTGCCAAAAATGGAGAAATCAAATACTCACTTCCATGATGGTGGGTTGAAGTTCATTAATAAAATATTTATTGCTTACATGGGCTTTTAGCACAATTTGCCTAGAAATCCGAAAGAGCAGTTGGATGAATTAAAATGTAATAAGCTATTATAAATAAGAATGAGATAACCAGAAAGGTATTGGCTTTCTTCTGTCATAGAATATTTAAACATAGAGAGTAGCAGCAGAAGTGGGTTTTGTGAATAGGATTCACTGAGTATTTTTAAAATATATGCAGTTCCCATCTCTGACATTCTCTGTTTCCCTCCTTTTGTTCTGCTTGAGCTAGGAAAAGACATCTTCAGTTGTTAATCTTTAAGATTGAAGTGGCTTTAGGAGAGTAATTTGAGATTTAGAGTAAGGACTACTGCACTTATTTAGCCATGCCAATGAAAATAGATTTTGGCCCAGGTTGTCAAATGCTGCACACATCTCATTGACCCACTGCACTGTGTCTTCTCTTTCCTTTTTAATCTGGTGAAAGGAGAGGGTAAAAGATCGTCCTAAGCTTGTTTGAGAACTCAGTTTACGGAACATAATTCCTAGTGATTTGTGTTACACAAGATTATTTTAGTAACTGTTTTGAGTGGTAGAGATGTCCTTGGTGCCATCAACTTAAATTTTATCAAAACACAGTATCTTGCTGAAAGTGCATAATTAGAGCATTTCAGTGGTGGTGCTGAGAGAATGCTCATTCTTATGGTATTTCTAGTAAGGCTCACAGCACTGCTGGGTCAAAAGATTTGGGTTTTTTTCCTTTTACTAGTAAAGATGCGTTTTTATATCTGTGCGTAAACCTTCAGTGCTGTGTATGGGCATCCTTATTGTGCACTTTCAGAATTTTTTTAACCCCCTCCCCCCTTTTTTTCCTCTTTTAAATGTCATGGTTTCCTTACATTTCACCACAGTATGCTTGGATTTACCTTGGGGTCTTGGTTAATTTGACAATTTTATTTTTCAGCCTGTGTACTGAAAGAAGAAATTAGAGAGAGTTGTCCCCAGAACACAAACTCTGTTGTTCACTGGTAAGGACTTGATTAGGGGAAATCTGTCTAAATAATTCTAGAAGCCAAAGTTGCTAAATAGGCAAACCAACTCCCCAAAAAAGACAAAACAAACAAAACAATCTCAAAGCAGGTGCTGAGGAAAAATAATGAGGTAAAATTTGTCTCTGCTCAGGCTAAATGTCTGACTTCAGCACTGCTGGGCACTTTAACCTTGAAAGAGAAAGACTGGTGCACCATGTTAGAGCACTGAGTAACTTCACAGGCAATCTTTGCTCTGGCTCTGGATGACATTTGAAATTTCAGAACTTGGAATGAAAAAAAATTAATCAGAATCTGACTGATTCCCTATAGGACTGTTAGGGGGAAGAAGAAAAATAATCCTTGTAGCTTACAGAGGGTCTGCAATGGCCTTATAATATTTAAATAGGTGAGACACTCTCCTGCAAATCTGTAGAAACTGAAGTCATTGCAGGGGCAATGTGATTCCTTCAGGATATTGACAGTGAGTCCTGTGCAGCACTTCAAATGATGTATGGTTTAAAGAACATCTTTTAAAAAGTGTTTCATCCACTTTTAAAAGCTTACATTGGAAGAAGTCTATCACCTTCAGTGAAAAACTGTTCCAGTGTTTAATTAGTCTTTGTGATGGTAAATTATTTCTTATTCCAGACTGAATTTGTATGACTTCAGCTCCCATCTGCTGGCTCTTGTTTTTCTTTGTCAACAACTTTGAAAAGCTGCCACCACAGCTCTCTTTCACCTGTATGTACAGTGATCAAGCTACAGCTGAAGCTTTTCTTGAAAGCTAAATATATTTAATGCCTTAAGCCCTGCATTGTAAGGCTGGTTTCCCAGCTGGTGAATCACATTTGTGGCTCTACTTTAAATTGTTCATTGCTTTTTCATGTCTTCCTTGAATTAGACTGGGAGCAACAGCCTAATAAGAGCTTCACCGAAGCTGGGTTTAGAGGTGACACTGACTTTGTTGTTCTTCACTTGTCTTCTTTTTAATCATTATGGGATAGTATTAGTCTTTTCTGCCACTGAACACTATTGGGAAATCATTTTGAGGCAATTACCTGTGATGGTCCCTAACCTTTTCCCTGTACTTCTGTTTTTGAATTAACACCATGACTTATCTCCAAATTTAATACATGATAAAGTGATGTATTAAAATGTATTTTACTTAACGGTAGTTAACTGGCAGTATATATCAGGTTTATACCATCTGTTCATCTGCAAGATGAACATAGTTACTGCTGCCCTTTCTGCATTGCCTTTGCCCTTTGAAATACACAAACTAAACTGGCAATCCTACTTCCCTTTAAAAATTTCTTCCTTTTTGAGACATGCTAAAAGTTAAACGTCAGTGGTTCAAGGAGATCTTTGGCTCTCTGCTCAGTATTTGGGCTGGTTAATTTGGAAAGAGCAAATTTAGGCTGGCTCTTGGTGTCTACAGGAAATTTTTTTTTTCATTCACAATTTATGCATAAAATACAAAACAAATACCTGCTCAACCTTTGCACATTGATTGAAGAAAAAAAAATCTCATACAAGTAATGGATTTTTCCCTCATCTAGAATTCTCTTTTCCTCTTATGTTTTCAAATTCTCTTGTATTGCAATTAACCCATATAGCCCACCCTTAGTTCATTCCTTTAACTTCCAGTATCTGTATTACTACTGTATTACTGTTATGTATTAGTAACATGTTAATAGCTAGTTTAGTGTCCTTTCATTTTACACATGGAAAGTCCAGATCGTGTATTTTCATACTTCCTTTTAACATGGATAGTACTTGAGATGACTTAATTCATTTGAATACATTACTGAAATTCTGGCTATTTGATTGAAACATCTTTTTAGATAATTCTACTAATTTTATAGATGGTAGGGGCTAACAGGATGAAACATAGAAGGAAAAAAATTAATCTGAATCTGAATTCCCTTAAAAGTTGAATTTTCATAGCTTTTCAATGGGATTCGGGAACCCATCCCTCCCTTGCCTCCCTGAAGATCATAGTCTAAATCTGGACAAATACTCTTTTACGTATGGAGAATTAGCTTGCAAACTGTTCATTTTATCCCTTTATTCCTCTGAAATACCATAGGGACACATAACATTTTATTCTGGATCTAGTGATATTAGCAGCGTTTCAGCAGTGGTTTCTTTTTACATATAGATAGGGCATCTAAATCTTCAATATTTCCTGCAGTTAGATAAAATTCTGCATCAGCTTTATAGTTCACCTTCAAACATCTCTGTTGTTTTAAGAAAGAAGACTAGAAAACAAATAAAACCCAATAAAATTTTGAGAAAAAGGAGAAATTTATATCTAGGGTAAATTCCAGGTAGCAGGAGCTTGAGTTTGCTGACCTTCTACTTATTCCTACAACTGAATTTTGGTGCTTCCATGCAGCTGCAAAAAAAGAGTCCTTTGAAAATGAGGCAAAATGTAGGGTTATATTTGTTCCTGGTATTCCCAGTGCTTGCAGTTGGAATTACAGAGCCAGCAGTGCTGTCCCTCAGCCACATCTGACTGATCTCTCAGAGAGTGATCAGACAGCAAGATTTTTGTAGCTTAATTAAAATACCTTTCTGTTATATCTTATCCTTCCCCATCTTCCGTGTTGAAGGTTGTCTTCTTTGATTAAGCAAATGCATAAATGACATTGGTGCCAGAGCATTTATTATGGATAGTGAAGCCATCTCCCCAGTTGACCAATCTTTTCTGCTCAAAAACACTGACCATGCAATTTTAATGTTGAGTTGGAGATACAGAAGCTATTAAATGGGTGGAGGAAAATTACCAATGAAGACTTCACACATAAAATTTGCAACAGCAATGATTAGAAGAGCTGTAGGGAGAAAAAAAAAGAAATAAGAATAGAATGAGAAGTTTTTAAAATAAGTAAAAGAAAAGATGTGGATCTGACTCTCACCTAATAAGAGTGCCCCTCAGGAGTCAGGCAGTGTAACTGGTGGGATTACAGATGGAGCAGCCAGGAGATCCTGAACTATTGATCCTGTTTCATTAGGTAGATGGCTCAGGTGTGCTGAGCCCAAGTACTTCGAGGTGCTGTATCTTTGTGTGATGCAGGATCTTGAAGCCGAGACAGATTTGTTCTCAGATAACCAGTGGTTTCAGAAGGAGGCAGCTCTCCACATTGTCTTCTGAAATAAATAAGTGAATACATTTTTTTTATCTGGGCTTTGATTTCAATCTAGGCAGCAGAACTCATTCAAGGATTTATAAGACTTTAATATTGAAATTATATCTGTTGAATGGTGTGATCTTTAATGCTCATTCTAATTTCCTGAAAACTCTTGGACAAAACTCTGAATGATTTATGATTTTATGAAAATATATTGCAACCAGCAAAATGTTCAGATGCGTCATGCCTGCAGTATAAATAAAAAGTCACATATAATTATTTTCTTGGTTAGAGACAGGCGAAGAACCCAATTCTGCCAGAGATGGGAGTGTTTTGGAAGTAGTCCAGAACTGGGACATTTTGCCAAAATGTTAATGAGTGGGATGTCAAGTCTCCAGGCTATTTAGAAATTTAAAGCAATTGCAATGAAAGCTGGTGCAGGAGTCTGCACAGAAGGATCTTGCTATAGCACATTGTGTTCTTCAGATGGACTGGGAGGCTGAAGTCTCCGAGAGCTGCATTTCTTTACTGGTCCCTCCAAGATTCACCATTGTGCTGCATCACAGGGCTGCTCCTTGTGCTCACCTGCTGTCCTTAGCCACCCATGGACGCCCTGGCTGTGCAGAGGACACTGTGCCTGTGTACACACAGAATGACAAGGGCACCTGGTCCAGCACTGCTGCACACTTGGTGTTCATGCAGCATCGTCCTGTTTGGAAGGAGGCTCTGTGCAGGCTGTGTTTTCCAGCAGGTTGCAGCTCATTGCAGGACAAAGAGCCAGGGCAGTGAAAGGTACTGCTGGGATGAAGCCTGTTCCAACAGGGTGGGTATAGGATGGCTGTTACAGAGCCCTCAGGGTACACTTATGGCTCCCAGCTTCCCCTGAGAGAATTTGGAGTGTTCACAGCCTGCTGTCTCCAGGGTTGGTCTGCAGCACAGGTTTCACTGACCATGAGCTGTCACACTTTGCAATGGGGCCTTGATTTCCAAACAGCCAAGCCCATGTCTGGAGGAGAGTCAGTGCTCTTTAGAATGAGACAGCAGCAGTCAGACAGCAAGAGCAAGTGGAATGTCCAGCAGCAGCATGAACAGTAATTAGATAGGGATAATTCCTTCCTGAGCAGTGATCTTTCTTGAGGAGACTGTCCCTTAACCATTTGTGCTAACATGATTATTGGCAGTGCAAATCTAATAAACACCACAACAGAAAGTTAAGGAAGGCTTGCAGCCTGAATGCATAAACAAAATGCTTGGATGTGTTTTATGATGATGGAGTGAGTACTAGTACATGAATGCATTATGTGATTTACCAGCAGCTAAGGTATGGATTTGTTTCTGTACCTACATTTGGTACCAAACCTCACCACCAGTCAAACCAGTTCTTGTAGCCTCTCTTAGAGAGAACAAGATGTCAACAGACATGAATGATATGGCACACCTTTCCTCAATAAATGGGCCTGAAAGATTGACTCCCCTTCCTCAGAAAGTCTCTCAGGAAGCAAATGCTGCATGGGAAAGATTAGTCTTAGGGACTCCTATGTTTACTCTTAACTTTTTTGTGAACTTTATTTGAATATCAAGCACCAAAATGGAGAGAGAATACAATACAATTTCATTTTCGTATGTCTTTGAAATTAATAGCCAGGGATTTTGCTCAGAAAGAAAGCCCTTTCAGCTTCTGAACTGAGAAAATGGGATTCAGACACCTTTTATTTTTCTTTTTGTTTGGTAGTTTTTCACTACAAAGTCAACTGAACATTGGCTAAAAGAGAGAAATGAAGTCTTTTACTTACTCAGAGGTTACTTTTCCTGCAGGTATTGTCCTGTAACATTTCAGATTTGTTTGCTTAAATCTGTAATGAATTTGGTTATCTAAGAAGGAGGTGGAAAATTCCCACCAAAGAGCCTACAGCTGAGAAATATATTAGATATATGAGAGAGGTGAGAGTAGTTGCTGTGTCTAAGAAAAAATTAATGTGAGAACATTAGAAGGAGGGGGAATCCAAAGCAAATGCAATAGGAACAGAGGAGAAACTCCCCGGGAAACAATAAGAAGATAATGAAAAAGTCAATTTTTCCTCTAGCAATGGCCACTACAGGACATCTAGCTGAGGAAGAAGACTGTAAGCATAGCTTATCCCAGTCCTGTATCACTAAGCAACATGTTCAGACTTCCAACTGTTCTGGCTCAGAATGGAAACAATGAAGAAAATGTGTGTGTTGTAGGGGAGGAGGAGGCAGGTGACTCAGGTCCTCTTGATGTAAAGAAAGTGTATTACAAGCAGGCCTCAAATGCCAGATTCTGTGCTATACAATTATGTGCATTGAAATGGAGCTTCTGGAGAAACATGGGTGTTAGAATCCTGGGTTCTTTGTGCCTGGCTCTGCACTCAAGTCCAGGTAAGCACTGCTTAGTCTCAGCATCATCTTTTACCCATAGGTTGGCATCCTTCTGTCTCCCAAGCCAAAAAAAGTTTCTCCTCTGGGTAATGGACCACCAGAGTAGCACAGAGGGAGCAGGACATGGCAAAGGTTACACACTGAGTAACTAACTGAAAATACTGTCTTTTCCCAGTAGGGAAATTTAGGAATATTTTAAGGTGACCAGCTTTTGCCATTTTTAAACTTAAACTTTACGGTGAGAGCTAAAGTCTGGTTAAAGCCTTGCTGCATGTGGAGAGGAGAGACTTCTGTTCTCGCTTTCCTTCTCTTTCAGAAGGAGATCTGAGGCGGAGGGCTGGCAGTTGTTCTCCCCTCGGGGCAGTGCCAGGCTGAGCTGAAAGCTCTCGGGTTGGAGTCTCAAGAGCTGCTAAACTTCCTCAGTTGCTGACAGCGGCTGGACAGCGACTCAGCTGAAATCTCAGCATTCACCAGTTGCTCAGCTATGGGCACAATGATGAGAGCTATTAGCATTACCCATAGCAGTTCATAGAGTAATAAATAATGGAAAGGAGGTTTTCCTGCCAGGACAGCATGTACAGAGTTTTTTCATGGTACAAAAAAATCCCTTGGCTTTGACTTTAGGAGAGCTTTGTTTAATTTCTAGATTTGTCACAGACACATCCAATTGTAGTTATGTCTAATCTCTGTTCCCAGAACAAATGCTTTCCATAAATAATATAATTAGCTAATCTTGTAATAGTATAATACTTTCTGTGACCTTTAAAGTGGCTATGAATTTAAAATCACCTTTTCTTCTTCTTTATTTTGATTTTGTAATGAGAGCAAGAAGATGCAGTACCTTTGCTAGTCCCTGGGAGTCACAGTTTTAATACTTATTGCAGCTGCAGAAGCGTCATCGAATGGATGTCAGGAAGGCAGCAATGGCCGGGACCCTTCCTTGAAGAAACTTTGCTGAAAAAAATGCCACTTCTACTAAAAATATCGTTTCTGCAATAATAAGCGGTTTTTCCTCTATCAAAAGCTTAAGTTGTGCAAAATGCTGCAGATTTTCTGACAAGATTTTCAATTTTTAATTTTGGGTTGGTTTTGATCTGAAACTGCTCTCTTTTCAACTCTACTATGGAAAGGCTTCAAAACAAACCAGCCGACTACATTTCCTTAAGAGCAGCTTCAGCTGATGTAGGATCTGAGTGCTGGTACATCTGAAGGTAACTGATATTCACTTAACTCACTCTTGTGCACAGACGTGGTTGGAAATTTTTATGACTGTTTCTCCATTTAATCGTGCATTCTATCGAGCCATGCCAAAGTAACCAGTTCTGATATGAAAATTATAAATGCCTAATTTTTACATTATATTATTATGCTTTAAAAGAAACCCAAACCAAACAACAACAACAACAAACCCCTAAAAAAACCCCAAAACTAAAACAAAACAAAAAACCCACCAAAAAAAAAACCCAAACCAAAACCCCACAACCAAAAATACAACTATTAGGGAAATTTGTATTATAACAGCATTTTTATCCCCGAATGAATTTTCATTTTTTCAATTTAAATAGGAGTTTGAATAACTTCATTGCTGAATTTTGGTATAATGAGACTTTTATAGTCATAAGATCATGGAACATTCTGAGTTGGAAGGGATGCACAAGGATCATTGAAGCCCAGCTCCTGGCCCTGCACAGGACACCCCAAGAATCCCACCATGTGCCTGAGGGCATTGTCCCAACACTCCTTGAACTCTGTCAGGCTTGTCCTGCGACCACTGCCCTGGGGAGCCTGTTCCAGTGCCCAATTACCCTCTAGAGGAAGAATCTTTTCCTGATATCCAACCTAAACATCCTCTGAATCTTGACAATTGTAATTAGAGCAAGTTAGAAAACAAATGATCTTACTGTAGAAAGTCTGCGACATAAAAAGATATCGCTGCTCTTTTAAGAAGGATGAAATGAAATGCAGTGTTTTGGTTGCCGACCTGCCGAGCTTTGATTGTAGCCAAGAGTTAAACCCAGAAAAATTAAAACTCAGCAATGCTGAACTTACTTTGTTGCTGAAAGACTGTAGCCTGAAGGCTTTAGCAGTCTGAGATAGGAGTTCTGACTCCTGTTTTTCCTGTGGCCAAAGGGGTGTTTGGGCAATGGGTCACAGTGTGAAAACACTGTTAATCCTGGCTGCTTTGCAGGAACAAAATGTGTGTTTGGTGACTTTTAGCAACAGTACTGAGAATCTTAGTTGTAAAGTAATAAAACTTTCTGGTATGGATAATACAGTAAGTAATGATGACTGCATTCTAAAGGGATAAAGGCTAAATACCTGGAGATTAAATAACACAAACACTACATTTCCATGGCAAACACAGCAGCAGCCATTCACTACAATCCATTGAAATCCTGAGGCCACCTGAAATGCCAGATGGCTCTATTCTGTATTTTAAATATTATATTGTAAAATATTTAAAAGTATAAATTATAGGAAGTTTTTTCAATACTTAAATTAAAACTGGTATACTTCAGGAAACTTCTGTGACAATGTAAAAATTCTTCTTCTGTATCTGGTATTTGAATCAAAGACCTTCAGCTATAATACTTGAGTGAGAGGACGGGATTTGTGAAACTTTTTGGGAATTTAGATCCATAGAAGTAAGTACATCACTGAAATAAACAGGAATAAGAACTTTATTGATTATTTCATACTATACATAAAATTGAATTTGTTGTCTATAGGCTCAAATATCTAGATGCCAGGTTCATATTAAAGGATTCAAGGTGACTGTGTTTTTTTAATATTTTGGGAACAACTGTTACCTACAAAAAATACTACATTTAATTCAGTGCTTTTAAGAGTAACTTAAGCACAGCCAAACTGACATTCTGCTGTAAACAGGTACAGTCATCCCCTCATCTTTTCAGCAGCCTGAGCAGATGGATGAGCTTTGTGCTGTGTCCTGAAGGTGAACCAGCTTTGGGATGTGTCTCAGACCATGGTGCAAAGTGACTTGATTTAAGGGCCCTCTACTGAGATTTTTTTGTCATTAGTCCATATTCCCAGGAGGGGTTTGCTGCAATCAGTCCTGGAGACAGGACTTGGATGGGAGAGTCCCAGTGTGTATTGGGCTATCCATGACCTCCATTATATCCTCCCAGTAATGAAAAGCCAGTGGGAGTCTTGTGACGTTGTACCCCTGAAACAAGGTAGGAGATGATTATTAATTTAGCAGTGAAACAAACAGCACTCTAACAAAGTAGAGTTTTGGTGTTGTGTAGTGACCTTTAGAAATTTCTGTCAATTTTTTGCAATGCTTCCTAAGATGCTGCTGTACATTTTTGGTTAAAGGGGATTCAATTTCTTAGGGGCAGACTTTGTACTAAAGGAAGCAAACCACAGAAAGATTGTAACACAATTGTTAAATTAGCAAAACATGCATCAAATGTACAGTGCAGTTTTAGGTATGTCTGTATACAAATATGATTGCTCATATCACCTGTGACTGTGAATTTGGAGCGATTGGCAGAACCCAGCTACATGCGTGGCCAGCACAGGACCAGACAGGTCAGGGCTGTCACACAGGAGCTGTGTCAGAGCTGGGATGGCTTCTGGCTTCATCCCACTGCTTCACAGTCTCCAGCTCTACAGAGACTTCTGGCCTGGCCTGCCCTTCACCAGGACTGGGTTAGGTGTACATGTCTGAGTCTTTGGGATTTCTACACATTCATCACTTTCATCTGATCTGTTACCCTAGATTAAAAAAACTAAAACCCCCAAATTTTTACTTTAAGAATTATTGAATTTATTTCTGTTAAATAAAGAATTGGTTAGACCTAAAGGTGATGCATAAGGATATTTTCTTAGGAGAGAAGACAAAGAGGGGCACCTGGAGGTCTCCTTCATTTCTGAAACTTTCCTAAGAATTTCTGTAGAGAGGTTGATTTCCTTTTTAATTTTTAATGGTATTTTGTCAGGGTTTTTGTGCTGGAAGCTATGGCAGAAGCCCTTTATCCCATTTGTGACCACAGGAACTCGTGGCAGAGGGCCCAATAAGGCATTAAGTCAGTGCCAGGGCACTCTTTGTTATCTAAACAGTTGTATAATTTCATCTCATTCAATATGCAATATCTAGGAAAGATTTTGCTAAATACTGCCAAGACAGCCAGTTTTATTTGTTTGTATAAAAGGGACTGATGGAAGGGCTTGAGGAGATGCTGAGCCAAGGTTTTAGGATTACAGTTTCTGGAAGGCTGAGGAAGAACAGAGAGGATTCTGCTATGCTAAGGTCCTTTCCAGCTAGCTGCCTTCCCAGTTCCTCATGCTAGTCTGACCTTTTGGGGCTTTCTCAAGAAAGGAGAAATGGATTTGCAGATACACCTATGCAAAAAAAAAAAAAAAAAAAAGTGATTTGTATATGACATCTCTTAAAGAAAGAAATCCCTGGGCAAACGCCTCTCTCCCTGTAGAAAGATTGAGTTGTGGGGGGGTTATAGGTTGAAAATGATGGTTCTTTCAAAAAAGGTTTGTAATACCTTACCCTACACCTTATAAAACTCTTGGCCTCCAGGATGCAAGTTTCTGGGGACACGACTATACTGCAAACTGTACAGTATGAAATTCATGTCTTTTTGTGAAAAGTGGTGCTGGAAGGGTAGGCTGAGTTATGTGGTTCTGTGCAGTGAGTGATACTTACACATAGATCTGCTTTTGGCTCCAGCTTCCTGTCCAGGGATCATGAACTGGATGGACTTGTGATTACTTTGTGTTTGGGAGGAAGCCTGTCAGAGGCACAATGCTCTACAGCCTAAATAACCTTTTACTTTTCAGGTAAGCAAGTGAGCTATTTCTGGCAGAAAATAAAGGGATCTTTAAACTCTTGAAGAGTTTTTGTTGGTGGAAATGCCTGTTGGGAGCAGCTTTGGTAAAGAAATATGACGTGTTTCCCCTTATTGCAAATATATAATCTATTCACTGTGACAGTGTAGTCAGAGTAGACTGCTATACCCATTCTTCCCTTGGAAAGCAAAAATAGTTTTTAATTGACTTTTCTGAAATAAAATCAGATTTGGCTTCTGTAAATCCCCTCTTTGGCTGCCAGTTTCCTGTGATAGAGATCCTGTGATCCCTTCATGGATGCCACCACGTCTTTGAGGTACAGATACCTGCTGGCTCTGTGCAGAACTATCACCTGTGAGTCTTGCTGTCCCTTGTGGCAGTACTCAGTGCTGGCCTTCCCCAGAGAGAAGTGGGACATGCTTCAGAGCAGCTTTCTCCTGATGTGCAAAGCACAGGGAAGGGAGAGTAATACAAGTAAAAGGAGAAGCTGCTATGTCCTCTCCTCTGTCACAGAATGAAGAGCAGGCAGTGTCCAACACCTGCAAAGGCAAATTATTATGTTTTGACTCTACATTAGCTTGGTTTACAAGGTGCCACACATTTCTAATAAAAATAGAATTTAACTGAAACTGCATTTTATTGAAATGACATGAACGTGGTGGTGTATCACAGCTGTTACCTCAAGCTTAGCTAGCAGCAATTTGGTGATCAAAATAATGCAGATTAAATAAGGTCTCATTAATAACATTTCATTTAAATAGCTTAAAAAGAAATAAAGTATCAATATGGTTTGTTGTTTTGCTGTTTGTTTTTTTTTAAATTAAATTGTGAAGTCACATCTGTATTTTGTTGTATGCCATGACTTTGCTATCAGACAGTAGCATTTGTCTTGTCATACAGCAAATGTCTTGGGTAGGGGATTGGAGTAAATCAATGGCAAAACTAAGTGCCATATTTGTGTTTACAATTGGAGGCTGCTATGGGTTTTTATGAACCACCTCAGGAGTAGCAGCTGCAGCATCTTTGGGAGGATATTTGCTCTGATATTAAGGGAATGGAAAGTGGAGAAGAACAATGAGCTTGTATTTGGCTAGGATTTACCAGGCTCTATTACAGTTGGTATGATGTATATTAAATAGATCCAACTTGCTGATATAAGTTTGTCCCTCTAGTAATAGAAAGGAGCCCTTTAATGCCTGTATTTATGGTTGTTGCTTCATCCTCCCACACCATGTGGAAGAATACCTGTATGTATTAAGAATCTAATTCAAATTCTTTGCCTGGTTGCAGTGGAATAGGCTTTTGGTGAAGCTGCTATGATTTTGCTGCTTTTTGTTATCACACAGGTCTGAGATATTTATTCATATGCTGGGTTAATTACAGCCAGAGCAGTACCAATTCCTGGTAGGCTTATAAAGCCCGTTAGAGCTCTGGTGAAGATAAACCTGTGGAAAAAGAAATTTTTCCCAGCATCAGAAACTAAAATTCTGCTTCATTGATTTTTTTCCAACTCCCAACAGTAAAACAAGGCCTTGAGAATTGTAAAGCTTTCTGTTGAGCAACACCTGAAGTTGGGTAGCCTGCTTGTCTGGGAGGTGATAGAGTCCGAGGTCCTATAAATGCCACTGCATTGCCTTTTTATTTATTATTCATTCAGTGAATATATCAAATAGCTTCAGGCATCCATCTGTCATTTTGAGGCCTGTCCCATCAATTCAAACATGCAGCTGCACAAAGGGACGGCCTCTCAATATACTTACCTCTGTCCCCGGCCTCCTTGCCCATCTGGAAAATAAAAATAAAGGCTGATGGATGAGTTGCCCACACAACTAGCTATTTTAGTTCTTTCCTCTGGGTTTCATGATGATCTTTTACCCTCTCCTTTCGCTGGGAGAGGTAAGACACAACTGACAAGTGCCTTCCAGGGTGTTCAGTGAAATGAAGCTTTTGATGAGTCCATATATGCTTTATCACCTTTGAACCCCAAGTGCTTTGCTGCCCATGCCCCAGCTCCTGGTACCCGAGGGTTGCTGGCTTGGGCACGCTACCCAGACCCCAAGGCCAGATGCTGGCTTGGGCAGAGTTCCACAGCTGTCATCAGATGTTGATTTCATTTTCTGAGTCTGAACAGAAGTGGCCAGACTTTTCCAGTGTTACTCAAAAGCTGCATCTCTCTTTTTGGTTATTTTTTTGGTTCTGTTTTTTTTTTCAAATTAGTGAAAACTACTTTGACTGGTCTCTGTCTCAGACAATTGTTTAGTTAACCTGGGAGATTTCAATCCATTTGCATTTTTTATTCATGTTTTATTATAGCAGTGCTTTCAGCTGAAGCTCTCAAGGTCTTTTTTGCATTGGAAATGAACAGAGTTCAGGGGAGAAGCCTTTAGTGCCACATTTGTGCTATCTGTTTAGAATATATTTTTTTCAGAGCTCAAGGTACAAAGTTAAAGGCAGAGTTCTTTCAGTCCAGCTCTCTCCCTCCTTCCCGCTCAAATGTGCAAATGCACGTGAGAACAACTTCACTGAAAATCTTCTGTTAAAATATTCTTTAAGTTCTAAAATAGTTTATCCAGATTTCAGTCTTGTTGAGCTTCTTCGAGGGAAAGGAGAAATGCATGAGCCACAGACAAAGATACAATTTCATGTGCTTTTTAAGTGCATATTCACAGTTAAAATTGACTTTGTGATTCTCCTTGCCTTTCTAATCTTTGCCTAGAGAAATAGGTTTGCAAATACATACAGTCTAACCAATATCTCTGTTTAAATCTGAAAACCTATTCTAGGGAGAATTTTTTCCAGTTGCTTGGTCCTGTTACCCAGAATCATATCTCTTTTGGAGTACCCTATTATTTATGACAACAAGCATGATGATGATCAGCATAAACCATAGAACCAATACAAATGCCTCTTACCAAATGTATGTTGAACATATCCTCAGGCTTTAAAGAAGTCATGTGGATCAAGGAGTAGCTACTACTTTGCAGACATCTGGTAAAAGCCCAGATTGTTACTGAATGTCCCCCAGCAATGAAGTAGTGCTACAGATAAATAACTAGTACTGTGAAAACATCTGTTAATTTTTATGTTCACTGGGGAATTCATACCACAGAATTGTTGCTCCTTCATTTGCAGTTACCTGGATTGCTTTTTAATTAGGAATAGACTGTGCAAGCTGGATATTAGCAAAGTTGGTTTTAGTTGACACATCTGTAAAAAATATTCAGCTAATTTTATTGATTATGATAACCAGTGTGAAATGTCTGACTGTACTTCCTGATGGCAGCCCACAGGGGTTTGTAAGTAATTTTCCCCTTCCTTGTGCAGTTCGGCTTTGCTGGGTGAACAGTCTGTTTCTGCAGCATTAGGGATCTCTAGTGTGGCTGGATCAGGCTGCATTTGCAGGAGCAAATTCCCTGGCTGTCCTGCTGTTCTCCATCTTCAAAGGAAAATGAGGGAGAAGATTGCAGTGTTACATAGATAGGTCAGGATATGGAAATTTTACAAAGAAGTGGATGTGTGGTGGTTGGAGCCCGGGCCTCATGCCTCAAGGAACAAGGTGCCCATGGGGGAATGCTCCCCTGTGCTCTTAACTCCCTTTCCCAAAATGTATCAGGTTCTGCACTGTGGCTTCTCCTAAACTTCACTGAGCAGCAAAAGATGAATTATGCTGCTTCTTTTTAGTATTAAATATAAATTCAGAACAACTCGGTCCAGTGTCATCACTGGTAGCTTGTGCCTCATGGGTATCCTTGGGTGTGCACCTGGGGCTCATTGTAGGTGATGAGGAACCAAACCAGCTCAGCTGCTGAGGAGCCAGCACTGCCCACTCTGCCATTTCTGCTTCCTGCTCAGTGGTGAAGGGAGTGTGGAGCCCATTGTTCCTCAGGGGTACTACTCAGGATGAAAATATCTCCTGCTTTTTGTTGGAGGCTGGGCCATGTCTTGCAGAGGATACAGGAATTGTAAAGCATCTGGAGGGAGCAGAAAAGTGAAGATTTGTACTGCTGGATAGTGGGACCTTCTGTGAATAACAATGTGTTTGCAAAAGATTTGAGATTTTCAGTGGGGAACTGCTTTTTGTTTTTTTTTGTTTCAAGTGGAAGTCAGCTTTCAGCTAATATAGATTTATCCACTTTGGGATACAAAATCCTGCTTTCTGCTCTGTGCTATTTTTCCTGAATGCCACAGGAGGCTTGATTTTTCCCTGACAGCTAGCTAAAGGGCACGTTTATTTGACAACTCCTTCATCAGTGAAAAAGGAGAAAAGACATTAATCTAAGGCCATGTTCAGCACAGTAGTACCAAGGAGCTTAATTTTACTTCAGAAAACGATAGAGGAAGCTTCTTACAGTGGTGTAGGGTTAACTGGGAAATCACATTTCTCTAGGTTAGGTCAGTACTAGCATATGACTTGTGTATGGAGAGAACTGCTTTCCAGAAATAAATCTGGTGTAAGTGAGAGAGGATGGACAGGTAGAAGGAGAGTGGGTAAACACCACATATGAAAGAAATGAGAAGTTGGGGTGTTCTTGGATCACATAAGATTAGCTCTACTTGCTGTGAATAACAGTGCTGTACTAATTAGCTCGTGTAGATTTTAAAATTATTTCTATTGTAGCATCATGTAGAGGCATGGCTCAGGGTATTATGCACACACAATTCAAAGGCAGTCCTTGCACTGAAGAACTTTGCAGGGAAGGGAAACTAGACTGATATATTTTGTTTGCCATTTTTTACTGGCCCTTGTGAGAATTTTCATGAATTTATGGTGAGATGTGGGTTTGAGGGAACAGCGGTCCTCAAGTGAGCAAAATACATATGTACCTGCTGTAGTTAAACAGCTGAATGGCCCCTGAAAGCCATAAGATTCTGAGTATGTCTAAGTGTAGGCATGTGGCTTAGGCTGCTGTGAAACAAGAAAGTCAGCAGAGGAGAGAAGGGCAGAGAGCAGAGGATTGTGAACTTCTCGTGTAAGCTGGCTCCGGGCACAGGCATAAGTACCAGGAATGAACTTGTAGCTATTCTGAGGTTTTTGTAGCTCTGTTGCTTCAGCTGAGTCAAGGCTTCCCAAGTCTTTGTTTCCATTTTATAGCCTTTTATTATGATCCTGAGCAACTGAAAAGGTTTGGGCTTCTGCAGATGAATCCTTTTCAGACATTGAGTTTTCTTGACAGTTTTAAATGTCAATCTGTTCTTAGTTGATGGATTAATGAAGCTTATTATAGGTTATGTTAATTTAGTCTGTTTATGTAGATCTGAATTTATAAGTAGCATGGAAACATGTGTTAACAGTTTTACATAATGACAGGTAAAACACTTATCAGTGTTTGAGTTGTCAATGAGAGGAGTCTGAAAACTTGTCCACAGATTCTTTCCGGGGCAGAGAGAGCATCCCTGCTTTGTTAAGGGATTCAGAAAGACCTTTTCTTGCAGAGAGAGGAAGGAAAAAAAGGTAAATTGTCAACACAACCAGTGGGCATTCTGTGTGTGATGTTGACAAGTGCCACCTAGTATGAGACCAGTCTAATTTGATTCCCATTAAAATGCAGTATTTGAGATTTTATTCATTCTTGTCTGCACTCGAGGCTGACGTTACTACAAGAAACTGCTTTAGTGTTTAAAAAACCCCAAACAAGCCACACACCAATCCCCAGACTTTAATTACATAGAATGCTAGAAATGCCAGCTGTGGGGGAAAAAAAAAGAGGCAAAATGATAAATCCTTTAGTGACATGTTTTTTAAAAACTGGATTTCTTTTTCAGGTTTATTTTTACACCAGGGAAAAACTGTGTCTTTTAGAGATGAGGAGCTGGTAGTGGTCCATGTAGGATGGTATTTCTGTTACTCACAAGACAGCAGACAAAATAAAAAATGTGAGTTAGTAATTTCTTCAAGCTAAAGAGGAAAAAATCCATTTTAGTACTTAATTAGATTAAGTGGAGTCTTTACCATTTGGAATACTTATTTGTAATATACATGAGGTAAAAACTCATTAATATATAATAATTCGTATTTCTATATTTGCTTTGTGTAGTTGTCTTAAAAAACTTGGTTGCAAATAAACATATACTAATTTTGGAAAATAAAAAGACTGGCAGGCAGATAAACTGGGTGCTGAGACTCCTCTTGTTTGCACATTATTGGAAATAGTGAAGTTCCTCATTGTTAGGTGAGTGCAATAAAGAGCTGAGCTTATGGAAGAGCCAGAGAAGAATCCAGATTTCATTCCTGTGACTTTGAGATAATGGGAGTGAAATGCAGAAATGTTTGTTTAACTTTGAACACATGAAGAGAACAAATCTGAGTAATGCAGCGCATGTAGAGTTTTTTTTTCAAAGTGACATTGGCAATGACATTCTTCTTTCAGGCTGGGAATTAAAAGCAAAATGTTTTTACTAAGTCTCTGTTTTTTATGGAATAGGCAGCTGAAATCCTTGTCCCATTTTGTGTGTGACAGTGCTAAGGAATGGCTTGTTTTGGTGTAACACTGAACAGCTTATACCAATAAGGCACCTTTTAAAGTCACTTCCTCTGCTCCACTTGAGATTCCAGGATTGTTCTTTTTCTGCTGCTCTGGGAATCTGTGTTAGAGTTTTAAAAAAATAATCCACATAGTAGCTTTAAAGAAGAATCCAATAATGGTTGTTTTGTTTGTTTAGATGCTGCTCTGCACATTGCAATTGAAGTTATTGCAGTCAGTATTTTGCTGTCCTTATAGCCTATTATAAAACTGTGGTACTTGTGGCTGGGGTGAAGGGGTTGTTTGCTTTTAATAAAAAGCTTGGATTATTTCTGTAACTTTGGCTTCACGTTAGGGTGGAACCTCTCTGTTAAACACCCATGACTTGCCCTTATGAGATAGAAAAGTGTAATGGGGGAAAATGGTGTGTTTAAGGTGCTGTAGGATCAAGTGTTTGTGGCCTCTGTGACAGGGTGACAGAGAGTGACACCAGATCTGCAGGGTTGTACAGGGCACTGAACTGTGTTTAGTACTTTTTGTCAAGGACAGGTAGTGGCGGAGGAGAGCACAGGCTGTGCTCAGGCAGAAGAGAAGCCCTATCCAGCACCTCTGGAGGGGAAGTCCTGTGACTTCCACACACCTGTAAGCATGGTTATGTGTGTCAGGGACAGTCCTTGGCAGGTCAGAGAGGCAGTGGGAGCAATCTCAGATGCAGCAGTTCCACTATTCATATCCAGCCTTTCAGATATTATCATCAGCTTAGAGCAGGGAACAGGCCTGCTGCCTTGTACCCTCTTAAATGAGGTTTCCAAAGTGCCTTACTTTTCATGTCAGGGCTGTGCTGATGACAGGATCTTCTTGTGGGTTGTGTCTCTCTTGCCTTCACCAGTTATGGACCATGACTTCTGAGATTGAACTGTTCTAAGTTTATAAGGCTTAATTTATCTTAGAGGATGTCATTTGTTTTGATTTTTTTTTTTTTAATGACAGTCAGTTCCCTTCACAGAGTTGTTTTAGTGCTAATGATGCATCACTGTGTGTACAGGGTACCAGTGGAGCAGCATGTTACATGCAAACCTTCAGAAAGCACATCTCTGTGGCCATCTAAACTTTGTGTTCACAACCCAACAGTATGGAAATGACCCTGGGGTTGTGTAATGCAACACTATGGGATGCACCACAAAATGCAGATTGTCTGAGAGGTGACTAGCTGAGCTGGAATTCTAGCTGCTAAATTCAAGCTGCTGAATTAGTTTAGTGGGGGGAGATGTAAAGTATTTTTCATGGATTGGAATGAATTGCTGTAGGTTGTGATGCCCCTGACCTTTAAATATTTTTGACAGTAGAGCATAACCTGTTCTCGTGAGAAGAAAAGCCCCATCACAAAAGGACACCTTACATTATTCAATTCTTTGGTGTGTGTGGATAAGTAATTTTATTTGGAAAAGTTGGTATGATTTCATCACGAGGATGCCCTCTGCTTTAATTCAATCTCCCTAACCTAAGTTCAAACCCATCACACATTGTATCAACGGCAAATAATTCCTTTGTAAAGATTGTCAGAAGTGAAATAAGGTTAAGTCAAAACCCTGCAGCTCTGCAGAATGCATGACTAGCGCATATGAAGGGGTGATTGGCAATTGCTGGCCCAAGGGTCAGTTTTAAATTGTCCTTGCAAGAGTTGTCATCCTCAATCAAAGGTTCAGCTCAAAGACAAGGAAATTAGAGAAGTGCCTGTATGAGTTGATCTCAAATTGAAAATTCTCAACTTGAGGTCATAATTTTAGAAATACTAGAAATGTAACTTTCTCTCCATCTGAATGTTAATTACTAATACAATAAGCTACTTTCACACTGATTTTTATCTTCTGATTTAGCTTTAAGTCCTGGTTTCAGCTGGTATAGAGCTGATTTTCTTTTTAGTAGCAGGTACTGTGATATGTTTTGAAATTACTGTGAGGATAATATTGAGAACACACTGATGCTTTAGCTGTTCCTCGGTAGTGCTCATTCTAAGTAAAGGATATCTCAGTGTCTCATGCTCTGCAGCAAGCAGGTGCACAAGGAGCCAGGAGGGAGCATGGCCAGGACAGCTGACCTAAACTGGCCAAAGGATTTGCCACACCACAGAAGGCCTGCCCAGTTCATAAACTGGGGGAGCTGACCAGAGGCCAGCAATTCCTGCTTAGCTCTGGGCTGTGCATCAGTCAGCAGGTGATGAGCAACTGTATTGTGCTTCACTTGTGTTTCTTGGGTTTTATTTTTGTCCCTCAGTCTCCTTTTCATCATCGTTATTATTATGTTATACTTTATTCCAATTGTTAAAATGTTCTTATCTCAGCCCATGGGTTTTATACTTTTTGATTTCCCTCCCGATCCCACTGAGGGCAGGGGAGTGAGTGGCACTGAGGTACTGAGTTGCTGACTGGGTTTAAATGACAACATCTTATTAGATCACATTTTAAAAATAGTCAGGTACTAAGCATTTAGGTGACAAGTAGGTTTTCAAAGCATAGTAGAGGATGAACAGCTAAGTCTGTCTAGCCACCAGTAGGACTTCAGCCTGGTTGGATGCTAAGGCTTGTCAGAGGAAAGAAGGTTCTTAGCTTGTACCTTTGAGATGCCACATTATGTTTGAAGACAAAAGTCAGTCATCTCTGAGTCTATAGAGTCTTGTAAATGCCTTGTTTGGTGTTGTGTTGCTGTTTGGTGTTGTTTTGGTTTTTGTTGTTGTTTTTTGGGTTTTTTTGTATCTTTTGGGGGTTTGTTTGTTTTGTTTTTTGAATGAGAAGCATTCTGTACTTTTATTTTGGAATGTAAATTTTATTTTGCAGAAGAGTTTTGAAACTTGTGGATTAAAATAAGGTGTCTTTACGTAACAAACACTCAGACAATATGGAGGTGTTATGTGCTCCAAGTGGAAGTAACTGGTGCTTTTCATAGACTCACAACTGATGAGTTTGCATTTAAAGACAGCTTCTTCCTGACTGTTAGCCAAAGGTCAATATTAAAAGATCTAAATCCTGCTTGTATTAGGAAGGGGGAAGTATTCCAGCATAATTATATCACTGCAGTTGTCCTGGTGCTGCCTTTCTGAAGTCACCACTCTCTTGTCCTTTTTTTTTTTGCTAGAATTAGTCTCCCACCTTGTATCTAGAAGAACAGGAAAAGACACCAGTCACAATGAGTTATCAACGAGCTGAATTTCAGCAGCCACTAACAGATGGGGCCAAAGGAAAAGAAACCAAACAACCAGTAGTCTTTTAAACACAAAACAACAAACAAATGACCCCCCATTTACAGAGCTCAGTTCCACTAATGTAATAGTTGTGGAAACTTGACTCTTAAGAAAGGGGAAACCAAGGGGTAGGAAATACTAAGAAGGACTACATCTCACTCTCACTCCCTCTGTTTTTGAATAATAATACAGGAAATCAAGTGGGAAAAAATATTCTTTACCATATTCTTTCTGCATATATGTAAGATCATCAGAAATGTCACATTATGCATTATATCCAGGTGCTTTTATGAGCTTCCCTTGAATGTCTCTTTCAAAGTTAAATCTAACTTGACACCTTTCTCAGTGACTATAAATTTAGTTTGTAACAATCTGGAATTCTTTGATACTGTGTTGCTGCAATTACTGCCCATGGTCCTGCAGGCCTTCTGAAATAAAAAGGGCTGCATACTTTGCTTTTAAAGTCAATCCCTCAGAGGCTCAATCAGTTTGATTTTTGAAACCTGTGCTTGGCAGTGAAGCTGATTAAATTCTCCCTGTATCAAGGCTGTGCACACTGGGTTCAAAACCTAGGTGCAATGTCATGTTCTCGTAGTGAAGTTAATAGCAAATTTCGATCTTTCAGATTCCAGGTTTCAAAAAACCCCCAAACAGATCTTTCAAGAGTATGAGGAAGGTATGTGTGGAGCTGGGAAGTAAGTTAGGTCAAAAAAAAGTATATCCAGAGGTATGAGGCACAGACCTTTTGGTCACATAAAGTTACTTTATTAAGGAGGTTTTTGTATAGGAACAGGTTGCATCTAGGAGAATGATCCAGGCAGCAAGGGGACATCAAGTTGAAGCATATGTAGAGTGCATTGGCAGATTAATGCCCACAGTTTGATGCACATTTCTGTTGCTTTTTTTTGCAGTATAAGGAAATACAGTAAATTGCCCCAGAATTAATTCCTTCTAATTAGAACACAGGGATATTGCTGACTGTCCTGTAGGTTACCAGTAGCCAATGCTTAGAGTATAATGTTGCATCCAGTTTTCAGGATGAATGATAGAAAAGTCTGCAGATCTTTCTCATCAATTCAACATAAATTTCCAGGACTCCCATGGATCTTACTGGCTTTGAGATTATCTGCATTAGCTTTTATATGACATTTTCCGGCTTGTCTAATATGCAACTGAGGAATTTATATCAGAGAAGAACTGATTCTTCCATTTCCAGTGCCACAGACTCGCATGCTCCACCCTCCTCTTATATCAGACTGTCTAGAAGTGGCCTAGATTACTGTTATTATTTTGGTTTAGGAAACCAACATGCCATTTTACCCCCAATTGCTCTCATAAATTATAGTAGGAAATGTCTGTCAAGTATTAGGAAGCAATGTATCCTTGGAAATGAAAGGGATGGAAGTGTTAAAAATAATCCACTCCTCAGTAATTGTGGCATACATCTCCAAGCCTTGCAGTCAGGGCCTTTAGCCAAACAAGAATAAGAGGTAGATGAGTGGGAGAGAAGAGTTCACCCACTTTGTTATTTAAGGTAATGTTTGTGGAAAATGATAAGCCCATATTAATTTACCCTAAAGGACTCTGTCTAACAGAGACCTGCCTTAAGAAAGATTTTAATGATTCTCAGTAATTCTTGATTCCTGAGAAAAACTTAGTCCAGTGAGTGATCATGGAATAAATGTCATCTTCTTGAGGGGTTGCTCAGTAGTGCAGTGATCTTACTTGCCCCAAAACAGACATACTGAATCAATACCCAAGGATTTTCTTGAGTGAGTTAAGAGCAGCTCGGAGCATAAAAGGGCACTGAGCTGTTTCCTGAGTAAATCCTTGCACTTGTGACTGTATATCTGGTTTCTGGTTTTCATTAACTTTATAATAGGAAATTTCTTGGCTGAGATATTTTCATCACTAAAGTGATTTTGAACATATATGAAGGGCTATCTATAAAAAAAGAAGAATGACATTCTTAAAGGTAATGAGACACCTTAAGTTTGTAAGATACGTAGATATATAAGCCTTTATTGCTGTCAGTGGGAAAGAAAAAATGCTTTACAGTCATCAAAAAAATGTAACCATTTGGTATTCAGAATGTGTGTGAATGGAATTAATTGATATATATTTCTTCACTCAGGCAATTGCAGAAAACAGGACAATCTGTTAGAAAAGGCAGGGGAATTGCATGTTATTGTTATAGATGAACTGTCCTGGGTGACCAAAACTGTGAATGGAGTTTTGCAATACTAAAGAAGTAACTACCTCCCTTGCAATAGTGTCAATATCTAGGGCTGCCCTGATGAAGGGTTTTGCTTCTCTTTTTCTGCAGTGTAAATGGGTACCCAGAACACTTCAGTTTTTCAGCTCTGAGCTCTGTTACAAAAACTGTTGGTTCCTTCTAAGCCTACAATTACTTTCTGTGAAATTAGTAAAACAGCCTTACTGACCCTACAGTTGAGAATACCTGGAAGAGCTCTTGGGATCCTAAAACTCACAGGGGAAGGAATTTTTCTCGACTAGAGGAAGTTTTATTTTAGTAACTATAGTTATTCGAATTATTTTCTTCTTAGGATTATAAGTAAACACAACATGATTCTTTCTGGATGAAGGTGATGTAAATCCTAACTAAGCAGGGTAATAGGAAACAAATGTTAACCACATGATTGCACATGTCTGATGAGAGAGTCAGCCCTGATTTCCCTGAATTAATCTTAAAGATGGAATAAAGAAGTACGAGGCATTATTCTAAGCATGAGAAAATGCATCATTGAAATGATTTTATTATGGGAAAACAGACTTGCATTTCATGCTACTGCTTTACAGAAATGAAATTAAAAGGCAGTTCTTGTATAGCTGTGTATTTGTTTTCAAACAAATGGGATCCCATTCAGTCTCAGTTCTCTTCTAATTCTCTGTCTTGCTGATGCAGATGCAGATTGACCTTTCGCTCCAAAATTTAAAATCAAAATGCAGCTCCTCTCTGTGGACACAGATATAGCCCAGAATGGATGATAAGGTACTTGGAAATAATAGTGTAGTTTACATGTGATTGTACATAAGAGGTATAAGGTCAAAGAAGCATCTGAATTCAGTTTCTGGTTCAGGGCAAGATGTACTTTTTCAGATGTCTGACAAATACAGCATTGGAAGTTGAGTTTTCATGTTCCTTCATTTTTTTTTCATTCCCCGATGTAAAATGATTTTGAAACACAAATAACTAAAAATACAGCAAGCAATTTTTCAGTGAAACACTGTATGTCTGGGTTTCTAAGGGCAGGCTACAAGCAGCCATGTTCACAAAATGCTGCATGAAGGTCTCTCAGTGCACGTCTGCAATACATCCAAGTCCCCCTAAATTCTTAATAACTAGATTCCAAGTAATGACTCACAGTGATGTCAGGGCTAAACACATACAAAAATGTTTTCAAGCCTGTGGGGGTATATGAAGGTTTTACCATCTCTTACTCATGTTTTTGACAGCTCTAACAATTGCTTATACCTCATTCATGACCTTGTGTGTTGGTTTGGGTACAGCATTCCATGACCATTACCACAACTATAGCCACTCTGTTTTAGGGATTTGACTGATTTTATACAGTCTTGAAATGTGAAGTCTCATATTTCACTCTAAACCTGGAACTTCTGTTCTTTGAATTCTGTGATCTCTAGATGTATAAATAAAAAGATTTCTGCCCCTGAACTGATTAATGTCTTTCCATCTGTTTTGTATTTCCTGTAAGAATGCACTGAGTATTTTCTGCATCAAACATTTTAGTTTCATTTTTATTAAAGCAGGAGTGAATAAATACTCTTTGCTAACATAAATCTGAACCTTACACTTCTCCATTTCCTTATATAAGTAGTATTTCATATGCCTTATATCCTTTCTACTGCTAGCCCTGGACAGTATGGACAGATGAGCATTGTGGATGGCCATCATTATTTCTCTCTGGCTTTGCTGCCAAGTGTTGGAGGAATGTGTAGGATGTCTCAGCAATGATGTAGCAGATAGTGAGCCAAGGAATATAACAGACCTGCAACCAACTACTACTGAATGGATGTGGGAGGAACCTTTCATCCTGTGAAAAGTGGCTGAACGATTTTATTTTGTGGGATGTTTTTTCTCCCTCCTACGTACTCCTCTCCTCTTCATTCCTGTAACAAATTTTGAAGCTTTGTGATGTGTGTATGAGTTTTTGAGGAGGGCTTTTTGTTTTAAACACATTTTCTAGGCTTTAACTAGTTATATTTGATGGTTTCAGGCTGTAGGATTTTACTTCTGTGTCCTCTATGCAACTTATTTTGATGCTCTTTTCCTCAGTGTTTAATGCTTATTTCTGACTTGATGGGCTGACCAGTCCAACAAGCAAGATGTTGCTCAGCCTTGTCCTCAGCTATTGCCAGGATTCATGTTCTGCTTGCACTCTCATGCTCCTCCTGTGGGTCAAGCAGGCTGACTTGTACTTAGGATTAGCAGGATGAGCAGAGATGTCCGGCAAGGGAAGATCCAAGCCTTTGGTGATACATCTGCTTCCTTCTGCTATGCTGCTGGCACTGGGCAATAGGAAATACCTCCTAGTTCAAACATGTAGACTGGGTCCTGGAGATCAAATACAGACAAAAATCCCTATGTTGGGGTTTCTTACTAGGAAGCTTAGGAATTTCTTATAGTATGCAGAATTGGGTCTATGCAAAAGATTACTTCTAGAAGCTGTGCCTCTTAATGGAAGTAATTTAACTCTTGGTTGTTGAAGGAATCCTCAGTTTTGCTGCATTAAGATGTTTTTACATCTGGTGTTTCTGGACCAATTGTATAAAAGCTTTTTATGTATAGCCTTGAATTATAACATTCTCTTTTTCATTAAGCTATTTAGCTTTTGTCTTAAAAAGAGTTAAGTGTGGATTACACATCTAAACTCATGAGGGGAAAAAAGTATGAGAGAACATATCGCAAAATCAAATGTTTACTGTAAGCATTAAGTATTTTGGGTCCCTATCAGGACTTCAGGAGTGGAGACATGTTTTTAAGATATTTTATGAGCTCTTAATAGAACAAAGTCCTTTCCACAATGATATGCTTCTTTTCAATTATGTCTTTGCTTTTTTTGCAAGGTTGGTTTGTTTGTTTGTTTTGTTGGTTTTTTTTTTTTTTTGCTACTTACTGTAATGTTCAGAATTCTGTTTATAAAATTAATCCTTAAAACAGCACATTTGTATAAGTGCCAAATGAAAAACTTCACACTGAATTTGTCTCAGTGTGTTTTGTTCAAGTTGATTACCAGTTATTTTCTGGATGATCTGCTTAGAGCGAAGGTGTTAGAAATGTACTTTTTCAGAAGTACTATTTTGGGTTGCAGAGCAATGCAGACTTTGATTTGGTGTAACAGTAGCGTCTCATTTACAGAGTGTGGCTAGCATTTAAGATCTTCTAAGCAGAGTAAAACCTTAGATTAATCCTTCTTAGCAATCCTGTGAGAACCACCCCTGTTTGCATTTTGCAGTAAAGCAGGATGAGAATGCCACACTACTTGCCACAGGCAGAGAGCAAGTGGCAAAGTGGGGATTACTATTTGAAAGCTCCTGACTCTTCAGCCTGCACTCAGCCCAGCAGACATCGCCGACTCTTCTAATCAAACCTCTGAAACTACAATATCTTACCATCTGTTGTGTAAATTTCCTCGGGGAACTGCAAGAGTCTCTTTTACATTTCAGGTTCTCTGAAAACTATATTTAAAGGAAAAAAGCTAAAAGTGAACAAAAAAGGCATAGAAGTCATGCATTTATTTTTTAGGATGTTGGTTCGGGTGTTGGAACTGGCTCATTATTGAGGAAAACAAAAGGTGTCTCCTACAGAGCACTTCAAATTTCATATTAGGCAAAATGGGTTTTTTTAATGATGAAAGGGGAAAAAACCCAGCTTAATTATTTCCATCTTCCAATCACCTCTGTCACACTCCTTTTGATTCAGTAACTTGCCAGAATTTACCCATTGGCACAACATTTATTTTTAGACATGTCACTAGATTTCAAGCAAAGCTTGCTGGTGCATACAAATTATTCATTAAGCATTGATTTGAAAATAATAATAATAACAATGAACAGTTCTCTCTCAATCTGTCAGGAAAGCATTCAATGCAGTCATTCTGGAAGCAGTAACTGTAAGCAATGTTTTATTGTTGACCATTCAGGTTTGAATGACAGCAGACAATGCAAGCCACAAATAAAGAAAAGCAGGAATTGAAGTGCTTGTTCTGCATTGGCATGGAGAGGTTCCCTCAAACACCAGCTGCCTGCAGCAGCCACAGCCCTGGAGCTGGATGTTAAAAAGCACTTGCTCCATCTCCACTGCTGCTTTGCAGCACTCTTGGCTCGCAGCCAGTCTGCACAGTGCGAGCAGCTCATGTGCTGGGGTTAGGAGGAGGGCATTTTTTACCCCTCATTGCTCATTAGCAAGAGGCAGGTGATCTCACTTCTCTCTTGATCAGTAGCCTGTAAGCTGCTAAGTACTTCAAAGATGCCCAGATGCTTTAACATCCTTTTCTAATGCAGCATCAAATTACAATGTGCATTTGATTAAGTCTTCATAGCTTTAACACTGACCAGTGCACCTGTGTGTTGTGATGCTCCAACACCTCTGCAATGGTAGTGTCTTCACATTTTGGATGAAGTTCTGCCTCCATGCCTGGTTATAAGTAACTTAACTCTCCTGCACCTCACTTTGCTGAGGTCTCTCATCCATCACTATCAGCTGTAGGAAGCAAATACTCCATGTTTATAAGACAACACTGAGCAAAGTTGTTTCCCAAGGACTTTCACCTGCCTTGGCTAGAAACCTTGTGCTCAGTCCATACAATATGTAGGATGAGAAGGTCCTAGTCAGTGTGAAGCTCAAATGGCTTCAGCTTTCCACCTGCAGATTTGTAGCTACAGGAGGCACCTGCAACTCTGTGCTGCAAGAATTTGTTGGTATTTTTTCATATCTGTGGCGAAAAACTTCTCTGAATGTAGCTGACACCTAAACATCATCCAGTCTTTGGGGACTATCAAATAGTGACTGTTTGCATGTTGTTTGTACAATGTGATACATAATAAACAAACACAAACTTTATTAATATTCGATAGAATCCACAAGGCAGGGCAGATGGATTTTTTAAGGGGACGGTCTGTACATATGTGCATCTGTTACTGCTGTCAGTAACTTTTATTTGTATCACTTACTGGGTGGCCTCTGATAAAATAGCTGCTGACTAGCCTTCATCCAGGATTTTGTCTAGAGTGATTTTTTTGGTCAAAAGTGTAAGCAAAACCACTTTCTTAGCCAACCAAAATATTTTGGAAGGCTGTCCTAGTGACTCCACTGGAACGAAGACCTCTAAATCAAGGCTCTTCCTTGTGATCTTGTAATAAGGAAAAAATACATTTAAAAAAAAAAAGGAGGGACATGACTCCCTTTCTCTTGAGAAATAATGACCTGTGAATTCTGTGATAAAAGCTCTAACCTAATCAGGAGAAAAATCAACTAAGAAATGTGCTAGAACAGCTAAAAAGTCAGAGGGACTTTCTGCCATAGGGATGGGATGCCAACAACTTGTGCCTAGTCCTCAAAAGAAAAGTCCAAGAGTTGTCATGCTTATGTGTATCTGGTCTACAAACAGACTGTACCCAGACACCCCTCAGCGTAGTATCGAGATGCTCTGAGTTTTGTTAATTTGTTTTTAAATGTGGTTATCGGTTCTGACAGAGAACTGTAGCTTCCATCTGCCTCTCACTACTGTTTTCTTTGGACAAACCTTGTGGATGTCGAAGGGCTTGCTGGCAGATTGCAGCTGACCTGAGGGGTTGATGTGTGCAAAAATAGGGCATGTACTTTGTTCATTCCAGTGCCATATTGTGAGCACTCATTGGGAGGAAATAGTTTTGCAGTAAATACCAGAATCACTTATTCTGGGGATGGGGGAGTGAGAAGGGTAGAGGGGAGCGGGGTGAAAGGCAAGAGACAGGAAGAAAGAGGATGTTATTTTTCTGTGTGTACTCTACCTTTAGGAAATTATGCTGTCTCCTGACTAAAAGAAGGTGCCTTAGAACAGGATTTCAAAACCAAAGCTGAAGTCTTAATATTATTAGGTAGGAGTTTGTGTTCCCATGACTATATGTGCCTGACAGTTATATTCAAGTCCATTAGAAATGGTGCAAGTGCAACTGAGAGGTGGAACAGCTCTGCCATACTAGGTGCAATTGTTGCTCAAATTTTAGCCTACAGGAGAGTACCAGAATGCTGGTATGGCAAATATTTCAGTAAATCATATTACCAATGGAAATATTTCCACTTACTCATATTTAAGAGATGGTACTCAGAACCACCTCTCTATTTCCTCAGTCAGTAGTGGGTTCACTGTCTTCTTAAAGGGCTGCCAGTAATTCTTGCTGCCATTTTATCAAGTTAATCCTACTATGATAGAGGGGAAATTTTATTGTTTCTATAGATAGGCAAAGCAAAAGCTTCTGACTTAAATTTCATTACCTAATTATGATAGAAGTGTTGTTTTGCTTTGTAGCTTTGTGTTGGAGATAGTTCAACAAATCCACTGTAAGGATTTAAACAGGAGAAAACTTTGCAGAAAATCTTGAGGAAAACCTTGTTAAACATGTTATTTGGCAACCATTCTTAACATACTGGAAGACCTGGAGGGAACCAAATATACATAATGCATTGGGTTATTTGCATTTACTCACAAATGCTGCCTAATACAGTTATAAAAGAAAGAATTCAAATATAATGTTAAACTACATTAAAGAAACATCATTAAGGTGGCAAAATTAAGCAATCAAACATATAGTTGTCAGTGCAGCCCCGATTCAGGCCCCTTGTGTGTATACATTATGATACAGTCTTTAATTACAGGATCATATACTATTTTTTTTCCTCTTGCCTCATTCAGTGAGCAGGATGAATAGCACTCACTAAATGAGCAGCTATTCAGTATTATGTTTTCTCCATTGTTCAGTGTGTGGTCCCATGCTTTATTTATGGCACACTATTGAAACTCTGCTCTGAAAAGGAAATCTAAATTTCCTCACAGGTCTTTTAACAGCAGCCCCCACTGCAGTGTCTGGGAGCTTCACAAGCGCTAATGATGACTTTATCTTCACAACAAGCCTGTGAGATGAAGCAGTGACAGCAGCTCAGGGAAGCTGAAGCTAAAGAGAAAAGGTCAAAAGTCTTTTGCCAGCTTGTGGCGTTCAATTCAAGATCTGTAACATCTGATATCGTAGTGGCAGCATTGCACTGTAGCTGTTTGAGAGTAGTTTCTGCAAACTGAGTACCTGTGTCTGTGTCCCTGCCAATCTCTCAGCCTGGTAGCAACATTCAATTGCCTTTCTTTTCCTGTTCTCTGGGGTCTAATTTACTATGGACTTCTCCACTACTCTCACAGATGAGGTTCAGTGCTGGCACAGGTGTCATAGCTTTGTAGAGCTGTGTGTGTCATGGTTATGTGTAGGAGAAATGGAGCACACTTGGGGAGAATGAGATTATGCAGTATTTTAAAGACTAAAATTTGGGGCTTTTGTTGAATATGTTCCATTTACACTTCTTCAAAACTTAGTCTGGCCAACTTTGATTGTCTGTTATGAGGATATAGGGAATATCTGACCCTATTATATGCCTACTGAATTCCACAATTGTCATGTCTAGCGCTTTGAAAAAAAATTATTAAGAAGTTGATGGTACTGTGTTGATGTGGTGAATGGGAGAATCGAGCATACAACTCATTTCTATTCCATTTTTTGGTAGTATTTTTGAGTTTTTCTCTATTTAAGTGAAGTACCCCAACTTTATTCTAATAAAAATCTGACTTTAGATGATTTTGGGAGGCTTCATAGTAGAGAAAACTATCTTGACAGATCTCAGGGCTCTGAGAGTCACAGAAGAATATCCGCATGTGCTTTCCTTACTGTGCAGATGAATTATTTTGGCTGAAGTTTGTGTGTAATTCAAATCAGATAGAGGACAAGACCTGTTATAAATATATTCAGTATTGTGTTCATTGGCTAACCCTACAGGGAAAGAGAAAGCAGGCTCTTATAGTGGGAAGACAAGGAATCTTACAAATGCATAGAATTACCAACCTTAGCAATGAAAATGCCAGGTTTTCAGCCAGCATAAATGACAATGAGTGTGTGGACTCAAAGATGGCATGTTGATACTGCAGATGACAGTCTTGCTAATATATCTTCAAATAATGTTTGTCAAAGATATAATGGAGAAAAAAAAGTTGCTATGCCATCTGTATAGTGTCCCATTCTGGACACTACTGAAGTAATCAGCACTCTGACAGGGTTCTCTTGCATGCATCAAGGACATGAAAAAATAGAATATGTCACATTTTTCCACAGCTGCTAACAAAAGGTGGTTATTTATGTACATTCTCCTTTTCAGTGTAAATGCCCAGTTTGGCTCTCCCAAGCTGCTCTTTTACTTTATTGTGGGTTATTTGCGGGGTCAGGTTGGTGAATTTTTTTAGTATTGCTGAGTGGTTGGTGACAAGAGATCTGCAGATTTTGCTGTTATAAGATACTGTGTCATTGTGCATTTGTGCAGCAGTCTCCTTCACGGCTTTTCTCCATTATCCAGAATCAAGTGCAAACCCATGGAAAAAGGCTTCATAATTCATGTTTTGGTGAAAAAAAAATAAAAATTAATCAGCTCAGTGTTCCTCCTCACTATTTTCTCCATGAGCAATGTATTTCTGTGTAGGGCCGCCAACTTGGAGAAGGATAGAGACAGGTGAGAAAGAGGAGGACTTCTCTAGTGAGTTTGGTTTGTGGCTGAATTGATGTATTCTGAAGATGTGTAAGTTGTCTACAGAAATTCTGCTGGTATCTGGAAGCATGGTGGAGTTCGTAATGTTGCCTTCCTGAAAGCAGGGACTTCTGCTCTGGCTGTCTTATTCCAGCCTTTTCGAAATACTGTGATAAGTTATCATAGCTGTTGCACACAGATTTGCCCTCTCTGGACAACAGTCTGATTTCTGACTATATGAACAGATAGGCTGGCAAAAATCAGTTTTCTCCCTATTGTGTATAAAGCTGAAGCCACTGCTAAGGTGCATTTATGGATTTTCCAGTGTTTCTTACCAAATTCTTCTGTTGCAGTGATTATGCAAAGAAGCCCAGAGGGTGACAGAGTGAGTTGAACTAGTGCAAGGACAGCCAGATTCCTCATTGGCTGAGTGCTGTGTATTTTTGAAATTGTTTTTTGTCTGCTTTAAGCAAGTTTTATAATGGTAAACATCACATAAAAGCAGTTACACTGCTTAGGCAAAGGTGGTCACAAAGCCCTTTAAAAGTGGTGTGCTTGTTAAAAAAAACCAGCCTGAGTTAAGCCTTGCAGCATTTTTATACATGCTTCATTAAATCCAGTTGTAGTTAACTAATGCGGCAGAAGCACTTAGCTAAGGGTTTTGATTGTCCTGGCTCACAGGTTTGTGTGTATGTTTATGTCTTTGTGGTGGGCCTGCTGGACCTCCTGTGCCTGTCCAGCGATGAGCTTTGAAAAATCCATCAAGGAGGTCTCTTTTTGAAGCCAGTAATAACCAAGCAACTTGGGCAGGGGGTCCCTTAAACTCCCCTTCTCCATCTGCTGGCATATTGCACACAGTTTAACTTGCACATTGCAGAAGCTGTCATTATAGAAGGCAGTGAAAAGTCAGAATCTGCCAGTTGTAGTGTCCTTTTCACCCTGGATGTCCTAAGGGGCTGTGTCATGGTGGGCTGCCTGTCATGCTTTGCATAGGCAAAGCTGCTGCATCTTGCCAAGAATTTCCAGGTTGGATGTATGACATTAGAACCCTGTTAGCAGAACAAGCCTTGTGTGTGCTGCAGGAAAGAACAGTGAAGCTTTTTATAGTAAAATAAAGGACTATCGAGAAATCCCTTTTTTCAGAAAGTAGTTTGAGTTCTCTGTGATGTGTGCTCTGGCTACTTTGCGAAGCACTTTTCCATTTACTTAGTATCTGTTTGGAGAATGGGGAAAAAAAATCAGTAGCAAACTCATTCTGATATTTGGAGCAGAGCTTTGGGCCGTCTACTCTCTCTGTACCCTGCATTTAGAAGCAGAGAAATTCACTTGCCATGCTGCTTGTCCAGTAGATAAATTAGATGGTCCTTCTTACACTGGCCTGCTCCTGGCACTGACTGTTTTTTTCGCAGTAGCCTCTGGCAACAAGATGGTCAGCCTTAAGTGTCTAGTATCTTCAGAGACTTTGAGGTGAGGCCCTTTTGGCCCACTAATACTTTTCCCAAGTCTTGTCCCATAATTCCCACTGTCAAGCATTTTCTAGTTTCCCCAAATTGTGTTTCTCCTTCAGGAAGAAAAAATGTCCAACTGTCCCTTATCAGCTACCAAGTACCTCTGTAAAAGCTATTCATCTTCTCACTGAGATGGAGAAATTTTGGTAGCACTTTGATTTTTAACATCTCTCTCTGAGGGATTCTCATCTAACCACAAATGCAAAGCACCACTTGCACTCACCTTAATTTTACTTAGTGCTTCTGCAGTCAAGAAATTTGCAGCAGGCAAGGAAAGGTGTTCTTTGACAGAAATAATCTGCAAATTTAGGTGGCCAGAAAAGAAATAGTAAAGAAGAGGGGCTGCCCTCAAAAGGTCACTGCCTGCCCCATGAACAATAAAATCAGAAACCTCTTCCCATTGAGCAAGACTAACAGCACCACTGGCAAAATTAATTGCTGTGCCAGAAGCCACAGCAGAGAAGGCTGGTGTACTGTGACTCAGTAGGAATTTGTCTCCTGAAAGGCAGTGATTTACCTTCGTTGACTGAAGAGAAGGCTTTCTCCCATGGTTCTGCAGCAAAACCTCTCTGCACCCTCCTTCAGCTGTGGGGGTGGCTGGGGAGGTGCTGGCAGGACTGGAACAGAGCTGAGATGTAGCTTTGCTGAGCAGCCTCCTCAAAACCTTCTCAGCAACTGCTCAATTTCTGGCTGTAGCCTCAGCCCTTCTGCTTACATCCTTTCTTTTGGGGTTCCCCAGAGTCTAAAAATGTGTGCAAGTCATCTTCAAACAGCAAAGAAGGGTAAAAAGTGTTTAAAGTGTTTATGTGTGTGGTGTTTCAGAACCTCCTTCACAGATTTATTTTTTATTCAGAAGGTGGCTCCAAATGGTCTCTTTTAAAGATATTTGCTATCAGACTTTTTTTGAGTTTAAGGTTTATGAAAAGAGCAAACTTCTGCAGGAACCATACTGGGACAGCTTTTCTTATGTCTTTTGAAATATCTTCTCTTATTAGCTTTTGAGTTTCTCCTGCTGGGATCATAGTAGGTTAAGCAATTTTAAAGCACTCTTTTTTTCCCTACAAATGTAATTGAGAACCCTTAATAGGAGATTAGCAAAAGAGGTTGCTGCTATGTTTTGCTCCAAACACTTAGGCAACAAGATGAAGAAAAATTAGTTTCTTGCATCTGCTGGATGGCTGGTACTTGGTCTGGGACAGCTGTCTCTGAGTTCAGATTGCATTCAGCTTCATTTATGTGAGACAAACTTTGTTTACCTGCTAACTTCTTTTGTGAAGGAAAAAGATGCAGAAGAAAGATGATGTATTTGACATGTGGATATTGGCACAGAGTGTTATTCTGATGAGAGGTAAATGTGAACCATGCCTGGAGTCTGCCACTTATGAGCTAGGGGTTGTGATTTCTGTAGCTTTGAGTTTGGGGACCTTGTAGGGAGATAATGAGCTCCCTTTCAAGCTGTGCACTTCAAGTTCCCTCTTCATGGAGACCAGGTGTCCTGCAGGTTGGCTGGAGGAACCACAGAGCTAAGAAGTGGATGGCATCACTTGATCTCTCATGTAACTGGAAGAACAAGGAAGATTTCTTTTGTGCAATCTGCTCTTGGAACAGATAACAGATATTTTCTGTGATTTTATTCTGGGTCACTGACTAGCGATTGTAAGGAAGGATTATGCTGGGTCGGTCAATGTTCTGCTTTTTCCTCTCACAGTTATAACTTTATTTTGTTCATGGTAGTTACTGTATATCTCTAGTCTTTTTCAGTGAGATATATAGTGGTATTTTTTTTTTGTATCAGTCATTGGTGCTAAATCTGACAAGAATATTAGAAATAGAAGAACAGAGAAAACAGACACTAACTTCATTCAGATGAACATGTAAGCACAAAAGGCATCATACCCTGTCCTGAGAGCAGAATTACCAAGCTGCACTGGTGGGTAGAACAAGCTTATTGCCAGAGCCAAAGATCATAATTCTGAGAAAATCTTTCAAATTCTTGTATCAGGTATAACCTATTGTCCACTTTTGGGGAAAAAGGTCTTGTTGTGCGTAAATGAAAATCACTTCACCTTTGAAAATAATTAACGTTCACGCAGAGTGAGGCCAATACATCACTTGTATTCAATATAGGATTTGCTTTCAGAACTATGCAGTTAATTGCCGACTGTTTGGGCATATCTTTCTGGTTTTCATAAATGACTTTTTTTCCTATTAGTACAAATGTATTATTATTACTTTCTCTGGAATCTTGGGAAATAAAAAACATTTTAAGCAATTTCAGGTAATGATGCTTCCCACAGATAATCACATTTTGAAGACATTGGAGGCACTTGGCTACATTTTCTGCTTTGTTGCATCTCAGAGGAATGATTAACGTGTGATAAAAGTTCCCTTGTGAACAATTTTTGTTCTCTATAGACCAACTCCAGAGAGTATCAGTAGATCTCTTACCTTCTTCTTTATGATAAAGCTCTGAACATCCTTTACCACTGCCCATTCTCAGTATCAGCTGAGAAAACTGGGAGACTGATATGGTTTTTATGTGCTTGCTGTTTCTGGTAAAGCACTGCCAGCCTGGCAAACCAGGATGATGGGCTGGCCTGGAAAACTGAAAAAATGAGCACAGAAACTGAATGCCAAAGGAAAACAAATGAGAGTCCTTGAGGAAAATATGTTGCTGCAGGAAGATGAAATGCCAATACACCTGTTCTCATCTGCTCTGCTCCATCTATCCAGTTGTGGAGCAAGGCAAGTGAAAGCTTAGCTCCTGGGAAGGCTCAGGGGTGCTCTAATTTGGTACAGCAAGACCTTCCAGACAGAGGCTGTTAATATAATTTGAGCCCTAGGCAAGGTTTGTGCCAAACGGGTTCCCTGATGTCCAGTTAAACATGTATGTTTAAAGAAGCTCTCAGAGCTTGCTGATTCTGTCTTTTGCAATGATTTATCCATTTACATTTTTGGTTGGTTTAGTTTTAGTCACTGCTAAGGAAAGGGTTGACCCTCTGTTCTCTTGAGCCTTGCAGAGTAGTGTCATCTTTTGATGAAGGGAGAGAGAGGATAAGAAAAAGTCTCCAGTGTCTGGTTCTGCTTAAACATATCAGACTGTCACTAGGGCTTCTTTCACATCCTATGTCAAATTGTGATCTGGCTCTAAGTGACATTGGAAAGCCTGAGCCCTTTTGTGGGTTAATTACTAATGATATTATGAATGCTGACCATATTACATTTTTATTGGGCTTAAATCTTATTTCCACTGAATGCTATGTATTATCATGAAATAGTGGATCATTTCTCCACTAAGGAGTGACCACATGAAAAGTAAGGGACAGTATCATATTTTGAGGGTGTTTTCAGGGAAATTTGTTCATTGAATCACAGAATCACCTTGGAAAATACTTTTAAGATCATCAAGTCCAGCCATTAACCCAGCACTACCAAGTTCACCACTAAACCATGGCCCCAAGTGTCACATCTAGAGTACTTTGATGCCTCCAGGGATGGTGATTCCACCACTTCCCTGTGTAGAGGCTGTTCCAGGGAAGAAATTTTTTCTGGTATCCAACCTATACCTCCCCTGGTGGAACATGAGGCCATTTTCTTTTGTCTTAGCACTTGATACTCAGGAAAAGAGACCAACTCCCACCATGCTACAGCCTCCTTTCCAGTAGTTGTGAAGAGTGATGAGGTCTCCTCTTTGATGCCCATTAATATATCATATATTTTTATTTTATGTGTACATTTGTATTTAACTGCAATAAATTTAAACTTACATTTTAAAGAGTCATTTAATATATTTTTGTATGGCTTTGTCTTTGCTTTTTTGATAATTCATAAAGTTTTGTGTAGGTACAACTGAAATTAAGTATGATCAAAATTATTCCATAAAGAATCAACACATCAAAAGGTTTTGCTGTCTGTGTACAAAGGAAAAGCTTTTCTTCCTGCACTTAACAGAGACTAAGATAAATTATATATCTTATGATTGAGAACTGGAATTTGAAGGTGAAGCATGAGACCATGTTCCAATATAAGACTTCAGGATGCGTGATAATCCTCATGCAGATGATCCTTCTATAATTATTGCAAACTGCAGCTCCTTAGGATTGCTTACAATTTTTGAAAAGTCAACAGTTTGTATTCCATTAGAAAAAGGTCACTGAATGATATTAGGAAAGAAAATAAAAGTCTCTATAATATAATCACAGAAATATTCTGTCCATAGTCCTTTCCTTGCAGTGTTTGTTCAAAAATAATTTCTATCACTCAGAAAACTTTGAGGCTTTTTTGCTATAAAATATAGAGACAATAGGATAGTAAGATGAAGAAATAATCACCCTTAGGGGACATGCCTCACTTCTTTTTGCATTCAGGACTGATAAAACTAAGTATGTTCTCTAATTGTGAAATTCTTTTGTAAATGATCAAAAATTACTGAAAATGTTTCTCATCTTCTAAGCTATGATTTCTCTGTACCACAATTCATTACACCATAAAAAAAATGAGTGGAGTAGTTTGAAGCAAGTGTTTATATTGGTTTTGTGTTTATTTACTGTTAGAGAACTGTCTCTGCTATATTCCTTTGGAATTACCTCTTGTGACTGATATTTTCAAAAGTTTAAATAATTTGATTTAGCCGCACTTTTGTGCTTCAAATATTTCTAAAAGAGCTTTGCTACCTTTCAGTAACTTCTTTTTACTGTTTAGTGATAAATATTTATGAAAATCATATCAATGCTTCCAGGATTTGAAGTATTAGGAGCCACAGAGGGGTAAAAAGTTTACTTCTCAGCCAAGTCTATAATCGTTTTCTCATTTAAAAGAGTAACTAATGTATTGCTGGCAGTACACAAAGGTTTTGTTTTACTGCAATGTATCATTTTTGTTCTCTTGTGGAGAAGGAGGTCTATTTAATTTGCTGTCTCAGTTAAGTCATCTGTATGAATAACTGTGGATGATACTGTGATACACTCTGGCTGTTTCTGTAGCAACCACCTATGGTTTTTCGTCTGCATTTTCACATCGCTTTCCAAAAACTGCCTCTTTTTTTTTCCCTGCAACAGTTTTGTTCTCAGAAGCGTTGCTTGAATTACTTTTATGTTCTTCATTTGCACGCTGTCTTATATGTGACAGTCCACCATGAAAAACTGAGAAATTGTTGTATAAATTACAGAAAGCACTATGGCAGTCATGACGATCTTTAGTGATCCTTACACTTTCTGTAATGACTGGAAAATTGATTTTTGTAATTCATCTTCTTTCTTTTGAAGATGGTAGGCTTATCTGATGAAATTTTACTTTTGCAGCCACCGTAACAATTGTGATATGTGCAGTGGTACAGCTCAGCCAACTCTAAATAGAAGTGAAATTTAAATTCAGTTTTAAATTGTTATTGCTGTTTGCTTTGCATTGTTTATGTGCATTGGGATAATACTTCCCAGATACTTTAGTGCTTGATAAATACTTGGTATCAGAACTTTTTTTTTCCAGTGACAAAGGCTGAAGAATTCAATATTAATTTTGGCCTGTTATCTGTATACAGTATAGGTTGTGGGGTTTGGTGTTTTTTGTTTGTTTTCTCTGAAAAACATCCTAGGTGTCTGAGTGTCTGGGTGAGTGATTTTGCATAGTTTCTGAAGCTATAGTTTCATTTTATCAAACTTTCGAAATAGGTCTGAAGTCCCTCTCTGGATGATGGCGAATAATCAGAACATATGCTTCCCTCCCTCCCACTTCCCCCCTGCTTTCAGAGCCTTCATCCTCAGGCAGGAGGCGTGAGGATTTTTACAAGACAGCTGTGCTGTCAGATTTGGCTGACCTTGTATGGCTGCCAGACCGCCTCCAGCTGCTCTCTCACATCTCCCCCTGACCCATCCCAGCAAGATAGGGGACAAAATCAGATAAGAAAGCTTGCAGGTTGAGATAAAGGCAGGCAAGTTACTTATCAATTATTGCCCCAGGCAAAATATACCTGACTTGGGGCAAATTAATTTATTGCCAGTTAAAACTAGAGTAGGATGGTAGAAGCAAAGACAAAAATCATAGAGCACTTTCCCACTCCAGTTTGTCCCAGGCTGGATCTCACTCCCTTGCTCCCACCCTCTCTGCCTCCCTGGACCTGCGAGGCACAGGAGTGGGAATCGGAGGTTGTTGGGCTGCTGGGCAGGCTCTTCTGGGGCCTGGACAACTCCTCCATCCTCCTTGGGGCTGCAGAGCTTTTCTCACATTTTTTCCTCAATGACCAGTGGCATTTTGCCCTTTATTAGATACGCTTTGCCTGAGGCACTATCAGCTTCCACACAGGTGAAACCCAGAGAGGACACCCCCAGCTCTCCAGTGGGGCATGAGCAGCCCAGGACAGTAGTAGAGGATACTTTTTTTTTCCTTTCTCCTTTTTTTTTTTTTTTTTTTCTTTTAACAATACTTCCCCACTGATCTCCCCTCTGGCTGTACCCTGGAAGATATCTTTGACTGATGCAGTTGGCTCCTCTTTCCAGTGCCATTCCTTGGCACCAGGTCCTCCTCCACACTTGTGGCAGCAGGTCAGACTGTTGCACAGGGTGTTAAGAAGCCCTGTCTTGACTTGCTTCATTCACAAGCTGTGAAACTGACAGGAGGTTTGCAAAAATGCTTATGTAGCCCCTTATATGCTGGGGATAATATGCAGTATTTTAATGGACTGAGTCTCAAACATGAAGAATCACCAGCTGTAAAGACAAGTGTGCAATTCAGTACATCCTTTGGGCTGTGGGAAAGAAAGGACAATACTCAGTACTGGTTTCCTTCAGTGGCCGTGTTTTAGCCTGTTATTATTTTTGAGGTGTTAATTGCTCTTAATATTCTCTGTTTATAAATCTTTCCGAAAACTTGGCTATGCATTTACAAAAATGGAGATACACAGAAAGTACAGATTGCAGGCTTCAGAGTGGTGACACTCAGCTTTCCACCAAGGGCAGGTAAATCGTATCATACAGACATCTGGGGAAGCTGAGGCTTGCAGATAAAATGACAGAGCAAGTATGAAGCTGGGGTAGGTGCTATCCTGTATTAGACTCGATCTGCTTAGTACTTTCATGTTAATGAAGTTAGGAGCTTTTTGGTATTCTCCTGTAATCTAACAAAGCATCAATATTTTCAGTGACAAATGAATGGTGATTACCTGGTGAAGATTGATTACAGGCTTTAAATTTGCTGGATTGAAGCTTGTGTTCATGTCTCCCCTCTAATAATCATTCAATTTACCCAAATCTACTCTAATTTTAGGCCTACCATACAAGTGTTTCCACTTGCCAGTGACAGTTAAATCCTCATTGATATTGGTTGAGCCATTTGGACAATGTGGTGCAAGAAGAATGATGGATGGCTTTAATTTGATATTCGTAGACTGTCTTTGATGTTGCTCCTGCACCACTGAAAACTTGCTACAGAATTAAATTAACACTGCATCTGCTTTTGTGTTTGTATCCCAATAGCCAGGGGGCATGTAAGCCTGCATTAAAAAAATAAACAGAAATTTCTTTCTACTGTGGTACTGGGGGATGGGGGTGGATTTGAAACTCTCGATTAGAATGACAATGCTGATAGCCGAGATCTCACTTTTTCTCTTTTAGCTGCATCAGTTGTATGTTTTGCTAAGAGGTAAGAATATTATATTTGTGCATATAGATATATTTATATTGCTGAAAAAGGAAATAAGCCTTTTAGGGAAATGTTTCCTTTTTGTGCAGAGGACCTAAAATCTCCCATATTACAAGAAAGAAATGAAATAAAAGGGGGGGGAGGAATATATACGTGTAATTACATGTTCTTTACTTCATAGTGGTTTTGTATTTCATATCAGCAACTTGAACTTCATCAGTCCTGAACTCTGAATTCTTAAATAATGCCTTTATTGATCTGAAAGAATGCATTAACGTTTCTTTCACATGACTGCTCCTGTGAGCAAGGGCTACATCCCTGTGTAAACAAACATGGGAGGATGTCTACATCTCTTGGGACTTTTTGACTCAGATGAGGACACTGTTACCAAGTGCAATGAGAAGTTCTAGTAACTTATTAAAAAGGACCCTAGCTTGCTAAAGATGGTAGTTTGTAATCACACCAGTCAGGAATGACTGTTTAGTGATGATTCCAGAGCATGCTTTCCTGTTTCTTTTTCCTGACACCATTCTGACTGAGTTTGTGTTTGTTTTGAGATATATGGTGATATGGAAGGGGTACAGGTGAAGGGCAGTGGATAAGCCTGCTGTTCCATAGGCAATAGCAGGATGCATTTTTCTTCCTTTCCCTTTCCCTTTCCCTTTCCCTTTCCCTTTCCCTTTCCCTTTCCCTTTCCCTTTCCCGTGTCCTCTTCTGCCTGCTGCACTAATTTCCTTTTCTCTCTTTGCTGTGGCAGCATTACTCCAGGAGTAGAGATTTCTGAGGCAGGAAAGAAGCCATTTTGGGATTTTTTTCCTGAACCATCAGATGGCCAGCAAATATATCCAGCCTATGTGTGGTCATAATGGTGGACTGATCTCATCTGACCTGCTTGGTAAACTCTGTGTCCTTATCTGAAAGGAGAAGTGCTTGAGGTAGCATTGTTTAACTCACAAACCTTTTTGTAATCCTTTTGATACCCTTGGTAATTGTTTAATCACTCACCTATCCCCTTTGCTAATGCCTAAACCCTGAGATGCATAATATAAACAAAAAATGTTTTCTCAAGAATCTAATAGGAACATCAAAATATCTTAATTAACCTCCTCATTTTTGTGAAATTTCTGTCAGCTTGTAATTGTGAAGATGAAAATATTTGCTATGTTACACACAGAAATAAATCTGTTTCCAGCCTCTGATGCTGAAGCAGTTGAATTCTGGTTTTAAGCAAAGATTAGGGTAATGGCAGAGGTGCATATTTACTGTTTGTTGCTCTGGGAGAAAAATAAATCTTAATATACCAATTAATACCAATTTCTGAGTACCTTTTTGGTAACTTGAATGGCCTTTGGATCAAGCCCTACTGCACAAATTATAAATATTGTAGTTAGGCCATTTTATTCAAGAAATGCATCAAGCTTGAGACAGTTCAATTTTCTACTAACATTGCCCTTTTAAGATCCTCAAATAGTAACATACTCATTGACCTAAGTCCAGACTACTTCACTCTGCAAAGGCCACAAGATCTTGCAGGACCTATCAACATCTGCACTGACCTCTTTGCTCAGTTTAAATAACTGGACTTCAATCCAGTCAACTGCCTCAACAGATCTGTATCAGTAGAGAAGAGAAAATGAGTTTTGCACTGTTGAGGTAAGAGCAGTGTTTACAAGATTCAATGAGATCTCTCCAAAGCTTAACCTTTCTTTTGGATGCTAAAATACATTGGGGTAACAAGGTGGGCTGTTTAGGGTGGTTTTTGTTTCATACTTTGTCCATCACAGCCAATGGATGTCTGTAGGTCTAGTTAAATGTATTCCTGTATCCCATAAAAGCAATTTTTTTTTCAATATTCAAGGTAGGCAAGTTATTGAAATACTTGTCACTTCATAGTTCACGTGGTCTCACACTGGCAATGTTACAGGGGTTAGACTCACTGGAGCTGTCCAAAATGTTGTTGGTTTTTTTCTTTATTTCACTATATATCTGAGAAGGTTGCCTGTAGGAGGGAATCACCGAATTTGTGTTGAATATCTGCATTGGAGGAATTTTTAACTCCCCTCCTCTTGGCTCCTCTTTCCCCTCAGCAGAGCTAAGCTATGGCATGGAATAAATCCATAAGTGGCTGTTTGGCATCTGTGAAAGTTAAATCCCTCAGACACCTAAGGATTTTGCAAGAAAATTGCACACACTTGGCATTCAAACAATTTAACTGTTTTTGCTGGTTTTAATCACTATGAACCAAAAAAATCTCTATTCTAAAGTTGATTTTCAAGTGACTTGGTTTCAGGAAGGAAGCCATAAGTGAAAGTACATTTCATGGAAATACAGCTGTATGTTGAATAAGGCTTCTTTTTTATGACAGGATGAGTCCAGATAGATTTAGACACTCTGTATCTTTTGGTACATGAATTCCAAAGGAAAAAAAAAAGAGAATTAATTTTTTAATAGTTTTGGGATTTGTACAGATGTTTTCTGAAGAAGTGTATGTTCCAGTATTTCCTGTGAAACCTTAGAAAAGAATAGTGCTAAGCCCATTAAATACTTGCACTGCATTTAGTTCTATGGGGTATGAGAGTAATCACAGTTAATAGGTGGAATAGTGCATTCATATTATGGGTGAACAACCCAAGTGCTGGGTGCTCTGGCACTGAACCAGCAGAGCATTTGGGTGTCTGCTTAACTTCAGGAAGAATGGACTTGGGTTTTCTTTTCATGAAATCAGCTTCCATGGTGCAAGTTCAGAGCTGGTTTAAATTATCCCAGCAAAGCTGCAGGGTTTGTGGGGTGGGGTTTGTTTGGTTCGGTGGTTTGGTTTTTTGTGTGTTTGTTGGTTTTTATTGTTGGTTTTTGTTGGTGGTGGTTTGTTGGTTTTTTTTTTGTTTTTTTTTGTGTGTGGATGTGAACTTTAAAAGCAAAAATCAGTCAGCGAGACTACTCATGTCTTTAATGCACACAAATCCTTAATTTGTTAATGCCAGAGTTCTCACTATCTTGTGTGAATGAACCTATTGTGAGCATCGAGGATCCCTGAGAACTGGAACCTCTGCTATTTGTGGTTTAAAATAAGTGTTTGGGTATGAGTACTCTTGACTGGATTAATATGCTATTGCATGCTTTAGTTACACATTTATTTTAAAATGTTTTATGAACTTGAAATAATACACTCATTCCTGGCATCCAATATGATTTGCCCTACTTAATCTATTTTGCTTTTCTTCCTTTTCCCCTATCTATTTTCAGATTGACTTTGTCCATTGTTTTAATATCTGTTTTTAGAGGTGAATGTCCTTTGTGGTGTATTTTTAATCATGCTGAGTTGCTATATTATGGTAAAGTCTTATTAACTGACATGAACTGAGAATAGTTCATTGTACTGGGAAGTTGAGTGCAATAACTTATGAATTCTTAAAATAACTGGCTTCTTGATTTCTCATTTTCTGCTTCTGAGAGAGATTGGAATAAAAAAATTAGGACTGTAAATCCCTCCTGTTATAACATCATAAAATCCTTAGCTTATCTGAACTTCATAATTAGCATGGCATGATAAAGGAAAGGGAGGGGAGAATTCCTACTACTTGTCCTAGCCTTCTTCCACTTTCCTTTGTGAGTCAGTTGTGGGTTGAATCTTTTGGAATCTGGATGGTTGTCTAGTGGATACAAGGTTCCCTGTAGTAGATGCATCACTGAATCCTGTAGAAGGATTCATCCTAGAGAAGTGCACAGGAGACTGTAGTGTGTTGTCTCTACTGCTTGCTGGACAGGAGAGAAGATAAAGATGACCTTTATGGGGAAGCTAAGTGCTTCCCATAAGCTGCTGGCTGCCTTCAGCCTACGCAGGGACAGACTGGAGCCAGAAGCCTCACTACTGCATTATGTCACTCCTGAATACTTCATGTTTTCTAGCACAAATGTCAGTGAGGAAAAAACCAAAATATCCTGTGTTTCAGGCCTATCTAGAGGTTTATGGCTACGAGAAAGCATCGAAGTCAACCTTCACTTTCATTCCACGCTCTCTTAATGCTAATGACAATCATGTTGGCTACTTGAAGTGAGCAATAAAAATTAGGGGACCTCAGAAAGCACACTGGAAACTTGTTTTTGCAGTTGAATTGTTGCTCTCTGAATTCAGGGAGCTGATTTTCCTGGGCAAGGAAGAGTTATACTGAAGCTGTCTAGGCAGAATGAATCTCCTGTGGGCAGGGGCACTAAACTGAAATAAAGACCTCTAGCTCTTTCTGTCAGTGCTGCATGGGGACTTTCCATCCTGGCTGTCACATGCGAAGTGCTGTGGTATTTGGTCTGGTGTCTCAGGCTGTACAGACCAGCATTCCTACATCTGTTGTCACTATTCCACTTTCATTTCCAAGAGATTTTAAAAATTATGTGTCTAAAGTATCAGGTGAAAACCATTCTTTATCCCTTTTCCATTCCTGTTTCCATACCAGAGAGGCTGGCTTTATCTTGCTCTCTTGGTTGTGCTATTAGCTTGGTCTAATCCCTCTCTGTTATCAAGCTGCCCTTTTCTGTACAGATTGGCTTGATTAGTTTTCAGCTCAAGAGGAATTACAGGTATGGGTATGAAGGAAAACTGGGGCCTGTGAGCAGGATTAAGGAACAGAGAAGGCTGTGTCCTCCTCCTCAGTCCCAGAGTGATGGGGAAGACGAATGCTCTGCTCACTGGACCTCTGCAGCAAGCTTCACTGTTATTTTCACTAAGACAAAATGTTAAGATTTTATAATCTTCTTATAAAAGTTTTTCTACCACACAGCATGCTTACGCATGGTGTGGTGAGATAAGTGCCATGTGTGAGGAAGGTGTGTAGATTTTGAATTTGGAACCTTGTTACAATCCAGATTAAACCCAGAGAAGCAAAGAAAGCTAAGAGTCTGTGCATAAACTGGAAAGAACTTATAAGATTCTAAATGTCCCCAGAAACGAGATTAAAATCAAATGAGACTAGATGTTGTTGCCAAAAAATGGGTGTATTTTATTTAATTGTGAAAGAGGCAGAGAGAAGGAAAGAAGAAAGAAAGAAAGATAGGAAAAGAAGAGTGTGTGGGGGCACTGGGGGGACAGGAAGAGGTGACAAGGGTTAGGTGGAAGCATACCACCCTTCCGAGGACCCTGATGACTCGTTGCTCTCCTCCGTCTGGTCTTGCTGGTGGTGAAGGTCCCCCGCCGGTGCCATGGCCACGCGGCTACATGCTGCGGCACGGCACGGCACGGCGCGGCACGGCACAGCGCGGCGCGGCGCGGCACGGCACGGCACGCCGAAGAGTACAGAGTCCCGTGGATTAATAGACGCTTTGGGCCAGGTGGGAACTCCCATGAGTCTCCCTTGCAGGGGCTAGCTTCAGACACTGTCCCTTTCAACACTGCGGGTCTCTTGCATCATCTCTGGCGCTCTGGTGCAGGGTCTGAGGGCCGCTTTGGGGGGTCCCTGTGCTGGGCATGTCCCCCCTTCTGCTGCGGATAAGATCCCCCTCAGCTGGGCTCCAGTTGCTGCGCCTCTGCCCACAGCCTTTCCCAACACACCCAAAGCTTCTTCTCCCCCGCCCTTCATGTGAGTGTCTGATAGCCCTGGGCTGTGGTCCACCCTGGAAGGTGTTAAGTTTTGTGTTCTTGTGAAAGTCTCCTGGTTCTGTGTTGTTATCTTCATCAGCGGGCAGTGAAATGCCTTTTGTCCAAGCAGGGTGTGGTGCTCTTCTTTGCAGTTTTTGTAACGCAATTTTAAAGGTGGAATATGTTTTAACTCATAAACAATAATATTTCAGTCTCTGACAAACCTGAAGAACTGTGCTGTGATATGAGGTTGGACAGTTTATTTGCATAAATCCTTCTTTCTTTTATTGCCTTGTAGTTTGAGTGAAGAAGTAAGAAGTAGATAGGTTGTGGCCTAGAGGGTAAATAATCAGAAACTAGCCAGTGATTTAATACTCAAAATGTAGGGAAAGTGTTTCATTTGAACTACTTAGATATAATTTGCTGTTCTTATCAAAAAATATCCAGTGTGATTAATTTGCATTTAATGATGAAAAAAGCTTAAACTGAACTATCTACAAGTGATCTTCTTCATTTTAATACTTAAATCTTCCTCCTTCATGCCTTTGATGATGGGAGTTTGCTGTGGAATGGCTTGGTGAAGGTACTGATGTTCTCTTGCGTTGATTCACAGATAGCTTTTAGCAACTGAGCCTGTTCATCCAGCTCCAGATCACCATGTGGTTTTCTCCAGTTCAGTTCAGAATGAGTGCGCAGAATAAACTAGTCAATCAGATCCATATGTTTAACCACACTGGTTGGCTTCAGCACTTTTGTTGGCCTATTTGGTCAATTTTCAGCTCTATGAATGCAAAGCGGCTGGAGCCTGCTGATGAAAGCCTTTCTGATAAAATGTGCTTGTGCTTTTCCAAGACATTTGGTTGAAAACTATCTGAAGGTCTTTCTTCACTGCTCTGATTTATTATTTCCCAGTAACTCTCCCAAAGAGTATCATCACTTTACAGATCTGGAAAAAAAACAGCTGAGCTCTCTGCTTTCAGAGCCACTGGAGGAGTGTTTGCAAAAAGACCTGGAGTAACTCACCACAACAACTGACAAATCCAAGTCCAGGAATGACCCCAGTAAGGTTCTTTAACTGGCTTCTGCTACATGCTGCTGCATGTGAATTATTCACCAGCTTACACTTATGAATAAAATATGTACCTCGGGAAATCCAGCTGCTATGTGCCATTATGCTGTCTTCTCTTCTTCTCCTCTCCTCCCCCAGCATTAAGTTTACATTCATGTTTTCTGCATTTCCAGGCTATGACAAGTTTTGTGATTTAGTTATAAGATTCCAGGGAATATCTGCTATACTCAAGACCATCTGGAAATACAGCCATGCTTATTCAGCTTTTCACTAATATCTATGATTTTCTAAGTAAGGATTTTCTGCACTTGCTTTCTGCATATTGCAGAGCACACTCCACAGAAGCTGCCTGTGCCCCCTCACCATAATGGTGGGTGCTGCTTCTGCTGCAGGACAAGTGAATGTTTTGGCTTTTAATGCATTGTCAACTTCCATTCTCAGTACATAGTGTATTTTGGAAATGTTTTGGTAATCTGTTGAAATACTATTAATTATCTTAAAATATTGCATGAAACATGATGTTCACTGAAAAAACCCACTACCACCCTTACCCTAACCTTTACCCTACCAAAATGAAATTCAGATAAAAGGCACAGTCCCATACCTGCAGCTGTCCCTGCCTTTCATCTGTCCTTGACTTTAAATGTGTCTCATCTGTCACTGGGTCTTTACTGATTGACTGAAATCTTCCTGGTTACTTGCTTGTCATAAAGGTTTGAATTAGATCACAAAACTATTTTTCCCCCATTTAAAGGATTTAATTTTTATAGAAGGGGAAAAACTCTTAATGAAACCTGCAATCCTGTTGATTTTTTTCCCTCCCCAAAAAAGAAATGCAGCTGATTAATTTGATAAAACATTCACTGGATTTTACAAATGTCGTTATCACTAGACTCCGAACAGGTGCTGGTTCACTAATTGTGTCTGCTGCTGCATTCATTTGACTCCACAGGAGCCAGATATGAAGGAGTTGCAATAGCCTGAAAAAAAATGTAGCCCTTCATTAGGCTTTTGAGTCTTGGTGAAAGGTCTTGGGTGATCCAAGCTTTAGGGGTGAGCCTTGTAAGAGTATGGTAGCACTAATAATCATAATTCCAATAAAGATACTAATGACCTAATCAAAGGGTAACTCTGACGTGCTCAGATTCAAGATTCTATCAAAGGCTTTGTTGTGGATGTAATGCCTGGCAGTGTGTTTCTACACAGCCCTTTGGTGGCAAAGCCCAGGGAAAAGCCTGGAATGTTGGGAAGAGCTAATGATGAGGCAACAGTCTGCTCTAGGGTTTCTTTCATGGAAGTTCTTTTGACAGTAATGCCCATGTAATTGCACTTCCAGACTAGATGAAACATGCTAGGGAGCAGTAGCATCAATAGTTTATAGATATGCAGGGTAACTATTGCTTTCTGTCCCTCCTGTGTTGGGATCTAAATCCCTTTTCAGGTTGGGCAATGAAGGACAGCAGTCACCAGGTTCATTGAAGGGCTTAAACTGGTTATCTGCTGGTGACTACTCTGGGATGGAGAAAAACAAATGTGGGGAAGAAAGTTCAAAGCAAATTTCTAAGATACTTTTCCTCATTCTCAGTTTGAATTTGGTTTTGGGCTTTTCATGCATCTTTTATAGTAAGGAGTTCATAAAGAATGGAATAATGGTGAAGAAGCAGCCTCTCATTACAAAGGGATCCAATATCATTGCAAGGTACCCTTTTTGTTTTGTCTAACAGTAGAGCACAGTGTCATGGCAGGTTTTCTTGTGGAAAAGAGAAACTTGAATGATCAGCAATATATTTTTGTTTTTCTTAAAATGGTTTCCTCTTCTTAGTATCCATAGAGAGCTTTTTCAATCAAATGTTATCGACAGCAAAAACATTATCTAGTGTATAGACAGATGGCAGGATGATAATTGTTTAGAGAGACAGATGGTAGTTTCTTGTACCCACTTTCTAGTTTCTGTGTTTTTAAAGCTCAGCAGTTGCATTGTGCAGCATTCGTGGTGTCATAAAATACCAGCCACTTTAAATAACTCTGAACTAGGCTTTCGAGTGATTTGTTTAAAAGGAGCCAGTCCTATTTAAAACATGATCAGCTGAGGATGCCTAGATATTTGACAAAGCAGATTGTAATTTAGAGAAATTGTGCCTGACTTGATGCTTATATTCTCAGCAAATGCAGAACCTTTCTGTCTCCTTTCTGTCAGAAATAAGAAGTCCAAAATTGTAAAGAGGAATACTTTTTTTCTTTAAAAAAAAAAAAAGGAGTCTAATTTGGCACTAAGAAGAGCCCACCATAAGAATAAAAATAATGTATGAGCTGGAGTGAGCTGCCACAGATATTTGTAGAGACTTGCCTGGAATTCCAAGTTAGTTTCTCCCACAGACTACTGTAAAAGTGATTTGATCCACAACATAAAGAATCTTATACATAAATAGCTTATAGTGAAAAAACAAATATTTAGTTGCCCTGCGAATCTGAGGATTACATGAAACACCTTTATTCTCTACAAAGACTAAGATCTTTTCAGGAGTAATTTTGTGAAACACATAGGGATGATTGAGGCTGAATCCTGCATTGTTTAACAAATCTTTTTTCTCCATCTCATTCTTTTAACCTGTGTAAAGGGAAAGGAGAGACACCTGTTCAACAGGTTTGCTTTCCAAAGTTAGGTTGATGGGGCCAGCTTTCAGTATGACTGATGAAGCCCTCATCTCAAAGGGGATCAAGGGGCCACATCATCAGATTGTGGTTTCTGGTGGGCTTTTAGCCTCCACACAGTTCTACTTTACATAGTACATTGAAATATTTGCAGGCTTTCTGGGGTGGAGGCTTTTATCTGAAGATGTACTACAGGGGTTCTTGTCTTTGCTCTTACTGTTTGTATAAATATCATTTATTGTGTATGAAAGAAGTCTATGAAGTTATCAGTACAGTAACTTTTAACATAGCAATAACCATAGGCGAGGTGGCTGCATTCCCAGTAAAAATCCTGTGGCTTCAGGGGTGATGCTCTGCTTGGGTGGGGGAAAACAATTAAGCACTTGTACATTCAGTAGTCAGCCTTCAGGATGCTATGCCATGAGAAACTGTACAGTCCAAGTTAGTAATTTAAAATGTGAAAGCAGTTGAAATCATAGTCTCAGCATTTTTAGAAAAACCCTTTGTATATCTGTTCTTTGTCATTTAATCACTTGCTAATGATTTTCATCACTAGCACCACAGAACAGTCAGAGTTGGAAGGGACCCAGAAGGATCATCCAGTCCAGCTCTTAAGTAAATGGCACATACAGGGATCAAATTCACAACCTTGGCGTTATTAGCACCATCCTCTAACCAACTGAGTTAATTTCAGTGTCATTTTATATGGGATGTATGGAGGAAAATACAGATTTTAAATCTGCGTTTAGAAAAATGCATGAAAACTGAACTTGCAGCCAGTAAACACAGACCTGCCCAGTTCTGAGAGTAAGTGCTATCTAATCTGGGAAATGAAAAGTGTGCTGTGTGTGCAACACTAGGCAAAGCAGACGGGCTAATTTATTTATTTATTTATTTTAATCTTGCACAATCACAATGAACTACTTGTGATTATGCAAGATTATGCAGAACAATCTGGAATATCAATTATTTGAAAAAGATGTTTTGCAAATAACTCTGAATAAGGAGCGCATGTGAAAACTGCCAAGTGTTGTTGGACAATTTGCAAACAGGAGGAGGCTAAACTCATTAAATAAATGATTCACTACATATTAGCTCAATTTTCGTTCTGAGCTTTGATGCCTGTTGGAGCTGAGAATCAGTTTTGTTGGTTTTTATTAAACTTTTTTTCTTGTTTTCCATACTGTAATCGTGTTGTTTGAGTCATTAGTGTGAAGGCAATAACAGACTTACTGTAGAGTTAAACCTCTTAAGGAGGATCACTGTCTGCATGAACACACATGAAACACCCTGCAACTGCTAAGATGCTGAACTGTGTGGAATTTTCCCTTTTAAAATTTTACTCTCCTGGTCAACATGAGTCTTGGCCACCTGGGTGTTTGTATGCATGATCAAACCAACTGGAATTGTGGGGGACTAAATTTATTTTATTTTAATTTTGTAAGGAGGATTGTTGATATAACTTCGACATCAGTTTCCCTGAGGGTCAGGCTTCTGCTTCTTCAGACTCCAGCAGGCAGAGCAGTGCCAGTGCTGGGCACTGTGTCCAAGTGCTGCTTTGCAGTCAACTGGCTGAGTCCATCTTTGCTGTGTGCTCTGATGAGATTGGCAAATTCAATCTGAGCCAGCTTGGGCTGTCAGGAAGTCAAGGCTCTCCAGTGGTCTTGTCCTTCATTTCCACTGCTCCAGTTAGCTTAATGGTTTTCCTTAACTGCTTCTGAATTCTTTCATGATACCAGATATATAGCTAGTGTCATCTGACAGATTTTTAGGCATCTTTGTTGTAAACATGTAAGTATTCATTTAATGCTTGAATTGCTTTACCATCCTCTGTGGCTGTATTTCTCATTCCTTTCTGAAATGATCTTTCTTCATCCTTGGCTGAGTCCCCTTCTATACTTTGAGAAAAAGCTTCTTGATACCTAACACTGCCAGGTGTACTTCTTCCAAATTTATTTCAGATTCTTCCCTGACTCGTCTTTTTTTGTAAAGTTTTTCTGCTTGCTCTCTGTTGTTTTGATTCACATTTTTTGTATGGCATGTTTATTTTAAACTTGGTTGGTCTTCATAAAGTTTTTACAAAGACTTGCAGTTCTTCATAAAAGCTTAAAAAGATTTCTTGAAAAATCAAAAACGACTGCTTAGGTTGGTCGCTCCCTGGCCTAGGGAGGAGATCTGAGCTAAAAATATCTCAGCTTCCTCCCCTTTCCTCCCAGAATGACAACATAACCACCAACAAAACCAGAATTTCTTTGGCAGCTGGCATTTAATTCTGTGCAGTGAAGGAGAAGATCCAGTTAATTCACAGCAGCTGAAAGTGTCAGGTGTTGGACTGAAGAGCTTTGGCTGCGAAGGGGCTGGTCAGTGCTGTGACAGGCCCATGTCACACTGACCCACCACACTCCAGTCCGGAAGATGGGATCTGGGCTATGGAAGCCTTTTCCAATGATGGTGTGTTTGATGTGCTCTTTTCAGAGGCCATGCAGTAACCCATCCAGAAACAGAAGTATTATTGTTTGTAGGCAGAAAAGACAGTATCTTATAGCAGCAGAGTTGTGGAGGAGTTGTCGTGGTGACTCTGAATGTTTACAAGTGGAAGTCATGAGCTGTGAGGAGAGATAGGATGGATTTGAGCTGCAGGCTGTGGGACACGCCTGCAGAATGCCATGACAGCACAGAGAAGCTTGTCTCCACCTGACCTTGGGGGAGGAGATGCCACATGGCAGAGCCCTGCAGAGAGGAGCCTGCCAGAAGCTGCTGGATGGGTGGGCAGCGTATGATCACCCCCATGTAAGGACATTAGGAAAGTGTGTTACTGACATGGCAACGTGTGATAGGTCACTAAGTGAAAAACAGCACATAAGGAAATACTGGGTCTTGAAGCAAGTGTATAAAACCAGTTCATTTCTTTCAATAAATGGCTCAGTATCCCTGCTGGTCTGAGTCTGTGCCTCAGTTGTTACATCAATGGGACAAAATAATGTAGTGATAATGTTCTAAAACTCCTATGAACAGGAAAGCCTGGTCCTTTGAACCCAATGGTGAAACCCATCCTTTGCAGAGACTGAAACTGAAAAACATGTGTGATTATTTTCTTATTAACAGGACTGGTATGATTTATCAGGCTATTCAAAAATCTGTTGGGCACATAGTAAACTATTATTTGTAAGTTCAAAAAAAAATTTACTCTTGCCTCACAAATTTCCCAAATCACATTCCTCTGCCTGTTGACTGCATGAAAGTGGCACTTTCTGTTAGCTTTCAAAAGTTATGCAAAACGCACTTCAAAAATAAGGACAGTTGAGTATCAGATTATCAGAAAATATTTGTTTCTTAATAATCTTTTGACTTTCTGCCCTCCCCCCCGCCTTTCCATTAATCTATACTACCGTGGAACAAATGTTTGCATTAATTGTGCCAACTTTTGAATTAGCAATAGATTAATCTCTAGTGGCTTAAAAATTTGCTTAAGCAAACAACCAATGAATCACACATTCCTCTAGGGTTTTTTGAAAGTAAACAACAACTTTTTTTCCCAGTATGAAATAGGACATTTCTGTTTTAAAGATAGGCTCTCTGCTTCAGGCTGGAAATAGACTTAGCTTTCCTAATGATAAAACACACTTTTTTAGAATTCTAAAAAGGTAGATTTCTAAGCTTGAGGAAATCGTGCTTTTAATGACTTGGAAAAAGGCTGCCCTTTCTGCTTGTACTTTGCTTTACTTTGGATCATCTTGAGTTTGAATGTGGAATCAGGCCAACTGTAGCAAAGGAACTGGCATTGAGTAAATTGTCATGGTCTCCTCAGCATGTCCACTGTTGTGCTGTCCTCTTTGTGCTGCTGTAATGTGATGGTAAGAATGATTAATCTTTCTTTCTACCAGGGCACCTCAAAAACTAAAACCAATTTTGGAGTATAAAACTGGATCACTTCAAGAGATTTTCTAGGCCTTGTGTGAACTGAATGTTCTCAGTGTGCCAGGCTGTGGGTTTTTTTTTTCCTAGCACTGCATTAGTCACATCATTTGGCAGCAGAATACTTATTAAACAGACTATTTTCATCAATTATCTCTCTGTTTTTCACATATGTCATAAAACTTAGCTTTTCTGCTGCACGTTGCAATGAAACAAGTGGCGTTCAGGTGAACAGAAACTATCCCACTGTTGTTCCTAATGAAAGATGTGGACTGAGGCTTGTGCTGAAAGCCACAGCAGTAAATGACTGTCACTTGCTTTGCTTCAGTCCATACAATTTTACTCTCTCCAGTTCAAGTTAAAGTGAGGATGTACTCTCTAAGTGGTAAGGACAGCCTTTCTTTAAAAAATTATTTTAATGAAGAAATAGACATGCTTTAGCATTGATGTCAAGGTGTTGCACAGAACAAATGGCACATTCAAGGTAAATGCACTTCTGCATCTACATTTTTCTTTTTCACATGTATTTAATAATGAAAACAAAATTAAATATTCTGAACAAATAATGTTCTTGCCCAGGAGAGCTCAGGTTCCTAAGTGAAGGCATGTGTGTGAGTGAAGCTCTCTTTAAAGGCAGAGATAATTTTTTAAAGCAATAAATTACTCAAAGCCCTTATTTTTAAAATTTTGTGCTTGACTAACCAACTGACATTTTTAAGGCTTTTACAAAACAGCTTTTTAGGGGTTGTGACATTCAAGCCACTTGTGCTTTGCTGCTTCTTAGCCATTATGTAATTATGCTCAGCACAGGTCATATAACCAGGTAGGAAAGCATATTAGCTGAATAGGTGAACTGTATTGACACAGACTGGCGAGCTGACACTTGGTCTGATGTCAAATATTAAACCAGTGGGATACGCAGGAGTGAAATGTGTAACAGTCTTGGCACAGAAGAGTTCAACCAGCAAGTAGTTTTATTTTTTCTGATAAACAGAAGTCATATGCAACCTAAAAAGGCTTATTGTAAACTGAACACTTGATTAACTTAAAGCCTAAATTAAATTGTAGGTGAGAGTGAAAGTTTATAGGAAAAATTAACAAAATTACAACAATGAAAAAATAAATTGATGGGAGAGGAAGGAAGCAGCTACACAAAAGCCTGAACTGTACATATTATAGCTAACACAGTGGTAACTACAGAGGAGGTGGATGGAATAGTAGTCGCTCAGAAGAGCATATTCTGTGCTAACCACAGAAGATTGTAAAAGAAGGTGCTGAAGATAGAGCCACGGTGGGAGAATGTGTCACAACCAGGAGCCTCTGGTCTGAGGAGTGTGGACCCCAAGAGAAGCTCCAGGGCTTGTCCCCACACACAGCTGCTTCCCAGGAGGCTGCCCCGTGGGTAGGCCAAACCAGCTGGAGACAAGAGAGATTAGAGTAGGTCTAGGAACCAAAGGCGAAAGAGAGTAGATGCTGTTGGGAGAGTCAGGGAAAGGATTTTCCGTATCAGCTACATGCTGGTGCATGCCTCTTTTAGTGGACTGGTGCAGTGGGGTCTTGCCCAGCTGGAGGTGTCTGATAAACCACTCCTTCAGCATAATTTCCTCTGCAGATAGTCATGATTGAGTGGGGAAGGGTCAATTCATTCTCCTTCCTTTGTAGCTGATTCAATCAACCATGACTTTTAAGTTATTCTTTCTTTGCACCTGGATGAAATGACAGAAGGCTGAGATAAAATAGTATAGTATGAGCAGGTACAACTTTGGTCTCATTAGTTCTCACACTTCTAGATGTTTTCCTTTAGCTCTGCAGCAACAGGAATATGACATAAAGATATCTGAGTTAGCTTAGCTGCTGGTAAATGGTATCATTTCAATACTGTTAGGTTGGCCACTTCGAGTCAAAGTGTTGGCTAATCCTCTGCTGCTGTTGTGCAATAAGGCATGGTCTCATAGGTACTTTGCAATGGTGAGGTGCCAGGGCTCATTAGTTCATTCCTGCAAACCCTTTCTGCTTATGGTGAAGACATAAAGACATTCTTTGCTCTCTGCAAGAAAAAAACAAAGACCTTTAGAGATTGATGTTTTGGAAATCATTAAGAGAGAACCTTGGGGGCTGAGATCTCAAGCTTTGTTGAATGAAACTGAAACTATGTCTGTTCTGGTGGTTACTCTCTTTAGATACCCCTGATAGTATCCAATGAGTGGGAGGTGATCTGGCCTCATTGGTGCAGTGAAGTTTGAGTGTGAACTGTGTCTCAGGCTGCTGTGGTGGGAAAGCAGCCCCTGGTACCAAAGCATGAAGAGTGAACAGGGTCTGAAGCTCTGGCATTTCTCCTGAGAAGTTTATCCTCTTCTCATCAGACCAGTTTCCCAAGGGCCAGCAGCTGTCTCTGTCCAGTCTGAAAAGCCATGATGGTTGTTGTGTCTCATCAATGCTTGCTCAGGCTGATCTGGCTCATTCACTAGCTTCTTTATTCTTACCAGCTTTTCCTGGCTAGGCATGGCAAGTGACAGTGAACTACTGAACTATTTTTTTTTTTCCACAATGATATTCCCTTTACAGTGATTAATCAGTTCTCTGCCTCTCATTTTATGCTGGGATGTAACATCAAGTGTCTCATCTTGTGTTTAAGAGGAAGCAAAGTCCTTACATAAACAATTCACAGTTCTCTTTGCTTGAGTGTATAATCAGTAAATGAAATACAGCTAAGCTCTGGGATACCATGGGCAGCAGAAAGTTAATCACTATTTCCTCATGCTTTGTGTATCTGTCTCTTCTGGTACTCATTAAAAAAGGACATCAGTTCCCCAGTAAGTACCACACCAGATGCTACTTATTCTGAATGAGAACTGAAGGAACCATCATGAAGGGAAAATTCACATCATTTAAGTCTGCAGTGCAAGCAATTTGTAGTCACGTAGGGAAATACTGTTTTAGAATTGCTATTAGTGAAGTTTCACAGGGAGAGAGAATATGATGGGGAACTCCAAACATGAATATGTTTGTTTTCACAGGGTAAGGAATTAATATCTCAGGGTAGAATAATCTAATTCCAGCTGGTGCTAAATGATGAGTCACTCCCTATCTTCTCTTTGCTTGAGAAGGTTAAGGACCTTGCAATGTTATTAAATCACTTTGACCCAAGTGCTGTATGAGTTTCAAGGAGATATTCAATTCAAAATTACCACCTTCTTGAAATTGTTTTCTTTTAATGTTGTGTGCTTTTGCTTTCACCTCTGACCATAACTAGTTTCTGACTGATATACTCTGAGCTTGGGGAAAAAGCCATACTTAAGAAATGTTGTATACCTGACGGTTAGGTTCATATATAAATTTTAACTTAGGTATGGCTAAGGTGAATTTCCCTCTAAAGATGCCCGTTTTTCCCTCTTGATGATAAAGATAGCCTAAGGTGACAAGCTAAGACATAGACAACAAATTTCCACAAGATGGTGAATCCTAAAGAGAGCACCTAAAAGAGACTGACACTTTGGCTGGAGTGTAGACTGAAAGAAGAGTTTCAAAATAGTCCCATGTTTGATCCCTTGGCATGCATGATTGAAAAAGATATTAAGAACTTATGCCTGTTTAAAATATATTTTACTGAAAATGCTGTAGGTCTGTTTCAGTGAGTGGAAGTACATCTTCTTGCCTGTGGAGGTCCTGTTCACTGGAGGATCTGAAGGGTGTTCATAGTGAAGGCACTTTTGTGGCTCTTGGGTTTGCTTATTTGTCGTGCACATTTGATGAACCCTGCAAAAAAGCTCTGTAGTGACTACATGGCCCATCTTTTCTTTCTAAATCAAGAAAAGCTTTCTTAGCTGGTGCATTATTTTTTTTTTGCTTCAGGCATCCTGGTAATTCTATAGGTATAAACGCAAGAAAAATCTGAGACCTATTTGTACTCTTGTTCAGAAAATTTGCTGTGGAGTAGTGCTGTAGGACATAATTGATGAGTAATAGCTTTATTACAAACTGGCGTGGGATTTTTGCTGCTGTTGTTGGTTTTTTTTTAAAAACACATAACATATTTTTCCAACATTAAAATGTCCCTGTAAAATATATAGGCACAGATAATATTGGATTTCTCAAATTACATACAAGTGCTAGAAAAGCTTGCTTGTATTTAATGGAGCAATGTGGTTTGGGATAACATTCTCCTTTTCTGAGCCACTGGGAATGATGTGACAGAATGTTCATAGATCTGAAGTCACCTGCAACTAACAGTGGAGGAACACTGACCATAATGCATTTCTACCAGTCAATATAAATTTACCATCATACTATACAGTACATTTAAAGCCAGAAGTTCTCTTTCTCCTTCCCCTGTGAGCCTAGGAAATAAATTCAGTTAAAACAAACATTTCCCTGCTGAGAAATCTGTGCAGTGGCTGTCAGAAAGGACATTTTAATTTATTGGTTATCAAGAAGCTGGCTGGCCAGCCCTAGAACTCCAGCAAAGTGTTCTCTGCTGCAGTTGATCCCCATACAAAGTAAACTCAAATCATCTTCAGTGCCACTCGTAGCATTTTTATAGTTCTAGCTTCTAAGAGCAGGAAGTGCTGAATAGTCTCTGTTTTGCCATTTTTTCTTTGAGGAAAATGGAAAATTTCCCTGGCTATACATCTGTCTCTCTGATTTATAGTTCTGAAGATAAGATTGACCGATGAAGCTACTGCAGAATGACATTCAGTTATGGAATGGGCATACTCTTTCTCATTATTTCTGTGAGATAGGCAGTGCTGATTAGATCTAAAATTTTGCCTCTGGATATCAGAAGATCACACAGCTGCATGCTAGATGATGGACTCATGCTGTGACCTGTCTGCAGAGCACACTCAGAACTGACAAAGGGATGCTTGGGGGACCATGATGCCCTGCATAGAGGAGGGTCAGCAGCACTCTAAAAATTTTCTCTACGATCCTCTTCCCTCTCATCCTTATTTACTTCACTTTTTTTCTGTTTCTTGTAAATCCCTTGATACTTGATTGTGATTTCTTTGTCAGGGAAAAACATACTGCAGAATTGGTAGTGCATTGCAGTGCACTAGATGAAACTACTAGTTTCATGGGTATTTTACTTGATCTCACTTCAGAGCTTATGCTTGCTTTATGATATTAAAAGGTTAAGAGGGATACTAACACTATGTCAGTGTTGGAAAACCTCTAGAGAGACATGATCCAATTAGTGCAGACTCTCTAGTTTCTGTTGCTTTTTAAAATAGCACTGCTTTGAAAATCCTGTCCTTTGAAAATGAAGGAGACTAAAGGGCAACAGAGAAGGCCCATGTAGATGCATCTCTCTTTCCCTCTGCTATCTGTCCCTCCATTTAGGATTTTTTTATTTGTTGCTGTTTTTATTGCTGGGTTTGGGCTGGAGACACTAGTGTCCTCTACTCAGCTTTCCAAGATGTACAAGGGTTGAGGGCTGGCTGCTTGCAGGCAAAAAGTGGCTCTTACTCTTTCTCAGGAAAGTTTCCAGAATTTGTTGCTTTATCTCAAATTCAGAACAGATGGGCTTGGGGTCTTTAAGTGTTTTTTAGATTTTATGTTGTGATTTAGTCTCCCTCCACCTTCTGGGGAAGCTTCCTGGCCTTCTTTGGATGGTCAAACACTCCTCTGTCTATATGAACCTTGCAGGTTTTGGCCATCATCTTGTATTCTGTATTGCCATATTGCTGGCATCTTGCACATTTGGAGCATGGACCTGTGGTGGGTCCCCAGTCTCAGGAGCAGGGGCAGCAGCAAGAGAGGAGGTCAGCAACGAAGGAGCAAACAATTAATATTTAGTTGGCTGTTGTAATTTGACCCTTTCACCTTGGTTCAGTATTTGCATCATTACCATAAATGGGCATAGTTTTAACCATAGGCAGCTGTTTTAACACAAAAGCCAAACTTGCTTTTGTTTTTGGGAGAAGGGTTTCACCAAAAAAGGTTTGTTTAAGGAGCATGGTGAAATGTGACCAGCCACAGGCTGTGTAACCCACTCTGACCTGCTGCATTGCTGCATGGGTTGTAGCCAATACAGAATGCCCACACAGGCTGCAGCAGAGTCCTATAGAAGTTGGAGACACCAAGTTCAGCTAACCCGAGGCTGTTTGCTCCCTCCTGGGGCTCCTGCAGGTCGTGCAGTGCTGTGGTGACATGGGACCTCAAAGGCAGCTGGAGTCTCCTCTGCCTGGGAGCAGAAATTGCCCAAAGTTAAGCTGTGCACAAAGAGCCTGGCTTTTGTAATGCAAACTGCAGACTGGGGGGGTTCTTGCACGGTGTTGTTTCTTGTACTTTCGTGGGGAAGGTGTTGGCTTAAAAGATATCCATCAGAAGGAAAGGAGAGGGTCATGGGGAGGGCCATGAGGGCATCAGCACTGATAGATGCTGGCATATTTTCAGTGCTCTTCTATTTCTTTTGTTCCTACTTTATGCTGTGCCTTTCTGATAAAGTTCTTTTTAATAATGTATTTCCCTCAGCCTGTGTTTGGGTGTTGCCACCCCTAGGATCAGCAATACAAAGGGTCTGTAGTCGTGCTAGTTGGAAGGCTGTTCAGTGCTGTGGGTTTGGTTTTTGTTTTGTTGGTTTGGGGTTTTTTTACAGCTACATGATTCTGTTCCCCTTTATGCCAAGTAATTACCACTGAGCTCTGAAAAGTTCTCTCTTTGCACTAATAACTCAAGGATACGCAGAGAGCTGTTGTGTTTGTTCCTCCTACCATTCTTTCTTGATACCATGATATGATTATCAAGGGGAGTCTAAGTAAGCCTGTCAACACACCCACACGCACCCCTGCAACCAAACCAGAGCCCTCCCAGCAGTGTTTTCAGTGACATGCAAACTCCGTCATGACTATCCTTAAGGGAGAACATCTGCTGTTGTCCTATCACCAGTTATGTCCTCCTTATAGCTTTGCTATCCTCTTGGGCATGCAATCACATAGCTGCCTTGTTTCCTGACGTTCTCTGTGATACATCCTCAGGGTTTTGAAAAGATCTGTACCTTCACCAACCTATTTTTTCTTATGATGTTTCTGTATCTGTTTACCATCTCTTCTTGTGTTCTATTCTGTTCAATAATCTTGCTTTTTCCTCTCTGCAACATGACCACCCTATTTTGTGNATGAAGAAAAAAAATTCATTATTTCTTGAGGGATACATCACATCTTGCGTAACAGTATTACAAAAGGTTTGCTTGGTCTTTGCTAATGCTAACCAGATTTTGAATGGAGGCCGATGTTCCTTGATTATCCAAATCCTGATGCTTACCTGTTGTATGAACTTGCTCAGCATCCCTCTATCTCAACATACATTTCTAAATAACATTAATGGTTATTTTTTACACAATTGTATAAAAAATTCCGTAAACAATGTCACATTTTGTCAGCTTTCTAGCTTTGGTTTCTTTGGTTTCTGAGGTTTTGGTTGTTTGTTTTAAATAAATAAATGCAAAGAGTCTCTTTCCAGGGTGAAAACCTGAGAGGTGAGGTCGATCTTTCCAGGATTAAGTTCTTACATGAAGACTCAGTTATGGACAGTATTGCCATCCATTCTTGCAAGGAGCAATGTAAGATGTGAAGAATTTGCTTTTGCCTGGAAGCACATATTTTAAAACAAACAAAATCTGCACTTGATGTTTGCTTCCAACATAAGCAGTACTATTTTTGGTACTAGACTTGCTCTCAATGCTGTCAAAAATGCTGTAAATTAAACATCTTAGAGAACAACCTGCTATAATGAAAAAATAATTAATGTTAACTAATATTATATACTGTATAACATTTTGGTAAAATTCCCAATTAAAAATATGTTAGTAATTACTTTCCCACTTTTTTCTTGCAGAATACCATCAGGTTTTAATTTGTAAAGTACTGTGGTACCACTAGAATGATTGTACTTTCTTCTCCAATGTCACTGAGAGGCTCAGAAGTTTTCTCTTTAGCAGTAGCAAAAATGAAATCTCTTCAGGTCTTCTGAATTACATATATATGGACAACTTCAACAGTTGGCTTGAATTTAAAAAAGTGAGACTGTTCAGGGACAGAGTCATTAGTGGAGTCATTTAATGTGCTTTGTTATGCATTTTATGAGCTTGGTGTATGCTGTAGGATATCCAGCATTAACAGCATTGAGTTCTTGGGGGCAGTAGTGACATACAAATAATTTCGTGGCAGTATCCTTTGTGTTCATCTGTGTTTGTGGTGAATGGGAGGTTGATTACTCTAAACTTTTCCACTGAATTTTTGAGTTTTGCAATAGGTTTAAATGCAGGTTGGTTCAGGCCCTATCACAAGTTGTCTCCTTCCCACTTTCCTGGCAAGATAA